>JAWNLU010000116.1:0-70033 GCA_035042165.1 Drosophila kuntzei
GTCATACCTTTCGATCGGTATATAACTCGATCTGATCGGACAGTCGTAGCAAATTTTCCATTCTGCGTGTATATATTGCTAGTCGCCTTTTGCACACTACGTGTTGCTTTCGTCACTAGCGCGGACTGCCGTCCGCAGTGATACAGGTGGTTATACAAGCAACTCGAGAATGATTAAACTGATGTAAGATAACCTGCGACCGGCCAATATTGTTGCGAGGATTACTTAAAACACAATCTTTGATTTTTAGTATAATAGCATATCCTTGTAAAACTATTAGATATGTTATAGTACGATTGTATAGGCTAATTATTTTGTATCACATACAAAAATCTCTACACGAGGTAAAAGTCTAGTGAGGAAAGCGTTTTCTAGCCCCAAAAACTTCAACTGACAATCAACAATCAACAGCTGAGTCGATTTGGTCCTGTCGGTCAGAGACTATAAAAGCTAGAGACATTGAATTTAGGATGTGGTTCCTGAATACCATACAAAGGTAAATTTTATTTGAATGTAATTTTAATGTAAAGGTATTATTTTTTATTTTTTTCCTAACCTTTTTTTGAACCTAAAAAACCATCCAATTCAAAAAAATTATCTATTCGTTGCCAAGTGATACTTAAGCAATTATTTTACTTACATTTGTATATATATATCATTATTATCGATGAAAGTCCTAAAAAATCAGGAACTTAGGAATCATTCCGAGAATGCAAATATGGTTTTGATATGATAATTATGGTGTAATTCTTTTTCGTGTTTGCGTATTTTAAGTCATTAGTTTTTGTTATAAAAAATAATAACATTTATCGTTCCTTGTGCACAAATAAAAACCACGTATTCTCCGCAGAACTCTCTCTCTTCTCCGTAAAATCCTCTCTTATCCTATTCCTTGCGAGAAGTCCCTGACCTAACTAATACTTGTACCATCGCTTATTACTATTACTAATATCGGACCTATTGATCTGATTGGGTGTTTTCTAGGATTGCCCCAATCCATGCAACAAATGTTGGATCAATTTATAATTTATTGAACTCCCCAAGACTTTTCAACTTTATAAATCTTTGTTTATTTTCTTTCAGTTTTTAATTTTATATATGTATATTTATTAATTGTTAATTTTAAAGTTTAATTTGTAATATTATTTTGAATTTTTGATAATTGTAAATAATTTACGGTCTCTGGTAATTGTATCTAAGAATTGTACCTTCTCGACCAGACCATTCTCACTTGTTTTTATTCAGTTATGGCAGCTTTTTTCTTTTTAGATCTGTTATTGTTACAAATTTACCCATACATTTTTCAGTCGATTTAGCACGGGCCATGTGACAGGGTCGACAACACCTTTTCAGCGGACACGCATACACATACACAAAGACACACGCCCACACACGCTTATATAGATGGTTATAGATGTAGCAAATTGTGAGAAAGATGGAAATACTTTTAACAACTTTTCTGGTATGGTTATTCGTGTTTTTTTCTTGGCATTTTGTGTCTAATAGATTCCTTGCTAGAAATTTAATGCAAATTAGAATGAAACATATCACGCTCAGCTAAGGCAATTGAGGGAGTTAAGATGGAATGGTAGAGCATTATCTTAAGAATTTTAAATATAGTACTCGTCCCCTAGACTCAGTAAAAAATTTGTAACTTCCAAAATCCACCCAGAGTTGTATTACCTTACATCAAATATCAGAAAAATTGCAAACTCTAGATATTTCATTGCTTGATTGGTGTTGCATATGAATTCCAACTGTGATACTATTCATGTATTCAAGTATATAAAAGACACCGAAAATTCACAGCTTCAATATTCAGACATATGTATTGGCGGATACATAAAAATCAATTGCCAAAAATTCATTTCAAATATTAAATTTTTTTTAATATTAATATATTTGGAAAAAGAAAACTTTTAAATGGAACTCATGCTATTTTATTACAATTCAAAATTAATAATCAATAATTTTGACAAGCAACCCTTTGTTGGTTTCTCGCGCATAGACAATTTATTTTCTGTACTTTTTGGTTGTATTTTGAGAATTACGCAAACACGAAATTTTGTAGAACATGCCTGTATAATTATTAGACCCCGTACTTAAAAAAAGTACGGGGGTCTATTAAGTTTGTTTCAAAAAATGTGCGTAACAGGCAGAAGGACGCGTGGCAGACCTCATAAAGTATATATATTCTTGATCAGCATCAACAGCCGAGTCGATATAGCCATGTCCGTCTGTCCGTCTGTCCGTCTGTCCGTCCGTCCGTCCGTCCGTCTGTCCGTCCGTGTGAGCGCCTAGATCTCAGAGACTATAAGGGTAGAGCAACCAAATTTGGTACACAGACTTCTATAAACCCCACGCAGATCAAGTTTGTTTTAAATTTTCGATCGGACCACTATATCATATAGCTGCCATACGAACTATAGGTCGAAAAACAAGTTGTAGTATGAAAATCTTTTTTGTTTTCCGAGATATCTCAAACAAACTGGCAGAATATGCATTATAGTTCGTCCCTTACACAGTAACCAAAATTGGTTAAGATCGGTCCACTATATCATATAGCTGCAATAGAACCGATTTGTCGAATATCAAGTTTTAGTATGAACAACTTTTTGTTTATTACGATATCTTAACCGATTTTACAGAATATGCATATAAGTTGGTGTTATACATCCTGACCAAAATTGGTTAAGATCGGTTTACTATATCATATATCTGCCATAGAAAGAATTGGTCGATAAATAAGGATTAGGGTGAAAATTATTGATGTTTCTGCAGATTTGTCAATCTGGAGAGTTTCTGGAGTTTCTGTCAATCACTCGCTGATTATGAATTTTATTTTGTCTTATACGTCCTGAATGAATTTGGTTTTAATAGGTTCACTATATCATATCGTGGTCATTGTAACAATCAGGGCGGATGCCCTTTTCTATATTTTAGGAATATTCAATATAAAATAAATGTTTTGTCGAATAATTTTTCGGGTAGTTATTACATTAAAGTACTTATATGGGGTTAACTTTGTTTGCAGCTATAATTATAAACTTAGAGTTTTTATATCTTTAGAATCTAAAATTCGGAAAATACTTTATATATATTCAGAAGTAACGGGTATCCTACAGTCGGGAGCTCGACTGTAGCCTTTCCGACTAGTTTTTTTTCTGTCTTCGATCAAAAATAGTAACTTTTATAAGTTTTCAAAAAATCCGCAAAGGCTAATATGACTACGAGAATGTATTGGTAATACGAATATTCAAGTGTGCAACATAAAAAAGCAACCCAAAAAATTTTTCAAATGCTAAAAAAATTGGGGAGAGGGGAATTCTTTTAAAAATGTTAAAAAAAAACCGCATAAAATATATTTTGAATGAATTTATCTATTATCAGGGGTGCCACAAAAATCGAAACCAACCGAAAATATCCCAAAATTCCATACAATTTTAGGAGATTTTCGGTTGACATTGATTTCTGTGTCATACATAGCCAGTCATATATGTCCAGTATATAACCCATACCTCAAATTAATAACACTGTGCAAGTCGAAAAAAAATACATGACCAAACTCAACGGTTCCCCCCTATTTCGGGTCCTAGGAATCGAACTGCATCATTACTTTTTTTGAGTTACTATGATGGTTTCATACAACATTTTTTTTTAAATTTAAGGAAATTGTTTGGGGTCTATCTTCCATGGTATGGTTTTTTTTCGTAAACTTTCTTTAGCAAAGTTACTTGGAATCTTTAAAGCTACAAGTTTTATGAACAAGCCAAGCTTCTAAAATGGAGTTTTGAGGCTCTTTGATGCGATTTAAGTCAAATATGCGCCGTTTTGTTCGATGACGAGTTCCCAACGAGATGCCAACTTCATAATGCCCCTCTTATAGAAGCTCGCTTCCCTATTGTCAAAAAACTCGGAGAGCCAATTTTCACAGGACTCTCTTGTGGCCAACTTCCGACTACCAAGCTCGTTCGCCATGGACAGAAATAGGTGGTAATCACTTGGTGCGAGATCCGGACTATACGGTGGATGCAAAAGAACCTCCCATCCGAGCTCCCGGAGCTTCTGGCGCGTCACCAAAGATGTGTGTGGCCTGGCGTTGTCCTGATGGAAGACAATTCGGCCTCTGTTGATCAAAGATGGCCTCTTCTGCATGAGTGCTGCATTCAAGCGGTCCAGTTGTTGGCAGTACAGGTCCGAATTGAGCGTTTGGCCATAGGGGAGCAGCTCATAGTGGATGTTTCCCTGCCAATCCCGCCAACCACACAGAAGAACCTTCCTGGCCGTCAATCCAGGCTTGGCCACCGTCTGGGCAGCTTCACCGCTTTTCGACCACGACCGTTTGCGCTTCACGTTGTCGTAAGTGACCCACTTTTCATCGCCAGTCACCATTCGCTTCAAAAACGGGTCGATTTTGTTGCGTCAAGTCGTGTGGCACCCATACATCGAGCTTCTTTTTGAATCCAAGCTTCTTCAAATGGTTTATAACGGTTTGATGACTCATGCCCAGCTCTTGGCCGATGCTACGGCTGCTACTATGCCGGTCTCTTTCGATCAATTCAGCGATTTTATCGCAATTTTCGACGACGGGCCTTCCGGACCGTGGCGCATCTTCGATCACCTCTGCGCCAGAACGAAAACGTTGAAACCATCGTTGTGCGGTGGAAATGGAAACTGTATCGGGTCCATAAACTGCACAAATTTTATTGGCAGGATGAGATGCATTTTTGCCTTTATCGTAGTAGTACTGTAAAATATGCCGTATTTTCTCTTTATTTTGCTCCATGTTTGCGACGCTATAACTCACGAACGACTAAAAACAAACCACAATAAATAAATACACGTGTTAGCGCGTGAAAAGAGCTTTCCAAAAAGCTCTAGCGTGAACCGATGCGACGAATACAACTAGAACTACGCGCTTGCAAAGACAAGCTTGCGGAAATACCGCAAGACTTTTTTATATATAACTATAACGCGCTTCGCAAATCTCTGATGCACGCATACAAACGCAAAAGAGTTTTATTTTCTTCGACCGCGACCAAAAAATCGTGGAAGAACCAGACCAAAAATAAAAAGAAACTGTTGTTTGTTGTGAGACTTAAGAGACGATGTAAACGGTTTGTCTCGGATACTTTGCTCAAAGTGCTCGTAAATAAGAATTATTTTCGGACAACGAAAAACGGTCGACTGTTATTTGCAAGCTCTGCTTTTAATGCATTTTTCATTATCTGCTTAAAATTTCTCGATTTATTAAAACTTTGTTGCCAACCGTTAACTTAAAAGCTCTTTAAAGCTTCCATTACTTTAAGTGTCAATTAGGTCATCGCAAAACTGAAATCTCATCAGAAATGATTTTGTGCTTTATTCGTCGCTGTATTGTATGCCTACAAGACGACGGCGCATTCTTGTAAACTTCCGTTTCCGCTGTGCACACTGGTTTCTAGGTGTGTGTGTATACATATACATATGTATGTGAATATATACCCATACAGCCATACAGCCATTACACTTTAATTTGGCGACGTCAGCATCACGTTAGTCTATGAAAGACAATCATTTCCCAATTGCTCCACGGGCGGCTAGATTGTCTCCAATTTCAATTCTGAAAATATTTTGCTTTTCATCCGATGGTAAATTACTAACTTAGGCGGAAATTAAGCGGCAGGCACCACTTGCTAAAATTGAATGAAGACGCACAGCCTCAACTCCAACTCCAACTTCAACTGAGTTGGCTGTGAGTAGATGCCAAGGTATGACATAGAAAAAAGCGTGCTGCGATAGCGATCCAACTTCTCTATATTCGGAAGTTGTGTTTGGGTGCGAGTACTTTGGATACGGACAGCTATTTCACTCAGACAGTCAGTGAATTTAATTTTCCACAAGAATGCGCCGTGCACAGGCGAAAACGAAAACAAGTAAAAATGCAATAGTTAAGACCCCGACTACAAGATACCCGTTATTCATTTAAATATACATATATATTTTATTTGAATTCACGCATTTTAAACTAATGCGTAAATAAGAACTTATTCTTATTTAAAAAGTTCTTAAAATCAGGATGTGTCTTCTAACTTTAAGTATTTTATGTTCTCGACGCATTTTTAGACCAAAATTCTTAGTTCTGAGACCAAAATCTTGATTTTAGAACATTTTTTTTCCAGTCTACATTAAAGCGCTCGCGTAGATTTTATTTGAAATTATTTTTATTTTATCCGAGTTGATTATTCGCGTCCTTATGTTTTATAGCGTAAGAGACATACACATCTATTCAATTGCTTGGACAAAAAGAAACGTGGTACAAAATTGAAACAATAATGCAGGAAAAAAACTGAGGTTGTTTGGAATATATATTTGGAACTGCAATTCAGTGCCGTACGTGAATTCTGTATTCTGTGAGGAATAAAAGTATTATTTTTTTTTCAAAATTTTCTTTATGAAAAAATGTACGTATTTTCTAGAATTATTCTAACCGATATAGCCGTTTATTAACAGATTTATGTATTACGGTTGGTTTCGGTTCCATTAAGCGTAAAATTCAATGATGTCGTTAAGCTGTAATCATTGTTTTTAAAACTAATTTGCAACGAATACAATATACCCTTGAAATTTACGCGTATCGGGTATGGGAAGAGCAGGACTGGGGCAATGCAAGCTGTGCGGGGGTACTTTAGAGACAGCAGTGTGGCGCAGATTCACTGCAAAACTTGCTATGCGATGATTACAAGTAGCGGCGTGCGAGAAAGTAGGCAATGACAAAAATAGTCGCTGCTGCAGCGCCGATTAGTCAACTTGCGTTGAATATTGGTGTATGTATATGTGTCTGTGTGGGTTTGGGTGTGTGGCATAGCAAATTAAAACCTTTCATTCGCTACCTTTGTAGCAACGCCTTGCACTTCAATTTTTCCCTGGCCCCAGGGTCGACCACGAAGCTTCCATTTATTTCGCCTACCGCTTGGCAAGCACTTAATTTAACAATATCCTTTTGTTCCTCCAGCACCTACATCAATTTCTAGAGAGAAAAGAGAGAATGAAAGAAGGAGAAATGAGGGAAAATGATAAAAGCTGTGAGGCTTATTCTTTTAGGTTCAAAGTGCACTCGTGTAGCAGCTGGCATCCTCTTCTCTTCTCACCTTCTCCGACAAAAATTTGGTTTTAATTTTTGATTTTGCAGCATTAATGCAAACGGTGGCTCTCGAAGAGCCGCTATTCCTTTCTCTCTCTCTGTGGGTCTATCTCTTTTCTTTCCTTTTTTACTCCTGGCCTTTCTCCGTGTCATGAAATAAACTTTGCAAGGAAGGCATTTGCCGAATCTCTCGTAAATTTTAATAATATTTGAGTCTGAGGTGGGTTGAAGTGGCATTGGTAGTGGCTTTGGAATGGGCATTTCAGAGAAACATAACATTATTGAAATTGTTTAATCACTTTTAAGGCCAGCGGTGATGTCTTCACAGTAACAAGAACCAATTCAAGGCTGCATTTGTAAATTGCTGTTAAGTGATAATTGTAAACAGTATACATTTTATTACACATATACAGACAGGGTGCCCCACCATTTGGTTTAATTTCACTGAAATTTAAGCAATTGTTTAAAAAAAGAATTTTTTAAAGACTAAGTATCCAAAAGACTATTTAAACCAGGTAAACTTTATGAGTGGTAGAACCTCCTAAAGTTTGGCATGACTAATTCGAATTGGATGATTCTGATCAAGAATATATACAATTTATTGCGTCTTAGGGCCTTCTTCTGTCTGCCAAAAACTTATATGCCCCTTTTACTCTTTGTACTCCGGGTTTAAAATATCCATATTCGAAATTTGAATTAAAAATTCGAGTACTTAAACCAGCGGTGGGCAAGCCCTTGCACCCGATGCTCTGTGCTCAGTCCGTTGTGTTTTTTTGAAAGTGGCGCCAATCAGACGCACAAGCACTGGAACGAACAAGGTCCAAACTCGAGCGAGCTTTAAACAACAAAATACATGAAGTAAAGACGCCTTTTTGCCGGACACCCGAAATTTTGCAATAACAAAATACGAGCAGTGCTCAGAGTGCCGATCTCGAGCCCCTTTACAATAACAAAATGCGTGTCTCTGCTTCTTCTTAATCCGTTAGTTTTAAGCAGACTCTCATAAAAACAAACAACAACCACACAGAAAATGCTCGATTTGCGACGCGGCGCAAAGAGTCATAATTATGTTCATTTTGCTTCAATTTATGACTTCTGAAGTTGTGAGTCTGAATTGGCCAGTCATCGCCTACCGAAATCCATTCCACATTAATCCAGCTGTATTTGGTTTTTACTTACGCTGCGGATATGACTACGGAAGTCGTATGGAAGGTTACATAGCAGTTTCTTATTTTTGCAAGCGACTTAATTGCATGTGTATGTATGAATGTATGTATGTATGTATGTATGTATGTATATATGTATGTATGTATGTATGTATGCATAAATGTATGTATGTATGCATCTATCTATCTATGTAGGTATGTATGCATGTATGTAAGCACTGAGAATTTTAAGCATATATGTATGCTTGAGCGTCTTTTATGCGTGACCGCAAACAAACTGCGAACACAGCGCATGGCATCATTTCAAGTAAACATGCAACAGCAGCAGCAGCAGCTGCAACATCAATGGCACAGAATCAATATTTGCTGCCATTAATATACCAATCCAGACGAACTGCGTTGCGGTTAAATGTTCACTGCTCACTGTAAAAGTCTTCACTCCTTAGTGTACAGCACACTATAGGTTAAATGGACCCTTTTTCTTGTTTAACCTCATTTTTTAGAAGTATTCAAATTAATAAACTTTTGTTATATTCCTGTTAGGAATACATTTAACTATAATGTTGCATACCAGAAATGTTAAATTTGCATTCTGATGTTAAGTTAAAAGCTGTTAAAACAGCTGTTTTAATCCAAAGGCACGTGCTCAAAAATTGTGCACAAAATTTGGCGAAAGTGGCTCCAGTTTTTTTAAATTGAAATTTTTGAATACAATTTATGATGAATAGTGATCAGTGTAGTTTGTACTTTGTGTTTGTATACCTGTGGTGTTGGTATTGTTCGTGTTGTTTGTAGTAAGTGTCAATAAAGAGATGTCCCAAAAATAATTTTTTTTGATCATGACCTTATCTTTGGGAAGAGTTTTAAAAAATGTGAGGAATAGTAACCGAAGTCATTATAAACATGTTGTAGAGTTATTCCTTGCTAACTCATAACATTAAAGTTTATTTCCCCTTTTTGCCCACTTCTCCCAAAATTAAACTTTTTAGCACATAACCTCTACATAAGAAATGCAGGTTTGCTTGAAGCAAAAATTCAGTTTTCGGCCGATTTTTAATATAAAATCTATATGATTAGTATTCCGATATAATTTTTATATAAAAATACATTTTTCAACCGATATTACCAATTATTTCTATGGATCCGATTTGGATCATATTTTAGAATCAAGTCAGTAACATAATAACACACCAAACCTGCAAGTTTGGTGCGGACAGCTTATAAAACAAAAAATTTGAAAGCATGCGGGCAGCGCCACGCCCATTTTTCAAAACGAGTTGCAAATGAGATCTACAATGGTATTCAAAAAACTTTTCACGGAAAACTTAATAAACTTTCGAGTTATTAATTTATACCAGAAAAAGGGTCCATTTGACCTATAGTGCAGCGTACTGTACTCTACGGTGCCTTTCACTGCTGACTCATGGCCATTGAGTTTACTGAACCAGACTGTATCCCTGACCACTACTGAATTGTACAAAGTCAATGGTATATGTATGTATGTGCCACCCACACACAGACGCGATTCCTGCATTCTTTTGGCTAAGATGAAGAGGGAGGCTGGCCAGCTTCAATTTGCATGAACAATACAATAATTTAATACGCGTATTCAAGGGTGTCGGCAGAGGGGGTCAGGTGTTGGGCCTTTGCCCCTTCCCCAATACATTCAAAACTATACATTTAAAATTGGCAAATGAAAAATTATTATAACCAAGGCTGCAAACCATCAAAAATTTAGGTGAAGGTTCGGTTTAAGGGCTCGCACCATAGAACCAAGACTCAGGTTCAGTTCGCGAATCGGTTTATATAACCCCTGAACCCAAGGTTCCAATGTAATACAAAAATATATTTTTATTAATTTAATTATTTCTCGACTTTTCTAACTAATTACATTTCTAAATAACCAAATAAAATTTTGAAAATAATTTTAATATATTTTATTATTATTATTAATAAAATTTAATGTTCGAAATACGACTTATTTTTATTTGAAGTCTCAAATAATGTAAAATTTTTAAAATACGTTTTTTTTCGAACCGAATCTTTTTTTTTAAGAAAGCATTTTTTAAATTTGATGACAAAGAACATGAGCTAGAGTTGTGGTACAATCAATGAAAATAAAAATTATTTGCACTCGGTTGATGCTTATCATAATCCGAATTTATATTCACTTTTAATTTACTAGCACTTGAAATTGTGCTTGCGATAAAAGAGTCTAGACTCTAGACTAAATTGTAATTATATTTTTTTATTTAAAACAAAATAAAAATAATTTATTAGCAGCATAGTTGACCGATTTGATCCAAAAATAAGAACAAACTTGATCTGCTTACGGTATCCAGGAACCTACAATAGCAACTTTGAAGTCTCTAGCTCTTTAGACTCTGAGATCGACACGTTCAAACTGACGGGCGGACGGACGGACATACGTATGTATATGGCTTAATCGACTCGGCTGTTGATACTGATCAAGAATATATACACTTTATGAGGTCTGCCTCGCCTCCTGCAAATTTTGTCGGTCAATTCTTTTCCTTTGCTGTCTAGCACTACATACGAGTGTGCATGTGTGTGCTGTGCATTCAACTGCACAATCTTGTCTTGCATATAAAAAATAAAGTGTTTGTCACAATAATGGCTCGGATACCAAAAAAAAATTTAGACACCTAACTAATTTTTATCTCTATATTCTTGATAGATCCCAATTTTGGGGCCTTTTTTTCCTTTTTTTTTGGGGGGTCCCTTTTTTACGCAGTGGTGCCTTATTAAATCTGAAATAAGGATATTATTTCATTATGAAATATCACCCAATATTTGGGGCCTTATTTTATATTCTCAATTGGGGACTTCTTTCTTTGGGAACTTATTTCCTGCACCCTATTAAACAAGATATTTTTAATGGGCACAGGGTATAATACACTTGTAAGACAGACTACAGTTGAGCAAGCTCGTCAGTGAGACCCCTGCACTTATTGTGTAAAAAATCAAATTATGGTAAATTCAAATGTTTATAAAAACATGATTTAATATCTTATGTTAAGTTTCTTATTTAACGATAGACAAACAAATTCAAACACGCATACGGACATATACACATTAGAGCACATACACATATTAGTGTTCTCATTTTCTTCCTTTTCTCTGAAACTCTGTAAAATTGTTTATTTAATAACTTCAGAGCTTATTACATTTAAAAATAAATTATTAACTTTAATTTTAATTGGCATTTAATAATTTTATTTTAATTTTAATTTATGTATATTGTCGACTAATATTTCTAACGACAGTTATGTGATATAGTAAACCGATTTAAATCAAATTCAGTTGGATTGTATAAGACCCCACCAGATGCATTTTCTGTCAAGCTGGTTAAGAAAATTACTAATTTGGAGTTTTCATTTTTTTTTCGAAAAATTTTTAATTTTTTAAAATGAACAAAATTTAAATGCAGATCGAATTTAGAGGTATAATCATGTTTAAATTTACATTGCGCATGGAAATTGATTGGCTTTTGACAAAGTTATGGCAGTTCAAAGTTATTAAAATTCAGTAAAATCAAAAAAATCTAAATTTTCAAACCAAATTTATATGAGACCAAATTATAATAAAATCGACATTACGCTGAACCATTCCAGTAACCAGGCACGAGCCTTTTAGGGCTTCGTGTCCCGCGGGCCTTTTCAAAAAATCCTCGGGCTTCGTGCTCGAAAATCCCAAACGGACTTTTTTGTTTCTTAAGATATCTTAACCAAATGCATACTAGAGGTTAACAAACCAAATTTTCATTTCCGCGAGCAAAGCGAGCAGTGGGCGGAGTCCCCTAGTTAGATTATAAATTTAAAAGAATTGTAATGATTCTATAATCATCTAGTGAATAATTTTGGATTACTAATTGATCTACCAAAAAAAACTTCTTTACAAAGTTAAAGTCTAGTGACGGAAGTCTTTCCCTGTCCCTAAATTTCTGATATCCCATTTTGTGACGAACGATATTAAATTAAATATTTAAATTTATATAAAAAAAAGTTTAGCATTCGTCACCTTTCGCAAAGAGATCTCGATTTTGTATACCTAGAAATAATTTCAATGCGCAGTGCCGAATGCCAAACTTTTAAAATTATTATAAATGCTGCAATCATTAAAATTTGGCCCCTCCTACTTACACCCACTTGAGTAACTAAAAGTCTTAGTATGCACTTTTGATAGAGAAAGTCATACCTTTCGATCGGTATATAACTCGATCCGATCAGACAGTCGTAGCAAATTTTCTATTCTTCGTTTATATATTGCTAGTCACCTTTCGCACCATTCGTGCTGCTTTCGTCACAAGCGCGGAGTGACTATTTGCCTTGTAATGCCCAATGTGTAATTTAAGTAATATGCTATTGAAGTGAAACAAAAAAGTACTACATTTTTGAATGGTGTTAATAATATAAGAATAATTATTATTTTGTATTACGGGCAATTAATTGTTTTCTAAAAGATATGCGCAGATATGAGTTTATTTCATCGGGTGTAGTATTCAAGTGATGCGGTGTGATGTGCTACAAATATTTGTGATATATTGGGAAGAATTACTTTTACAAATTACAGTATCTAAAACAAGCTATCCCATTACAAAATTTAGGTATTTTTATATCATAACTAGGGGGTCCGCCCCCTGCTCGCTTCGCTCGCCAACCCCCGGCTCACTTCGCTCGCGGAAATTAAGTTTAGTTAATAATGTTAATTAAGTTTAGTCAAAGTAACCTTTAGTATGAGTTTGGTTGAAATTTCTTAAGAAAGAAAAACAATTTTCATACTAATCGATAATTTGCAATATATTGTTCCTATGGCAGCTATATGTTATAATAATCCGACTTTTACCAAATTTGGTCAGAATGATGAATGACAGTCCTAAACATATAATCTGTAAGTTTGGTTAAGATATCTTAATTTATATAATACTAGGGGGCTCCGCCTCCTGCTCGCTTCGCTCGCCAACCCCCGGCTCGCATCGCTCGCGGAAATGAAATTTAGTTAATAATGTTAATTAAGTTTAGTCAAAGTAACCTTTAGTATGAGTTTGGTTGAGATTTCTTAAGAAAGAAAAACTATTTTTATACTAATCGATAATTTGCATTATATTGTTCCTATGGCAGCTATATGTTATAGTAATCCGACTTTTACCAAATTTGGTCAGAATGATGAATGACAGTCCCAAACATATAATCTGTAAGTTTGGTAAAGATATCTTAATTTATATAATATAATGCACATTTACCTTTAGTATGAAAAACTTTTTTTTTCTTAAGATATCCAAATCAAACTCACAGATTGCATGTTTGCGACTGTCTCTTACATTCTGAACCAATTTGGTCGAAATCGGTCAGCTATATCATATAGCTGCCATAGGAAAGATCGGTCGAAAATCAGGTGTTAGTCTGACAAACTTTTTTGTTTCTTAAGATATCTTAACCAAACTTACTTTGAGACGGTCTCTTACATTCTGACAAAATTTGCTCGAAGTCGGATTACTATATCATATGAAGCTGACCTTTAGTATGAAAAACTCAGCAGCTGTATGATATAGTAATCCGACTTTGACCATATTTGGTCAGAATGTAAGAGACAGTCCCAAACATCTAATCCGCAAGTTTGGTTAAGATATCTTAAGAATCAAAAAAGTTTTCCATACTAAAGGTTAATTTCATCCGATTATTGCTATGGCAGCTATATGATATAGTAATCCGACTTTGACCAAATTTGGTCAGAATGTAAGAGACAGTCCCAAACATCTGATCTGTAAGTTTGGTTAAGATATCTTAAGAAACAAAAAGTTTTCCTTACTAAAGGTTAATTTCATCCGATTTTTCCTATGGCAGCTATATGATATAGTAATCCGACCTTGACCAAATTTGTTCAGAATGTAAGAGACAGTCCCAAACATATAATCTGTAAGCTTGGTTAAGATATCTTAAGAAACAAAAAAGTTTTTCATACAAAGCAATTCCATGACCTCTTGACCTCGGGTAAACACACTTCCAGGTGGAATTTTACAAAACGCCGTCTTATTACACGATGAAATTGTCTCAGCTATGTTGTGTGAAAATTTCAGCTCTTTACCTTTAGTCGTTTGGCCTACACGTTGATGTGTCAGTCAGTCAGTCAGTGAGGACAAAGAGTTTTATATATATAGAAGATAAAATAATATTGACTTACAAAGTAAATCCATGTCAGAAGCCACATTTGCAAGAAGGCGAATCTAGTTTAAATAATTGCGTATGCTGACAATATTTACCTGCAATGGAAGAAATTGAAAAAGAGAGATGCGCTTAGTGACTTTCATTTTACGAGTACTTTACTTAGAATTAGATAAAGTTGTGTATGTGTGGATGAATGTTTTGACTGCTCCTGTTTAAATTAAACAAGAAAGAACGTTATAGTCGAGTCACCGATTATAAGATACGCGTTACTTATCGTTACGTATCACTGCGAACTGCAGTCCGCGCTAGTGACGAAAGCAGCACGAAGGGTGCGATCAGATTGAGATTGAGTTATATACCGATCAGATTGAGTTATATACCGATCAAAAGATATGAATATAACTAACAAAAGTGCATACTATTTGTGGTAACTCACCTGGTTTATGAGATAAGTGGGTGTAAGTGGGAAGGGCAAAACATTTAAGTGATTGGGACGTTGGAGCGTTTTGGACACATTTTTAAATTTTATAAATTGCGCAAAAATGTAACGATTCTTTATAGCTAAAAATAATTTTAATGCGCAGTACCGAATGCCAAACTTTTTTTTGTTTTAGAATATTTAATATTTTAAAATAAATATCATTCGTCTTAAAATTGGATATCAGAAATTTTGTGGTGCGGAAAGACGAAGTTTTTTTTAGAAGATTTATTGTATCATTTAAGTTTAAGCTCTAATGCTAAACAAAATATCGAAAATATTTAGGAGATCGTTGTTTAGAAACTTAAAACAACAATAACTACCATTATATTTATCCGATATTAATGAAAAACAAGGGGGCTCCGCCCCCTGCTTGCTTCGCTCGCGATACAGTCGACCATACTCGACTGTCGGAGACCCCGTACTTGGTATGAAAAAAGCAAAGACTGGTGGAAATTAATTTATATTTTAGTTAAGCATTGATTCGTCGTAGGGTTTTATATTTAAAAACATCAAATAATCAATGTAAAGTCGAATAGACATATGTGTTAGAGAGAGCGAGACAACAATATGTGTATTTCCAAGATCGGTTAAGCACACGCATACATACATATGTAAGCACGAGCCAAAACAAAAGAATTTTCTAGATTAGCATCTATAAATATGAACATGCTGGATTATGAACACGACAAATAGCTAAAATCAGCTGAATTTAAAAAAGGAGTTGACACAGCCGGGATTTGAACCCGCAACCCAATGTCAAAATATGATTACAAAGTATGGGGACTCAACCCGTTGAGCCATCATCTAGTTCATCAACAAGCAAAATTGCTTGTTAATCAATCTTATTGAAAAATGAATTAAAAATTGTATAATAACATCAAATGTTAATGTATATGTCAATTTAACATCAATAAGACATGACAATATAACATTAATAAATAAAACAAAGGGGCTCCGCCCCCTGCTCGCTTCGCTCGCCCACCCCCGGCTCGATTCGCTCGCGATACAGTCGACCATACTCGTATGTGGATTAAAATTAGATAGATGAACCTAGATACCAAGTTTGGTGTCTCTAGCTCTTATAGTCTCTGAGATCTCGATTTTCATACAGACGGACGGACGGATAGACGGACATGGCTATATCGACTCGGCTGTTGATGCTGATCAAGAATATATATTCTTTATGGGGTCTGCTACGCCTCCTTCTGCATGTTACGCACATTTTTTTTGAAACAAACTTAATATACCCCTGTACTTTTTTTAAGTACGGGGTCTAATTATAAATAAATAAAAAATATTAAAGTGATTAATTGACTTGGATGAAAAAAATTTTTTTAAAAACACTTCGATATTCGTTTGGTTCATTAAAGTTTGTGTGCAAAATTTGGTTGATGTAACTCTGACAGTTTCTGAGATCTCCCCGGCTTCTGATGCTGGTCAAAATTAGACATATATATTATATATTGATCATTTACTTCAAAACTGTCATAACTCAGGGGCACTTCGAGAAAAACTCATTAAATGTTTTAATTAAGTACCAACTTGCAGTTTAAAATGGGAATTCTTATGACTCTTATTAGAAAAGTATATAAGATATGAATATGAAAATTTTACACAATATAGAACAGAACATAAAGAATACAAGGTTCGCCATCTTTTATGTCGGTATGTAAACATTGAATATCTTTGAAAATAAACAACCGATTTTTAAGTATGGGATATTTTTATTTAATTTGGTTCTGTACAATTTCTTCAGACTAATTTTTGAAAACAACATCAATCAAGTGGCCGCCTATATTGGACACAGCAAAATGTGCCCTTTTTGAAGAAAAATGGCCCAATGATGGTTTTGGCGCAGACACCGGCCCAAACAGTCACTTTCTGATCATGCAATGGTGTTTCATGAATCTCGTGTGGATTTTCCGTTCCCCAAATGCGGCAATTTTGCTTGTTAACGCCGCCAGAGAGTGTGAAATGGGCCTCGTCAGTCATCAAAATTTGCTTAACACAACTGAACGACTATTTTCAATGTAAAGCGTCACTATTTCAGAGCGTTTTTTTGGAGTGAAGCGATTCATGATTAAAATTGTGCTGAACTGAGGTTTTTAACACTGTCAGGTTTTCTACTCAAGTCAATTTGTTCACTAATGACAAAGTTATTCAATATTTACATACCGACATAAAAGATGGCGCACTCTGTAGTTCTGCATCATTTACTTAGAAATCGACTAATTAGAGTTAAGACAATATTGAACTAAATGTGCGGATAGTTTTCGCATTTCTGGCGAATATTCTTCTTAAGGGCTTAAAGAGTCTGTCAACAAGACGTAAGCCTAGACTTTAAAAAAATAAGAAGAAGTCTGGAATGGTTAAATCGGGTGATCTGGTGCAAATCACCAAAACGAGAGATAAAGCGTCGCGGAAATGTTTATTTTCAGAATATCGGTTGTGGCTCGAGCAGCGTGCGCCGTTGCACCGTCCTGTTGAAACCACATGTTCTCCAGTTGCAATTCATCCAATTGAGGAAGAATAAATTCGGTCATCATGACTCTGCAACGTGCACGGTCCGCAGTCGTCGTTTGGTCCGCGGCGTTCTCAAAGAAAAATGGCCCGATGCTACAGCGTAAACAGCAAACCACGCAATAAGCTGATGTTATGGCTCTTCGTTGGTGATACACGAATTTTCAGTGCCCCAGAAACGATTATTTTGTTTATCACGTATTCGCTAAGATGAAAATGAGCCTTATCGCTCATGATAATTTTCGATGAAAAATCGTCCTCCTCTTCGTTGGGATTCAGGATGGCATGAGCGTAGGTAAGATACACTGCTGCACTATCTGCGCTTTGTAATGGAACATTCTTAAATTTTTCTAATTATTCCGCGCTCTTGAGGAGTAAACTGGCTAGGCAATTTGTATTTTGCGTTTGTTTACTTCACAAATGTAAAACCCGAATTGAAATTTTTCGCCATTTGCAAAGGTTATAGCGTTTTACAATAGGATTATTACTTTAACGCCACCTTTTACTATATATGGTGCCACGTATCCTTAAAAAAACGTATAAAACGGTATACAAATTGCAACGAATACAATATACCCTTGTACTCTGCGAGCAACGGGTATAAAAATACGAAGCAGCTGCTGCGACGCGCCTTGTGTACGCTAAGCTACTCCATGTCAAGCCAGCGGCCGCAAGTCGACAAAATTCATTCGAGAAACGCTGCAGGTGCGTCAACCGCCGCTGGGCATTCAAGCATCATGTGGCACAGGCAACTCACTTGCTTCGATGTTATTTTTGTTCTTGTTGTTATTGTTGTCAATGAACTTGCTGATGATGGACCAACAACAAAAACAATGACTACAAGGGAAACATTGGAGTATTCGATTGCTGAAAATATCAAAAAAAAAAAAATTTCTTTACACAGTAAAAGTCTAGTGACGAAAGGTTTTTCCTGCACCAAAATTTCTGATATCCCATTTTGTGACGAACGATATTACATTTTATATATAATATAAATTGTTAAAAAAAAAAAGTTTGGCAATGTAATGTATTTAGTATCGATAGTTTATGTTACGTATTGGAATATGCATTAATGCATTTTGTATTTTCTGCTGTGCTGATCACACTTATTTATATTTAAGAAATTGTATTGGATTTTTGAGTGACTTGTTGTTTGGCACGCGGGATAGAAAGCAGCCACTGCAGTAAGAATTCAGTTAGAAATTTTGTATTGTATTAAGTCGAATTCTATTACAGAATAAAATCCTTCTTCTTATCATTGCTCTTAAGTTCGTTTGAGTCAATTGAGAGACTTTCATCAGCTTGAGGATTCCAAGCAACTTCCCTCCGTAGACGACATATATAATAAAAGTTGTTAGAGTTGTTTTCTATTAAATCGGCAAAATGTAAGCTAAACAAACTTTTTTCACCTGTAACATTTTACCTCAGCACTTTGCTCAAGTTTAGCTTCCTAAAACTAACGGATTTTTCCTAAAGTTTTAGAACAAAAATCTCTAGATATATAATATGATAGGGAACAATTCCTCATCATCAAATCTAAGATTTTTTAAACGCTTTTGGAAAAGCCACTAAAAATTTAATCTTCTTAACCAGATGCCTGATTGGAATGATCGAGGTACCATTCGACGCGTCTTTTTGATAAGAATAATAAATATTAATTATGAAAGCTAATTAATAATTAACCAAAAGGCTTAAACGGCGCCATCCGATGCAACATTTAAATTTTGTCTCTCCCACTTACACCCCCTTATCTCACGAAACACGTGAGTTTTCAAAAGGTTAGTACTATGTATTTAGTTAGTTAAGGCCATACCTTTCGATAGTTACATAAGTTTATCTGATAGAACCGTCGTAGCAAATTTTCCATGCTTCCTGTATATATTGCTAGCCGCCTTTTGTACAAATCAAATTTAGGATTTTCTGGGTAAAAAACGGGTCGATTATTTCTGAGTTTACATATCAACCTTTAAATCTACTGGAAGGTATTTGCAAATCAAACATTTTATGCTTGAACACTTTTTACTTTTTTAAATTGATATGGCGTCGACCATGAAATATTTGATATCAAAATTAATAAGTTGATTGATATCGTTTTCAATTGCATTGAGATTTGCTTTAAATACTGACAGTACAGAAAAATTGGTTAAAGTGAAGTCCTTGTTGGCTTAGTTAAAATATTGTCATGTTTGTGTTGCTCAGAGCCAGTAGAGAGCAGTACACTGCGATCCAATTAAAATGAGTCCTGTGCCTTCATTGAACGACTTTAAAAAGCGTTCGAAATAGATAAATTAAGTGACTAATTTCAGTGCACATTTTCGTCAGATTGACGGACTTAAACCCAAAACCCAGTGTCAATTTGAGTCAAAACGCTACCTTCAGTTTCTGGATAGCAGCCCATAAATAGAAGCCGCATATTTCCAAATTGTGATAACATTATGATGTTGATTCTACTTCTACAGTTTCTGCTGTTGGTGATGCATAAAACCGAACAACATGATGAAGGGAGCCAGCAGTGTCAAGAGACGCAAAATGTAAAGAGTAGCAAATGGTAGGAAGATGTTGCCTTAAGCTGTTCCTGTTCCGAAACTTGGCGCAAACTGAGTGCATAAAGTGCACCAGTTTCAACTGCATCCCATTTGACAAACATTTTTCGCGCTCAAAACTAAGCAACATTTATCGAATACATGTGTGCAGATGTACATATCTAAGTTAATGTTGCTATACTATATAGTGGGATAGTCATAATGATGTAAATACGATTTTGTTGTCGACGACTTAGATGTTGTTGTTTCTCGTTGGCTGGTGATGTCGTTTTCCATTTGTATGACTCGACATTTTTTTGTAATTCCAAACAAAGCAAAATTGTTGCTTTACCTTAGCAAAGACCTATGCTCAGTGGCAGCCGCAGAATCAAATTGAAAAACAAAAACAATACCTTTCAACTAAAGGGCTGCTATCCGCAGTTTGTAAAGCCCGTTGTCGGAAAGGTGGAGCTGAAATGGAGTGTCCCTGCTCTACATACATAAAAATGTAAAAAGTAGTATCTCACATTGAACCACCAGAATAAGTTTCGTCAGATCCATGCCAACTCTCCTCAGCTGTTCATTCTGTTTTGCCAGCAGACACATCAACCAAACAAATATTCTAGCTTTCTAAGTGTGCGAGTGCGAGGGTGAGGGTGTTTGTGTGTCTGTTAAACCCTTTGTTTGTATATCCATACATATTTATACATAAACAAGTAGACAAACAGACGTGTGCAAAGTATTAAGAAAATTTTCCCATAATATTAATGTTATTGAGTGAACGGCTCAATCGCCAGATATTAATCCAAAGGATCATCATTGAAGATGTTTTAAGAAGTGAAAGATTCTAGGACCAGAAAATGCTTAAAATTAAGGCATGCAAAATATCAGCTGTAGGAATTGATGATACATCGAGTTCTCTCTTTGTTCTTATTTTTCAAACTCCATATGTTTAAGTTATCCGATCAATGATATCAACAAGATTATAAACTTTTGACATATGTATTTGGATATAATACGAATGAATTTTATAAGCTTACTAGGCGGCTCCGCCCCTGCTCGTTCGCTCGCGGAAATGCAAACTAGTTATGTTTATAAAGTTTCGTCAAAAAAAAATAAATATATATATATATGTATTTAAGGAGTTTTTCTCACTTCCACACCACCACAGAGGTAATGAATTTGGCGCATTTTTTTATAACGTGGTATTCCCAATAATTTGCATCCGATTGTTCCTATGGCAGCTATATGATATAGTAATCCGATTGCTACCAAAATTGGTCAGGATTTTAGAGACAGTCCCAAGTACACAATCTTTGAGTTTGGATTGGATATCTTAAAAAACAAAAAAGTTTTTCACACTAAAGGTTAATTTGCATTCGATTATTCCTATGTCAATTTTATGATATAGTAAACTGACTTTGACCAAATTTGGTCAGAATGTAAGAGATAGTCCCAAACATATAATCTGTAAGTTTGGTTAAGATAACTTAAGAAAGAAAAAGTTTTTCAGTTCCAAAGCGATTATATTACCCCTGACCTCAATTTGACGCACTTACAGGTGGTATGTTGTGTGAAAATTTCAGTTTTTTACCTTTAGCCGTTTGGCCTACACGTTGATGTGTCAGTCAATCAGTCAGGACAAAGAGTTTTATATATATAGATACAAATAAAAATAATAATAAGAGATTATATTAGTTAAGAATTATTTTAACCTTATTGGGCAAATTGTGTCGATCTTATAATATGGCACACGTCTTTGCTCACATTAGTCTACAAATGAAAATGCCAGATTAATATTGCTTTAATTACAAAGCATTTGCAGATTGCTTTCTAAAAATTAGGCCATTCCACTATGGGAAAAAAGCCCAATATTTTGGCATAAACTCTAAATAGAAAGCTAGAAAATATCGGACTTTTTTCCCATAGTGCATTCGAGTATCTATGTAGGAGATCCAAACGCAACAGCCGTACTTTTTTGTTGCTTTTACAAAGGAAGAGCCACATTTTCCTTATCGATTATTGCTTCTGGTACCCATGCATCTCTATTATTGTCTCTTGGGCAAAGTTTAAAAATTTAAAAAATAAATTCTTTACCCAGTGTCGATTAAGAGAGACAAAAGTGGTATAAGTAAATGTAGTTATCCTTTCTTTATATCATACGCCAGTTGAAATGATGTTTATTTCCTCGGAAGAAAATAATAAAAATCAATTACGAGAACAATAACAAAAAATATTCGAAGGGTCATCCGAAGATGACGTCAAAGATTTAATACACTTACAGAGCCCTGCTAGTTTGGTTGAGGTGACTTAAATTAAAAAAAAAACAAAATTAAAAACATTTGTGGGTGAAGTCGCTTAGTTTAAGGGCATGGCTAATACAGAATGATAGAGGAAGAAAGACTGTCATTCATTGAGAAAAACTTTAAAGGCACAAAAAGACGTTCAAACTTTTCATCCAATTGTTTAAAGTTCTATGTTACAGTTGCCATTTCGACGATTCAATTTGTTGTTGTTATTTTTATATTTCTGTTAGTTTTGTTCTCACCCACACAAATAAGTTGTAAATTAAATATATGTGGTACAATTGTTTTGCGGCCTGCAGAAAATGTTTTTCGGCCTGCTGACCGCCCCAACTGTTGTTCAGTCTATGGAACACAGTTCTTTTTAATCGTACAGGCTCACCCCGATATGGCAATTCTCTTTCTCTTGAGAATTTCATTGCGATTCGTGACAGAAATTTCCAATAGAAGTCACAAAAAATAGTTAAAAAATTATTGTTTTGCCTATTTGTACATGCTTTATTCTTTTTATTGAAGACAAGCTTGTGGTGTATTTGGTAGGTAGTTCGGGCTACATGTCAAGCGGGCCTCAACAAAAAAATTCACGGGCTTTGGTCCTGAAAGTCGCAAACGGGTTTTTTTTCGTGGGGGCCCGAGCCTCAGCTAAAAGCTCAAAGCCAGGTATGTCCGAAAAGTCTCAAAATTTTTCTGTATGATTCGCTGTTAATATCATTTACGCATCTCTTTGATCAATACGTATCGATATGCTTAAAATTAAGCAAAGAAAAAATCTTTTTTTTTTACTAAAAACAGAATTTTAAAATTTTGTAAGTTTTAATTAATATATTTTTATACAATAATTTCGGGCCGAATTCGGACCAAGCCTGTCTTTCTGAAAATTTTACCGGGACAGGCTTCCGAAACTAGTTTTGGACCCGGGCAGGGAAATGTGTGTTATATAATGTATATCTCTTTCATTTTACTTTATTTCGCCACCTGCAAAGTTAAGTTAACTACATGTGATGGTTAACAATTGTTTTGGTTATCCAGGTAAGAGCATTTAAACATTGATGCTCTGCATTTAGTTTTCACTTAGTTGTAGTTGGTTTCTGTTGTTGTTTGTAATTTGCAGTTCGGAACTTCGGACAAAAATGAATTTTCGTGCGTTATTTACTTATGCAATTCAAAGAGAGAAAGAGCAAAAAGAGATCCGAAACTCTAATAAATTGCACTGCAATGCTAACCGGGGATAACCGAGTAAAAGGCCGTACAACCCCTACATTCCGCGTTACCTCCTCCGCCTTGCAACACACTCCTGCAATTTCCTTAGGTTTCCTCTCTCCACTTCATAGCGAGCACCGAGGGCAAATGAAAGTTTTGAATATTTCAGCAAGCAACCTCCCAAAAAGCGGTTACCATTGTCTATCCATGTGTGTGTATGTATATGTCGTTCTGTGTGTGTACGCCGTAACATACTATCTGCTCGCCGACCAAAAACGGAAGTGCAAGGAAATGAGGCTTAAACCACATACAGCGGCTGGCAACAGGGACAATTGAAATGTGAGCTGGGTTAAAAAATAACAAAATATAACCGCAAAATTATGTGGAACACTTATAGATTTGAGATCCGTTTTCATTCAAGCCCTTATTCAATGCGCTTCTAAATGAGTTGTTAAAAATGTTCAGAAACTGCTATATTATTTTCCCCGATTTGCATGCGCTGCGTTATTATCCTTGTCAAATACTAACTACAAAACATTTTTCCACGTCGCCAACATCAAATGGCCCACGAAATAAGTTCGGACAGCGGGAGAACTGGGTTAACTGCGATTTTGGCAGTGAATGCAGTATTTTTTATTTTTTTTTTGTTCAATTTGAACAAGATAGAAACCAAAAAACTAGTAAAGCGATTGCATTAGCTATGTGGTAAGTACTATCATTAAGCTTAAATTTATTGGCTGAATTGTGTTTTCGAAAAGAAAAATACACCCCTTTAGCTCACATACTATATCAGACAGTTTTAAAAAATGAAAGTTTAATAGTTTCATATGGACATTTCTCTAATGTCGAATGCAGCATTCGTACGCATTTAAAGTGAAAAAAATCATATGCTAAGACTTTATTTTATTTTGACAAAGGCGAAACTTACAGCTCTTGATATAATTGGTACTAAGGTTGATTTTGGACAATGTTTTTTTTTCAAGATAATAACAAAAATCCAAGAAATTCGCACGCGACCCAGACATATGTTTTGTATTAATATTTCTGTAAGATTTGATATAATTTGAATTTAAAACAAAACGATTGTTATCGATAAGTATATATAAGCAACCATGTCAAATGTACTATATATCGATACTATATGAATATAAGTATCGATATATTATTAAATATTCATTCTGTTGAAGACCGTCAAGCCGAGAAGTTGTGAGAAAAGTTAATAAACGTATTATTTTACAATTTCTTAATTATGTTTTTAATTGATTTAAAAATAAGGAATTTTTTTTATTTAATTTAAATCATTGTCGCTCGCGACATTTTGTTCCATTATATTTTTTATGTTTTTTGTTTACTTCGTGTGAAATATATATTAACTTCTTTCATCAATAACAAGTTTTATGAACAGGATGGATGTGTTTTCATTGAATTTTTATCAACTTCTAACAACCCAAAGCACCGAAAAAGAAATTGTCGGTGTAACTGAAAGCAACATAGTTTGTTATTAAGTATCAAGATTATTAAATTCATTTTTATTAATTTTTTTTTGAATTGAATATATAGGCATAAGAAATATTTTATATGAATTTAGTTTTGGTGTCAAATATCCCAATATTTAATAATTTTTGTTAATTACATTCTATGTACATGAAATGATTTTATGGCAGCCGATTTTTATGTCTGCAAATATTAAATCTCTGATATTTCTCGATCTTTTATATTTTTTAAGTACATATAAGTGTAGGCGGGCAGGGGATGGGAGAAGAGAGTAGAGAAGATTTTTTTTGGAATAAAGCCAATATTTAAAGTGGTTCAAATTATCGAACTTTTGATGGCGATTCATTCAATATACATCCAACTAAAATGTTACATGGTCGGAATTTTAACATTGGCCCAATTTAAGTGCAACAACTACAACACTAATTCAAAAGCCTGTTTTCAAAAGTTATTTATGGATTACATTTATTGGGGTTTCTCTATGTGTTAATAAATCTGCGGTGCTGAAAATCTACGTGCTATATGTTGTTTTGTGTAAGTAAAAGTACTTTTGGTTTATTTTAGTGCGCGAATTGACAAATCACATAAAAAAAACCTCTACACGGGGTAAAAGTCTAGTGACGAAAGCTTATTTTAGCCGCAAAATTTCTGATATCCAATTTTGTGACGAAATTTATTACATTTAATATATGAATTATTCTAATATTAAAAAAAAATTGTTTGGCATTCGGCACATGGCGCAAAAAAGTTCACGATTCTTTATGCCTAAAAATTACTTTAATGCGCAGTGCCGAATGCCAAACAATTTTTTTTTTATATTACAACTTAGATGAATACCCTGTTAAATTGGTTGAGATATCTTGAGAAACAAAAAGTTTTTCTTACTAAAACTTGATTTTTAACCGATCGTTCCTATGACAACCATATGATATATTGGACCGATTTGAACTAAATTTGGACATAATGTATAAGACCAACTTAAATGCATACTCTGTCAAATTGGTTGAGATATCTTGAGAAATATAAAAGATTTTCGTATTGAAACTTTATTTTGGACCGATCGTTCATATGGCAGCTATATGATATAGTGGACCGATTTAAACTTAATTTGGTCAGGATGTATAGGACCAACTATAATGCATATTCTGTCAAATTGGTTGAGAAATCTTAATAAACCAAAAAGATGTTCATACTAAAACATGATTTTTGACCGATCGTTCATATGACAGCTATATCATATAGTGGACCGATTTGAACTTAATTTGGTCTGCATGTAGAAAACCAACTATAATGCACATTCTGTCAAATTGGTTGAGAAATCTTAATAAACAAAAAAGTTTTTCATACTAAAACTTGATTTTTAACCGATCGTTCCTATGACAGCTATATGATATATTGGACCGATTTGAACTAAATTTGGACATAATGTATAAGACCAACTTAAATGCATACTCTGTCAAATTGGTTGAGATATCTTGAGAAATATAAAAGATTTTCATACTAAAACTTGATTTTTGACCGATCGTTCATATGACAGCTATATCATATAGTGGACCGATTTGAACTTAATTTGGTCTGCATGTATAAAACCAACTATAATGCATATTCTGTCAAATTGGTTGAGAAATCTTAATAAACAAAAAAGTTTTTCATACTAAAACTGAAAAACTGATTTTTAACAGATCGTTCCTATGACAGCTATATGATATAGTGGACCGATTTGAACTAAATTTGGACATAATGTATAAGACCAATTTAAATGCATACTCTGTCAAATTGGTTGAGAAACCTTGAAAAACAAAAAAATTTTTCGTACCAAAGATTGATTTTCTAATTAGTACCATATAATAAATAGTAAAATGTATATGTTCAGTTAACCGGTAATATCTTCCAAACCTTGTGGCTGAGAGACATTTGTTACATATCAAAAGTTGCGAAATTTTACGTATTACAACATATTGAAATTTAATAAAAATCGTTAGAGCCGTTTTCGAGAAAATCGCCAAAAAGTAAGCCAAAAAACATTTTTTCACCTGTAGCATTTCACCTGAGTACTTCGCAAAAAAATATTCAAGGGACGTCTAAAAGCCCTCTAATATACCTTTCTAACGACATATAGAACACATCTGTAGCTTTTTTGGATTGGAAGCTATGGGTGTTTCAAATTTATCGCGTTTTAGCTATTTCCCGCTAAACTAGCTATTTCCCGCTAAAGTCGTAGAACAAAAGTTTCTAGATTTTTTATAAGAAACAATTCCTCATCAAAAAATGTAAGCTTTTTCAGCGCTTTGATCCAAACAAACAGACAAACAAACAAACAGACAAACTCATTTTTCATCTCATTTTGAGAAGGCCCTTAAAAATTTAAAATTAATAAATCTTTTGAACCAAATGTCGGATTGGAATGATCGAGGTATCATTCGACGCGTATTTTTAATAAGAATTTTTAAAAAATATAAAATTTAACCAAAAGGCTCCAACGGCCCCACTAGCTGCAATCATAAAAATTTTGCCCCTCCCACTTACACCCCCATATCTTATGAACCAGGTGAGTTACCAAAAGTCTTAGTATGCACTTTTGTTATTGACCGTCATACCTTTCGATCGGTATATAACTCGATCTGATCGGACAGTCGTAGCAAATTTTCCATTCTGCGTGTATATATTGCTAGTCGCCTTTTGCACACTACGTGTTGCTTTCGTCACTAGCGCGGACTGCCGTCCGCAGTGATATGATAATAAATTTTTTTCAATAAAGCGAAAAAAATCTTGTTTTGACACATGTTTACTATATATCTAAGTGATTTAGTATTCCGATCTTGATATTTGTTGACCAGAATATCATAATTATATAATAAGATGGGTTTTATACAAAAAGATATTTTGCAACCGATAATTCCTATTATTTCTGTATGATTAAGTTGTCCGATTTGTATCATATTTTACTAAAAAGTTAGTAGTATAGTATAACACCAAACCGGGAAGTTTGATGCTGATAGCTTAAAAACCAAAGAATTGCATACCAAGCTAACTTTCTAGGCCATTATAAGTCGAATGCAAAAAACTGGACCAAAATAACTTGTTTCGTTCTTGAGTTATTAATTTGTTCCAAAAAAATTGTCGAACGGACTATATGGCATAGACTGCTTTCTGTGATGTTGGAGTTTTTCACTTTTATGACGATTTTCGGTATTCACCTTTTAATTGTTGTTTTGTGTAAAATAAGTCTGCAGACTAACTGTAAGGGCAAATGCACATGCATTTCACTCGGAGGCACGCAGTCTGCCAACAAATAGTACACATATGCCACGGTACCACATTGCCGAGCCAGACGGAACGCCTGCAAATCAGTTTGAGTACGTTCAAAGTTGACTGAAAGAAAATTACAAGACGTCCCACGTCGACATCGTCAGCAGGTAAGCTTGCGAATTTAAATTTGGCCCAGCCAGAAAGTTTTTCACTTTCTCTCTCCCTTTAACCATCTGCCTATTTAAATTTGGCCCAGCCAGAAAGTTTTTCACTTTCTCTCTCCCTTTAACCATCTGCCTATTTTAACAGTCACCATTCGCTCACTTTCGCTGCGGTGCCCAACGGAGCGTTTTTACGCTAAAGCGCTTTTTGAAAACATTGCCAAGCTCAATGTGCGCTCTGTATGCTTATACATACATATTTGTATGTTTGTATGTACGTATGTATTTACAGGGTCTACCAACGAGAGGTTTCTTGTCACCCACTGGCCGAGGGTATATTTTAAATTTTCGCAAAGTGGCGGAAGGAGCATGGAAGATCCCAAAACCGCAACCGAAAGGAACGAAAGGATCTCAGACAAATCTTTAAGCACCACTTATTTTATGAGCAGACAGATTAAGTTTTTTCTAAAATTTGGATGCAATGCCCCTTTGCCCTCAAATCGATAAAAAAGGAAATTACAAGACCAGTTTTAAAGCTACAGACTTAAGATTAGCCACACACGATAAGAAGATAACACTGGCGCTACAACGTACGAAGTTTACGGCGTGAATGTTTGTGTATGTCTGTGCATTATTCTGCTGTAATATTTATGAATGTGCAAATATGTATGTGTTAAAGTACTTAATAGACTGGACCAGAGTATCTCATAGGCGAGCACTAGTTATTATAGGTTTCTTAGTTGCTAAAATTTAAAACGAATTACTTGTCAAGAATCCACCTCGGCTTTTCTTACAGACTGCTGGTTATAATGGTTATAAAATCAAGGTTTTGGTCACAGAACTGAACATTTTTGTCTAACAAATGTGTCTAGAAGATACAATTCTATGTGCTTTCTAAAAGCACATCTTTATTTTAAGAACAAATAAATGAGAAGACCAATTTCTTATTAATAAGATCAAAAATTCTTATATTTTCAAGACCAAAAATATATGTATAAGAATAAATGTTCTTTAAATTGGATTGCTTAGCGACCTTTGAAATTGTTTAGTATACCCTGCGCCCATTAAAAATGGGCAAAACCGGGTATAATGGTTTCGATGGAATGTATGTAACAGGCAGAAGGGGGCGTGACAGACCCCAAAAAGTACATATATTCTTGATCAGTATCAACAGCCGAGTCGATTTAGCCATATCTGTATGTCCGTCCGTCCGTCTGATTGAACGCGTCGATCTCGAGAACGATAAGGGCTAGAGACTTCAAATTTGGTATGTAGGTTCCTGTATACCGTACGCAAGCTTGTTTCTGTTTTTGGATCAGACCACTATATCATATAGCTGCCATAGAAACGATCGAAAATCAAGTTTTGAAATCAAGTATGAAAAACTTTTTTGTTTTCTGAGCAGAGCTTGCAAATAACAGTCGACCGTTTTTCCACTTGCGGTTGGTTTGCGATTATAACCAAAAAAACCGTGCACGGTCGCTCTCTCTCTCTCTGAGCAGAACACTTCGTGTCTCTTCGTTTTTTTTCGGTTAAGTGTTATTAGCTGAGTCATACGGGTTACGCTCTTTCAACAACCACTTTTAGCAACCGATTCCCCCAAACGGTCACACTTTGAGACTCAGTAGATGAGAGGAATTTCAGCCCTCTTTTAGCAACCGATTCCCCCAAACGGTCACACCTTGAGACTCAGTAGATGAGAGGAATTTCAGCCCGAAAGCTTTACCCGTTTCCGCTCCAGCGTGATGTCACGTCAGTCAGTCATTAAGGAAATCAGTTTTTTAATGTACAGCTGAAATTTTGTCCGTAAAAATCGGAAGCTCGATTTTGACTTTAGACCCATGGTTTCATGGGCAACTTTTCTTAGAATTCATCGAAGATTACGAATTTGACAACCGCTTTGTGCATATTTTTTGGTCCATACAAATTGGCCCACTCTAATGGTCATACTGATCCCATCACGGATAACATTAACTTTATTATTAACATGGATACCGACAGATTAACATTAACACTATTATCGAGCGATAACAATTTTATCGATTAAGAGAATATACGCCGAATGGCAGACGCTTAGCAAGTGGAATAGGATAAAGACGTGGAAAAGTAATATAACGTGTTTTACTAAAATCACCCGGTCACACAATCAATTTGGAAGCGTATGCATTTATGTTAGTCTTATACATCCTGATCAAAATTGGTTCCAATCGAACCACTACATCAAATAGCTGTCATATGAACGATTGGTTAAAAATTAAGTTTTAGTATGAAAAACTTTTCTGTTATTAAGATATTTTAACCAATTTGACAGAATATGCATTTGGTCTTATACATCCTGACCGAAAGTGATTCAAATCGGACCACTATATCATATAGCTGTTATTGGAACAATCCGTCGAAAACATAATGCAGCGCTCTTCCAGGGCATCAAGTTTTTGGCGTGCTGAACAGAATCTAAGTGCCTTGGCTCGGGGTATCCGACAGTCGAGTACACTCGACTGTAGCCGCACTCCTCCGCGAGCAAGGGGTGGAGCCCCCTTCTTTATTATTAAATTTGCCGATGTATTTCGACTATGATGTGCAGTCAAGAACACAAATTAATTATATAAGAATAAATAAATAAACCAAATGCAAGTAAATAGTATAAATAGTTTACATTAGACTGTGTACTTATATAGCTTTATTTTTAGTCGAGTATACTCGACTTTAGCACCGAGAGCGAAGCGAGCAGGGCTCGTAGCCTTCTAGTTAAAATTAAAATCTGTCCTTGACAAGAGTGGGAATCGAACCCACATATTTTCGAACTGATGCGGCGATTCTTACCAACCAGAGAGCCACGGGACCACCATTGGTTTTATTTGAAAATACGGATTGAAAAAAGCTGAGATGAAACATACCGAGCAGATCGTGCAAATGCAAGCGAAGAAAGCAGAGAAAAAAAGAACACATAAGAAATCATCCTTCGTTGTTGTACTTTTAATAAGTAAATCGAGCTGTTGATAAATCAAACCATTTTAAAGTTGTCATTTAAAAATAAGTAAATTGAAGATGGAGGCGTTTCCTGGTCGGACAATGCAGCATAGGCATATTACATAATTAATTTAATACGTATGTATATAAGTACATACATAAATGCGGACGGCAAAAGGGTGCAAAAGGTGACTAGCACTATTATACAGGCAGAATATGATACGACTGTCCGATCAGATCGAATTATATACCGATCGAAAGCTATAGTGTAGCTAACTCACCTGGTTCAGGTGATAAGGGGCGTAAGTGGGAAGGGCAGAACTTAAATGATAGCAGCGGATGGGGCCGTTGTAGCCTTTTGGGTAAATTTAAATTTATCATTTTTAGTGGCATTTCCAAAATGAGATGAACAGTATGTTTGTCGATTTTTATTAAATGTCAATTTTAAGTTTAATTGTAAGCTGGGGGTATTAAAAAATTTATTATTTGATCCAACATTTGTTGCAAGGATGGGTAAAAACCCAGAAAATCCTAATCAGATCAATAAGTATTTTATTAGTATAATTAGAAGTATTAGTACTAGTGTCAGTTGTAATACGAGTATATTTAGGGCCGTTTTCTCATCTTGCCGACAACATTACAATCTAGATAATCTAGCCGATAAGAGCAATTTTATTTTCTTGTCAAAAATTTGTTGGCAGCCCGGTGATAAATAACAGGGCGGATCATCCACCCTGTAAGGGCTTAACATTCGCCTACTCAGATTATTTCATTGTTACTCATGGCAACGCACTATGGTCCATTTGACGATTTTTTAGGAATTAAGTCGTCTTTTAAAGTTGTTTAATTTAAGTAACTTCTGATGGCGATGCATTCCAAATACATCCAACAACAATGTTACATGGTCAGAATTTCAACATTGGCCCACACTGTTAAGTTAACAGCTCTTAAAGATAGATGTTTTGAACACGGAGCACGTTCTTCTGTTAACCAATGTTTTAGGTTAAATTTAAGTGATAAACAACACTAATCCAAAAGCCTATTTACAAAAGTTAATAATGGATTATGTTCAGTGTGGCTTGTACTTTATGTTAATAAATCAGCTGTGTTGAAAATCAACGCGCTTTATGTTGTTTTGTGTAAATAAAAAACTTGCCTCGCAAAATAAAATTTTAATGAAGTTTTATTTTTGAGGAGAGATTACTAATTTTGTCAGCACTTGTCAGCAATGTGACTATATGCATTTTGTAGAGTAATCCATTGTAAAGTCGTACAGTAAAGCACAAGCCGCGCAATTCCGCGCATTTTTCAAAATTCCACTTTATTTCAGTTAACCTCACTTTGAAAAATACGATACTCTAAGAAGTGTGTCGACAAAGCATGAGGCAAATGAACGAAAAATTAGTAATTTTGACTAAATTTAATGCGCGAATTCACTAATTCGACAATAAATGTTGTTCATCTAAGGAAAATTAATTAGTTTTTAAATTAAAAAAAATTTTTTTCGTGTTTCATGCAAAAAATCTGTTTTCGACCGATATTTACTATGTGATCCATATAATAAAGCATTCTTATCTTGAAATCTGTTGGGCAGAATTGTCAGGAGCATAAGATCACATATACAGCTGCGAAAAAAATAATAGCACCACTATAAGACTTTGTCTTACGAGTCAAAAAAGATATAGTTGGAGCAGCGATTTTTCCAAAACTTTTTTTTTCATATTGCCTAGAATATCTAATACATAAAATATATATTGGGTTTCCTTTAGAATTGGAAGGTTGAGAGGGTTGAGAAGGTAGGAGGGTGGTGCTATTTTATTTTTCGCAGCTGTATATGTTGAGTTTGACCGGATATAGTGGAAAATAAGATGGTTTTATACAAAAATGAATTTTTCAACCGATAATTCCTATTATTTCTGTACGATATAGTTGTCCGATTTGGATCATATTTTAGCAACAAGTCAGTAGCGATGTAACACCCAACCTGCAAGTTTGGTACGGATAGTTCAAAAAACAAAAAATTTGAATATCGGGGAATCAAGAATTTTCTAGACCATTTGCGTACTGATATTATTAGTCGAATGCAAAAAACTAGACCAAAATATCTGGTTTCGTTCTTGAGTTATTAATTTATTCCTAAAATGGACCATAGTGCATAGGTTAATGGTGGAACGGAATTGAAATTACTGCATACTTTTAGGAGCGTCAGTATCTTAACAAATATGAACTGCATAAAATACCGTTATATGTACTTGGTAATGATGATATTAAGAACAATAATAGATAATAATAATACAAAACGTTATTTACCAAGAAGAGAGTTCTACCTTCAAAACTATGGGCTTGATGGATTTCTTTTGTGATTTGCGAGGGCAGTCGGTGGCGTGGCAAAAATTTGAAATGATTTTGATCTGTTACACACTCTTTAAAGTCTGTGTGCCATATGTGGTACCTTTTGCTCTTACAGTCTCTTAGATCTTCCCACAATTCACATTAAAATTTATAGATTTCAAATTTGGCACCAACATATTTTGAAAAGTGTTGCCCATTCTTAAATAATGTGACGTAGAAGAGGCTATTATAATTGGTGCACAAAACCCAAAAGGAACTGTGCAAAGCGTAATCAGTCGTGCAAGTAGACAGATTTTATAATTTTGCAGATATTAACATTAGTTCAAATCTCATGTTGGAAGCTGTTTTGACAAAACGATTCAATGTTGCGTTGGTTTTCACGCGAGTTATATTATACGTATTATATATACTAGTTTTTGTATACAAAGAGAGAAAAAAGCCGTTCTAAAATTAAGTTCGAGTGAACTCGAATTAAGTATTTTCGATACTTAAAATTAATACTTGATATAAGAACGAATTACTTAAAATGAGCATTAAAAATTCTATGACCAAGAATCTTGAAATAATAAAAAAAAATCTTAAAACAAGTAAAACTCTAAAATTACTAGAAATGAGTACTCAAATTCTTTATATAAGTTCGAGACTCAAGTTCAACTCACAGATCAAGTATGTAAAATCTTAAATCAGTTTGAGGGGCACTGAGAACATAAGACTTTATTTAACATAATAATTTCTGTAGTCAGTCTTCACTTACTTTCACACTAACTGAAAGTTTTTTACACTCACGCTTATGATTTTGATAATTTTATTAGTTAGCGTGGGTGTTCCATTATGCTCATAATACTTATTTCAAGAACATTTTATACATACAAATCAAGTTTAGACTTTGAATTAAGTCTGCAATATGCTTAAATCAAGTATCATGTTCATATTTTAACCTGATTTCGTAATCAGTTACAGAACTAAAAGGAATTGGATCAAGTTCATTTGTACTTAAATCAAGTACGTTTCAAAGTTAATTTAAGTTTGAAAATACTAAATTACTTAAATTTCGTACTTAAAATATCGTACTTGAAATAAGATCGAAGTACTCGACTTTAGTAATTTCAATTTTAGTGAGAAATCAAGTACGAAATACTTGATTTTTTCCCACTGTGTACGTATAGTTGCTTGGACCTTTTTTCCAAAGTGTTTTTAGCATAATAACGCGCAAAACCTACTAAGTATGGTACGAAAATTTTAATCAACAAAAAAATAGTCTGTTAATATTAAGAGAAAAGTCCATTTCCTCTTGCTATTGTAATTCCTAAACTAAACCTTGTAATCTTTGGCAAGGTCTCAAAATCCATTAAATCAGAATCGGTTCTAGAAATCCCACAATCATTCTCATCTAATCAAGCGAAATCTACAGAGCAACGGCTATCACTGTTTCTTTATCTTAATTTCCGCCTCAGAAACATCTTATTCGCACATATGTATATACATATGTATGTACATACCTCTGTACAATTTTGATGTGCTTGTGTGTATTGACTCAGTTAAAATGTTGTAATTGTGGCCAAATCGTTGCCAAGAAAATTCGGTTGGCCGCACCCGCCTCCCGCTATTGACTCACCACTGCTATTTGGTGGCTGGCAGTTGGCAAATGCCAGACCAGACCAGACCAGCCCAGACACAGGACACAAAACCATGGCCAGGACAACTAGTGAGAAGAGCTATCGTTCAACATGCGGCCACGCGGTGCGCCAAAAGCATGTTAAGCCAAGTCAAGCGAGCAGACAGCAGCCAGCAGTCATTGCTAGAATAGAGCCAATTTACAAAACTGGCCTTTGTACGCATTGCCAAGACTCAGATCGCAAAAAGCTCTAGGCTCACGAGAATTGCAAATATGCAAGTTGCACTTGCCAGCAAAAGTTGAAAGTTGTATAAAAGTTCTTCGGAATAACTGCGGAGAACGTGTTCAATAGAAATAAAACCATATAACGCAAAGGGTTTTATTTTGAGAAATTTCATTATGTGTTTGTAAAGAAATAAGCAAATCAAATTGAAATTTTCAATCGTATTCAACCGATTGTTAGTTTAATCTCTCGGCAGGCCTTTTACAGCCCAGTGCTTACGCTAGTTGTTCGTGCTACATAAAAAAACAAATATGGAAAAGCACTGAGAATGTCAGTTTGCTGTTTACAGGTAAAGGCAACGGCAGCTCATCACTGTCTGCATCATCATTTCCCAATCCTATGGCACACACTTCAATCACGAATGCTTTAAAGAACTGCATTTGCCTTTGTCATTGCTTTCTCAGCCATTTGCCGCATTTGTGCGTTTGCATATTTTCCAATAAAATATTATGTGATGATTTTGTGTGGCAATCTTGACTGACAGACTAGCTGACTGCATATCTTTTTGTGAGAAAATCAGCGTGAGTTGGTGATTTAAATATCAGTTAAAGTTAAATAATCAATTGCATATTTTGAGGAGAAAATGGGTATCGCGCTAAAGAGATTTTCCGATCCAGAAAGAAGAACCGAAGTCAATTAATACAGTCAAATGCAGTGAGTGTAATGATGAATAGTTTAATTGTTAACCGAAATATATATATAAGTCTTGCGGTATTTCCGCAAGCTTGTCTTTGCAAGCGCGTAGATCTAGTCGTATTCGTCGCATCGGTTCACGCTAGAGCTTTTTGGAAAGCTCTTTTCACGCGCTAACACGTGTTTGATTTATTGTGGTTTGTTTTTAGTCGTTCGTGAGTTATAGCGTCGCAAACATGGAGCAAAATAAAGAGAAAATACGGCATATTTTACAGTACTACTACGATAAAGGCAAAAATGCAACTCATGCTGCCAATAAAATTTTTGCAGTTTATGGACCCGATACAGTTTCCATTTCCACCGCACAACGATGGTTTCAACGTTTTCGTTCTGGTGCAGAGGTGATCGAAGATGCGCCACGGTCCGGAAAGCCTGTCGTCGAAAATTGCGATAAAATCGCTGAATTGATCGAAAGAGACCGGCATAGTAGCAGCCGTAGCATCGGCCAAGAGCTGGGCATGAGTCATCAAACCGTTATAAACCATTTGAAGAAGCTTGGATTCAAAAAGAAGCTCGATGTATGGGTGCCACACGACTTGACGCAAAAAAACATTTTTGCCCGTATGGATGCATGCGAATCGCTTCTGCACTCATGCAGAAGAGGCCATCTTTGATCAACAGAGGCCGAATTGTCTTCCATCAGGACAACGCCAGGCCACACACATCTTTGGTGACGCGCCAGAAGCTCCGGGAGCTCGGATGGGAGGTTCTTTTGCATCCACCGTATAGTCCGGATCTCGCACCAAGTGATTACCACCCATTTCTGTCCATGGCGAACGAGCTTGGTAGTCGGAAGTTGGCCACAAGAGAGTCCTGTGAAAATTGGCTCTCCGAGTTTTTTGAAGTTGGCATCTCGTTGGGAACTCGTCATCGAACAAAACGGCGCATATTTGACATAAATCGCATTATTATAACCAATTTTATGAACAATTGAAAATTAAAATTGAAATTGAAAAAAATACCGCAAGACTTTTTTGACAACCTTATATAATATGCGTTGTATTTTGTGTAGCTATTCATTTTTTTTAAATTTAAAATTGTGCTTTTTAATTTACACTTAATTTGTGGCAATTAATTTGCAAAGTAATTGAAATGTGCACTGCGAGGCAGTTCATTTTGCAAATTAACATAACATGAAAATCAGATTCAGATTCAGAATTTTACAGTACCCGCAAAAGTATGCAATGCAATGTGAAATGGTCAATTTGTTGCATTCAAATGTCGCCTTTCCAAATGCCATGTTTGACAATAATAACAATGCCGGTTGAAAGGAAGTTAGCTTTGCCCCAATGTAGAAATTTGCATATTTTGGTTGGCGCTCTGTAATTTGGTGCTAAAAATTAACAAACATTAACACCGACAGACAAACGAGCGGACGAATAGACGGTCGGACAGAGGGAGACGGATGAGCAGAGATAAAGAAGCTAACGTCCTGGGGAAGTAGGTCGGATAGAGGATCACATCCGCGCTTTACTGGCCGTACAAATGCAAATTAAATGTTTGCAACTATGTATTATGCAATATAACAATTTGCGGTTATCCAAAAGTTCAAACTTGAATGTGCAATCTTCACCATCATAAATAGAGGCGTTCGGAAGTTGTACTCTCAAAAAACAAACAAAATGCAGATGGTTAACTTTTAAATACAAAATTAAATAAAAATTTGTCTAAATTGAAAATGAAATTTCTTATACATAATTTACCAAAACAAAAAAATGTAGAATCATACATTTTGGTATGTTTCCTAAGTTGGCAGGTTAAGTATATTTCAAATTGTTGACATAAGAGCAAATTAAAATCTATAGCACTTAGTTTTGGCACGATTGCATTAAACGAATTAACTCAGATGTTGTTCAATGAATCAATTTTTACGCAGCGTTCGGCTAAAAGAAGAAGACATTCATATATGTATATTGTGTGCGTATTTGTATTTGTTGTCTACACGTTGAGTCCCACAATTGTCAGTTTTTAGTCCCTTATGGTGTATTTACACTAGTTGACACAGCGTCAATTCGAGCAAAGTCAACAATTGGTATCCAAGGTCAACACATTAGTTGCGTTTACATTAGTTGACTTAATTGACCACAAAACATGATTTTCAACTACTTTTTCAGTTGGACAACGCACGGGATAGCAACACGTTGGCTACAGCGATACAGCTGTTTAAACTAGTTGACATCAACATTCGTTGACGTTCACGTTGCCAATGCTGTTTAGTCGACGTCCATATTGTGTATGTATTAAACATGATAAAATAAAAAATGTGGTAATCACATAGTGCATATGCAAACATATTTTTAAAATTAATTTATGTGTTTTGTTTACTTTAAGATATAATTAGTATAATGCCACCATCAAGTAAGCGATTAATGGCCGCCGTAATTATTTGGCATTTATATCTTGAGAAAGAGAAACTAATATGTTATTTTTCAACAACTCATATTTGACAATTACAGCAATTTAATTTGCAATTTCATAAATGTTAATCAAACAACACTGATGGTGAAATCCAAGTGATACCACCTCTCATATGTACGTAAAGCTTGTCAACACAGAAGAAAAGAATGAACATGAAGTCAATTTGAATTTGCATTGTCAACGCGGCAATTATGACTTCAACAGTTGACATAAAGTGTTTGCACTATGTTTACAATCACGATGTCGACTGAAGATTTCCGCATTGTCATTTTACAGTCAACGCGACAGTTGACTGCTTTGACAGATGTTTACACTAGAATTGACTAAGTGGACATCAAAGTTTGTCAGTGTAAATGCACCATTACTACTGTTTTCAGTTTATGCTAACGACCTACCAAAAATTCTGTCAAAGTGTGATATTCATGCTGATAATGCTGATAATGTCCAAATATAAGGTTGTCAAAAAAGTCTTGCGGTATTTTTATTGAATTTTCAATTGTTCATAAAATTGGTTATAATAATGCGGTTATAAATATGCGCCGTTTTGTTCGATGACGAGTTCCCAACGAGATGCCAACTTCATAATGCCCCTCTTATAGAAGCTCCCTATTGTCCCTATTGTCAAAAAACTCGGAGAGCCAATTTTCACAGGACTCTCTTGTGGCCAACTTACGACTACCAAGCTCGTTCGCCATGGACAGAAATAGGTGGTAATCACTTGGTGCGAGATCCGGACTATACGGTGGATGCAAAAGAACCTCCCATCCGAGCTCCCGGAGCTTTTGGCGCGTCACCAAAGATGTGTGTGGCCTGGCGTTGTCCTGATGGAAGACAATTCGGCCTCTGTTGATCAAAGATGGCCTCTTCTGCATGAGTGCTGCATTCAAGCGGTCCAGTTGTTGGCAGTACAGGTCCGAATTGAGCGTTTGGCCATAGGGGAGCAGCTCATAGTGGATGTTTCCCTGCCAATCCCACCAACCACACAGAAGAACCTTCCTGGCCGTCAATCCAGGCTTGGCCACCGTCTGGGCAGCTTCACCGCTTTTCGACCACGACCGTTTATATATGCGAGTCGATTGTGTACTATTATTGAATCTATTGACATCAGAAATAGAGAGTGGGCAAATATTGACGAGTGGGCAAAGGTTAATGGACTGGCTTTTAACTTGTTTTAACAATGTGGACTTTCCTTATAATTATACTCTAACATGACCACAAAAATTGTTGGGTAAATTGTAATTAGAATTGTACTTGAAAGATTCCTAATTATTAAGAGTTACCTGATACAAACCCTCTAAAATAAATAGAAATAAAAAAAAATATAAAGTATCGAAATATAAGAATTTTAGATAAGACTCATGCATCCATCGAACTACGAATATGTTGAATTAAATCACACAAACTTCCCAAACTGTAAATTAATATCAAATATAATTTTTTTTAATTAAATCCAAATTAAACTTAAGCAAGTTGCGTACTGTAACATTCGTTAAAAATCAAATGAGTATTGAACTCAATTAACATTTTCTTGATTAAAGAATAACATATTTATAACACATATTAATTTCAATCATAAGCTTAAGAATTTATAAATTTTTTTTTTTTTTTTATATAACCATGAATTGATTTATGTTAATATTTATATTTGCGTTACAAAATAAATAAAAATACTCATATTAGTTAATTATTTCGTTTAACATAACATTCATTGTATGGAAAATGGTTTTTGTGAATAATCGTAAGACACAGATTTTGTGCATATGTATAAGTGATTGTTTTCCCAAGAAAGTAATTTTTTCAGTTATTTTCTTTGAATTTAATTCGGCAAGTTCTATTCCTCCCAATTTAAAAAAAAAAAAAAAAAAAAAAAACGTCGTCTCCTGAAAAATTTACTATTTGTCGCATACGATCATTTCACAAAAAGTGGTCGATATAATTTAAAATTTATGAATTAGCTATTTATTCGTAGTAACTAGTAATATGCCCCGTCCTGTAGGTCTATCAAATCAAAATAGTGCTATATATTAAATTAAACTTAATTATATAAGCTCTCGGTTTGTTTGAGGGTCTGCCAACTGTGTCTGCTAACTTCGCATGTTCTCATTCTATGAATTGTACAAGGCCGACGTTTTACCCACTTCTAATAAATACACCTGCTGTCTCCACCGCCTCTGACACTACTATTGCTGTAGTTTTTTCACCCCTTTAACTACATGGGGGCATCGTCAACCAATCTTTTCGTGCCACTGGCACAGTCGAGCGTCAGCAGTCCCTGTTTTTTGGTTGTGTAGATGCTGATTTGAAAAACGGTAGGCAATTCTCTTGTTATACCCTGGTTTGATAATTATTTAGGAGATTTTCAAAGTTTAAGTAAATTTGCAAATAAAAAAAGGAATAATCGTCTAATTTATTCGCATCGTATTAAAAGATATTTTGTTTGGCTATTTATTATGAAACTTTAACGCAGAAGAAATATCAAAGACTTACGTCTGCTCAGACGCTTCGTAATGATATTTCTATATTTCATGGAAAATACTTGGAACAAAATTACAAAACTTCGTACGAAACTTTTTAAAATGCAAATCATAAAAATTTGCTTTAACCGGGCATTTGAATCTGGTTACACGGTGTTTTGTAGTCAGGATTTTTGATTAGTGAGCGTACTCGTTGTTGTTATAGTTATTGTACCTCTCGCTACTGGAGCCTGAATGCATAGCCTTTGTAATCACGCTAATAACTTGGCTTTCGAAAGTAATTAGCCACATTGTGCTTTGGCAAGCATAATTGCCCCGTATCCCTGAAGGTCTTGTGCTGTCTGTCATGTTGTTTGACTTCGTCTGGCGGTTGTCTTTTGTAGACTGTCGGCTGTTGTCTGTTCCTGTTCCTGTTACCTCCTTCTATGTGATATATGTATTGGGTAATTTGACTAGCTCTGGCAGGCACCGCAGACCGCTAAATCAGCCGAGTTAACAGCACCAGAAAACCAACTATGGGCAACTATGTACACACATATTTACGTGTAGGCAGTCGTCCAATGTTGGCACAAATGCTCATTCGAACATGGCAACTAACAAATGTACACACACATACACTAGCGCACTGCACTATGGGGAATTTTCCCTATTTTTTTGGAATAAATTCATTTTTCTAAAGTTTTGAAAATACCTTTTATATTACGCAACACATCAGAAAAAAATCCAAACTGTAATGCTACCTACCAAAAAATTTAACAGAGCTTACCACTTTTAAGTTAAAACAAAAACAGTACGTGCTGCAAAAATTTTTATATATTAAGGTCTATTTAGACTCGTAGCAAAACGACCGCGGAATGAAAAAGTCCATATCAAAAACAGCGAAAAAAAATTTACGATGGGAATTTGACCTATTCTTTTTGATTAAATTCATATTTTTAAAGTTGTTAAAAAACAGCAATCGATCAGGAAATGTCCAATCTGTAATGTTACATACCAGAAATGTTAACAGAGCGCGTCTCTGTTAAGTTTAAATATAACAAACACAGCTGATACAACTGAAAAGCAAGTGTTGTCAAAATTGTTAGATTTTTCACCAAACTTTAGTCAAATAAAACTCGTCAATTTCGTCATAAATTCGAAAAGCTCTGCTATGCGGTCTACTGAGAGAGTTTTTTACTGTATTTTAGTGCTTAGATTGTAGAATTTGGTCGTATTGTCCTCGATATTTTGCACAAAAGAGCCTCTCATTGTAGAAATTTGAAGTGAATCTTAGCTTTAAACAAAAAATGTCCACCTCATTATACATATTGTAGGTAAATTAGTTCCCTTTTAAATGCGTAGAATCCTAAAGTGCACATTTTTGCCGATTTCTCTATATGATATAGCAGTCAAAAGATTACCAAATTGTCAGAAACTTAAAATCACTCAACTCTGGCGAGTTTGGCCTAAAAATATTGAAAAACAACAAGGATTTCAAGAAAAAGTAGTTTTCAACCGATAATTCCTATTATTTCTATATGATAAAGTTGTTCAATATGGATCATATTTTAGTCACAAGTCAGTCGTATAGTAACACACCAAACCTGCAAGTTTGGTGCGGATAGGTTAAAAAACAAAAAATGTTAATATCGCGGAATCAAGGATTAAGGCGGTACCACGCCCACTTTACTGGGCCTGTTGCCTAATACAAAAAACTAGACTAAGATATCTTTTTTAGTTCTCGAGTTATTAATTTATTCCAAAAAATCGGGCAAATTTCCCATAGTGCGACGCGTCGTGTCAAATTTGGTTCAGACTTTCTGTTATCGTTCTGTTATCAATAACATTGCAATGTTATTGTGCCACTTTGCGCTGACGTATTGGGAATAGGTTTCAACCAAGGATTAAAACTGAAACGAATATCGGTTTCAATTATGGTTTCGGTTATGCTCGAATTAAGGTTTTCGGTTATCGGCTATGCAAAATCTTGGAGTATCGGTTTCGTAACGGTTATCAGTTTTGTGTAAGTTTCGCTTTAAAAATACGGGATAAATTCGGTTTACAAAAAAAAAATAAATTTTTGTTTTCGGTTGACCAAAATATGAAGCGTTATTCACTACTTTACATGAAAAAAGACTTAATGCACTTTTTAGCCTGACAAATAATGTTATCTGTTTACTGGAATGGTCCAGTGTAATGCCGATTTTATTATAATTTGATCTCATATAAATTTGGTTAATTTGGTTTGAAAATTTCGATTATTCTGATTTTACTGATTTTTTTAAAACTTCGAACTGCCATAACTTTGTCAAAACTCAATCAGTTTCTATGCGCAATGTAAATTTGAGCATGATTTTATCTCTAACTTTTTTCTGCATTTAAAGTTTTTTTAATTTGAAAACTTGCAAAATTAGTATTTTTGAAAAAAATTTGATTTTTCAGAATAAACAAAATTTAAATTCAGAACGAATTTAGAGGTAAAATCAAGCTCAAATGTACATTGCACATGGAAATTGATTGACAAAGTTATGGCAGTTCAAAGTTGCTCAGTACCTGCGACTGCCAGAACCGAAATTAACTCTTATATTGTATCGGTTACGAAACGGTTATTTCGGTTTTAAGAGTTTCGGTTAATGAGTTACTGTACAGCGGAAAACATATTTTTCGGTTACGGATTCAGTTACGGTTACAAATTTCCATCGGTTTTTTATCGGTTAAGGGTTACGGTTTCGGTTAAGGTTTTAATCCCAGGTTTCAACCCTTATTTCGCCGTGCAATTGAAGACTAAACAATAAAAGAAAACTACAATGATTATATTAATTGCATAAAATTCCATATACATATTTATGCCATATGCATGCAAATATATGTAATTACATACAAACAGATATACATATTTGCTAGAATATTTATCCACAATTAAAAGCGCCTTCCGTCAATTTATTTGGCTAAATTCACTTAAAATTTGTGTTTGTCACATTCTTTTCTTTATGAACAGCTAATTTGGTTACCAGAGCACAATAATTTTTTTATGTTTTTGAACAGCTGATTTGACTTATAGGGCCACAATAACAGCGCAGGGTTGCTTAAATACGTATATATATAGGAAAAATACTAAAATTCTTTATATAACATGAAGTTAGCATACAGCTGCATTACGTTGTAGATCAATGGCTTTTGTAGGGTTTTCATTTCGCTTTTAGTCAAAATGGGCCTTAAAGGCTTGGCTACCACCTTTCTAAAGTAAGAGGAAGAGGAGGAGCAGAAGTATAAGAAGAATCGCTGTCAGGTGCTCAATTCATATCTTTGCGTAAGAGTTACGTTCTATTTCCAATTTTAAACCAAATTTGAAACGACAAATCCTAAAAAAATGTATGCTGTTATTCTATATGGAATTTTTCATTTAAGCTGTAGTTTCGCTACGAGTCTAAATAGGCCTTTGGCATAATAACCTAGAGCAAGCGAAAAAATGTTAGACAGTAGTCGATAACGTTTTTGGCATGATAATTTTATTATTCTTATAAATTTGGTTTAATAAAATGCAAATATAGCAAATAATTTCTAAAATAAATAAATTAAAATATTAACAATTTTAATAATAATGTTAAAAAGTTTTGTTTTTTCCGGCATTAATCAATTTTTAGAATAAAGATGGGAAATTTTGACAAAAGTTAAAGATGTTAATTTTGTTTAAAAATTTAAAATATCTAATGTGCTTAATGTTGCCGCGGAATCTCCTCGATGAAATGTTGATACTACCCTCTTTGCGTTGTGGGCACAGGGTCAGCAGGCACCACACAACAAATCGGACGCGTCATCGGCATCCTCGAGTTTGTGACGGTCGCTTGTTGTGTGCGTACTGTGCACTATGATGCGTTTTAAAGGTTTTTTTTGGCATTAATTCATTTTTCGAAGGTATGCAAATTCAGGAATTTTTATTGCCAACACATTATAAATTCATCAATCTGTTCTGTTCCATAACAGAAATGTTAACAAAACAGTCTAATGTTAAGATATTAGCTATTAAAGTCAACTGTTTCAACAAAAGCCCGCGTGCTTTCATAAAATGTAAAATTGCTGTGCATTTTATAATCAATAGTTATTAATGAAAATTGGATGAAAAATATTAAATTTGTATTGAATGTTAACAATTCGGGCTTGTACTAAATGTTGCAACTGATATTTTGTTGTTTTATGTGCGTGTCTTATTAATAATTTGTACATTTAGCAGGTGGTGTCAATAAATAATTTCTGAAAGGAAAATTCAAGTTTGTAAAGAGCTACAAAAAATTGTCAGCACTTGTCAAGTTAATGTCTATATCCATGTTGTAGCGTGATTAATTCTGAATTCAGAAGGAGTTTGTCTCAATGTGCACTTTTTGCAAAAACTAATTTTTAGTACGTAACCTCACAATTTTCAATGACTATTTCTTCGCATTTTTTTTCTAGTATTATACATACCCTAAGTATTTTGGAAAAGTGGGCGTGTCACCACCCCCACCCCCAATTTTTATTTTTATGTTATTTATGTTCACACCCTTCTAAGAGGGTATACATCTTTCTGTATCAAAAAATTACGATTTATTTTAATGCTTTTAATATATATTGTTAGAAAATGTTATATAAATAGTAATTGTTTATTATTTCAATTCAAATGAATTGCACACGAAAAAATTAAAAAATAAAATAATAAAATTAATGGGCGGGTTTGGTGACACGCCCACTTTTCCAAAAAACTTCTAAGGGTATAATACTAGAAAGAAAAACGCATCTAAATATCTTGCGTGGTTTAATTAATGCCACAAAAACTTCTCAAACGCACCATAGTGCTGTGTAGTAGTGGTGATGTTGGTCATGGCTGTGTTGGTGTTGGTGCCGGTGTAGCGCTGCTGTTGTCGATGATACTCGCACTTAAATTATTTGAATGCCGTGCTTACAGCATAAATTTCGGAGTACCAGAGAGGGGGCAGCAGGAAAAAAAAGTTCTACAGGCTTGGAATAGGATAGCGATGGAAATAAGCGGGATTTGCTTGTTTGTGTGTACATGTGTGCAATGGAACGTAATGGTGTTAGTATATGTATGTATACCCATCATTCACAAAGTAAGGAAATTACATTGAAATACACTTTGAGCTGGTAGGTGACTGTATTAAGCTGAGTCTCTGGGCATGGAGTTGTCAACATTTTTGGATAACGAACTGTATTTGTAGTCAGAATATCAAACCGAAATGCATATCGGTTCCAATTACGGACTCGGATTGGTTCGCATTTTGGTTTTTGGTTAAAGGCCTATTTAGACTCGTAGCGAAACGACTGCGGAATGAAAACTCCATATAAAACAACAGCGAAAAAAATTTTACGATTCGACGTTTCAAATTTGGTTCACACTTCTCGCTACGTATTGGCATTACGTACTGTTAACAATAACATGACAATGTTATTGCCACACTTCGCGCTAACGTATTGGAATTAGGTTTCAACCCTAATTTCGCCGGGAAAATTAACAACGCTGGTAGCCAGCTTTGCAACATTTAGTTGCAACAATTAAAGACAACTACAATGATTATATTAACTGAATTAAATTCCATATATGTACCCTACATGCATGCAAATCTATATAATCACATTCAAACAGATACCACACATAAATACTAGTTTATTTATCCACAATTAATTGAAGGCCTTCGACTATTTATTTGGCCAAATTCACTTTAAATTTGTTTTTGGCACTTTGTTTTCTTTGTGAACAGCTGATTTGGTTACCAGGGCCCAATATTTTTTTTTGTTATTGAAGAGCTGATTTGGCTTAACAGGTCGCAATAACAGCACAGGGTCGCTAAAATACGTATATCGATAGGAAAATACTAATATTCTGTATATAACATTACGTAAGAACAATTGCTCTTGTAAGGTATTCATTTCGCTTTCAGTGTAAATAGGCCTTTATTGGATACTCAAAATTTTTGTATATCGGTTTCGGAACGGTTTCTGGATTTTGCATGTTTTGGTTTCAAAATAAGTGTATGATTTCAGTTAAAAATGAGTTCTAAAATTTTAAATATTTGCTAAAGTGTAAACAAAAGTTCTTTAAATTCAAAGAAAAAGATCTGTTTAAAAATATTCATATCCAAATTGAAAAATCAAATTTAGTTTAAAAAACGATGGCACTTTAATAATATAAATAGTTTTAATTTTTATGGTTATTTCAGTTTAAATAGCTTCGGTTTTTCGGCTTCGGTATGATACAAATGTTATGTTTCGGTTACGGTTTCCATTACGGCTTCCAATTTCAATCGGTTAATACAGGTTAATGAATACGATACAGTTACGGTTTTAACCCTGTTTTTAATGCTTATAGTAAGCTATAGTAGCCAATTTTAGACATGTTAACATTGCTTTTTTATTAAGGGGTAGAGCAACCAAATTTTGTACACAGACTTCTATAAACCCCACGCAGATCAAGTTTGTTTTAAATTTTCGATCGGACCACTATATCATATAGCTGCCATATGAACGATCGGTCGTAAATCAAGTTTTAGTATGAAAAACTCTTTTGTTTTCTGGGATATCTCAACCAATTTGACAGGATATGTATTTAAATTGGTTTTATACATCCTGACCAAAATTGATTCAAATCGGTCTACTATATCATATAGCTGCCGTAGAACCGATTTGTCGAATTTCAAGTTTTAGTATGAAAAACTTTTTTGTTTTCCGAGATATCGCGACCAAACTGACAGAATATGCATTATAGTTTGGCCCTTACACCCTAACTAAAATTGCTTCAAATCGGTCCACTATATCATATAGCTACCATAGGAACGATCCGTCGATAATCAAGTTTTAGTATGAAAAACTTTTTTGTTTTTTGGGATATCTCAACCAATTTGACAGGATATGTATTTAAGTTGGTTTTATACATCCTGACCAAAATTGATTCAAATTGGTCGACTATATCATATAGCTGCCATACGAACTATCGGTCGAAAAACAAGTTGTAGTATGAAAATCTTTTTTGTTTTCCGAGATATCTCAAACAAACTGGCAGAATATGCATTATAGTTCGTCCTTTACACAGTAACCAAAATTGGTTAAGATCGGTCCACTATATCATATAGCTGCAATAGAACCGATTTGTCGAATATCAAGTTTTAGTATGAACAACTTTTTTGTTTATTACGATATCTTAACCGATTTTACTAGAATATGCATATAAGTTGGTTATACATCCGACAAAATTGGTTAAGATCGGTTTACTATATCATATATCTGCCATAGAAAGAATTGGTCGATAATTAAGGATTAGGGTGAAAATTATTGATGTTTCTGCAGATTTGTCAATCTGGAGAGTTTCTAGAGTTTCTGTCAATCACTCGCTGATTATGAATTTTATTTTGTCTTATACGTCCTGAATGAATTTGGTTTTAATAGGTTCACTATATCATATCTGGTCATTGTAATAATCAGGGCGGATGCCCTTTTCTATATTTTAGAATATTCAATATAAAATAAATGTTTTGTCGAATAATTTTTCGGGTAGTTATTACATTAAAGTACTTATATGGGGATAACTTTTGTTTGCAGCTATAATTATAAACTTAGAGTTTTTATATCTTTAGAATCTAAAATTCGAAAAATACTTTATATATATTCAAAGAAGTAACGGGTATCCTACAGTCGGGAGCTCGACTGTAGCCTTTCCGACTAGTCTTTTTTCTGTCTTCGATCAAAAATAGTAACTTTTATAAGTTTTCAAAAAATCCGCAAAGGCTAATATGACTACGAGAATGTATTGGTAATACGAATATTCAAGTGTGCAACATAAAAAAAAAGCAACCCAAAAAATTTTTCAAATGCTAAAAAAATTGGGGAGAGGGGAATTCTTTTAAAAATGTTAAAAAAAAACCGCATAAAATATATTTTGAATGAATTTATCTATTATCAGGGGTGCCACAAAAATCGAAACCAACCGAAAATATCCCAAAATTCCATACAATTTTAGGAGATTTTCGGTTGACATTGATTTCTGTGTCATACATAGCCAGTCATATATGTCCAGTATATAACCCATACCTCAAATTAATAACACTGTGCAAGTCGAAAAAAAATACATGACCAAACTCAACGGTTCCCCCCTATTTCGGGTCCTAGGAATCGAACTGCATCATTACTTTTTTGAGTTACTACGATGGTTTCATACAACATTTTTTTTTAAATTTAAGGAAATTGTTTGGGGTCTATCTTCCATGGTATGGTTTTTTTTCGTAAACTTTCTTTAGCAAAGTTACTTGGAATCTTTAAAGCTACAAGTTTTATGAACAAGCCAAGCTTCTAAAATGGAGTTTTGAGGCTCTTTGATGCGATTTAAGTCAAATATGCGCCGTTTTGTTCGATGACGAGTTCCCAACGAGATGCCAACTTCATAATGCCCCTCTTATAGAAGCTCGCTTCCCTATTGTCAAAAAACTCGGAGAGCCAATTTTCACAGGACTCTCTTGTGGCCAACTTCCGACTACCAAGCTCGTTCGCCATGGACAGAAATAGGTGGTAATCACTTGGTGCGAGATCCGGACTATACGGTGGATGCAAAAGAACCTCCCATCCGAGCTCCCGGAGCTTCTGGCGCGTCACCAAAGATGTGTGTGGCCTGGCGTTGTCCTGATGGAAGACAATTCGGCCTCTGTTGATCAAAGATGGCCTCTTCTGCATGAGTGCTGCATTCAAGCGGTCCAGTTGTTGGCAGTACAGGTCCGAATTGAGCGTTTGGCCATAGGGGAGCAGCTCATAGTGGATGTTTCCCTGCCAATCCCACCAACCACACAGAAGAACCTTCCTGGCCGTCAATCCAGGCTTGGCCACCGTCTGGGCAGCTTCACCGCTTTTCGACCACGACCGTTTGCGCTTCACGTTGTCGTAAGTGACCCACTTTTCATCGCCAGTCACCATCCGCTTCAAAAACGGGTCGATTTTGTTGCGATTCAGAAGCGATTCGCATGCATCCATACGGGCAAAAATGTTTTTTTGCGTCAAGTCGTGTGGCACCCATACATCGAGCTTCTTTTTGAATCCAAGCTTCTTCAAATGGTTTATAACGGTTTGATGACTCATGCCCAGCTCTTGGCCGATGCTACGGCTGCTACTATGCCGGTCTCTTTCGATCAATTCAGCGATTTTATCGCAATTTTCGACGACAGGCTTTCCGGACCGTGGCGCATCTTCGATCACCTCTGCACCAGAACGAAAACGTTGAAACCATCGTTGTGCGGTGGAAATGGAAACTGTATCGGGTCCATAAACTGCAAAAATTTTATTGGCAGCATGAGTTGCATTTTTGCCTTTATCGTAGTAGTACTGTAAAATATGCCGTATTTTCTCTTTATTTTGCTCCATGTTTGCGACGCTATAACTCACGAACGACTAAAAACAAACCACAATAAATCAAACACGTGTTAGCGCGTGAAAAGAGCTTTCCAAAAAGCTCTAGCGTGAACCGATGCGACGAATACGACTAGATCTACGCGCTTGCAAAGACAAGCTTGCGGAAATACCGCTAGACTTTTTTGACAACCTTATATTTGGGTTGTGAGTTTAAGACTGTTTGGTCTAAAAACAAGAACTTATTGTTTTTTGAAATGTTCTTATAATCAAGATATGTTTTTTAAATTTAAGAATTTTATTTTCTTGACGCATTTTTCACACCATTTTTCTGAGACCAAAATCTTGATTTTAAACCATTTTTTTTTATCACTGCAGATAATCAGTTTTCATTTTGGATTTCTTTGTGGGTGAAGTAGCTAATACTGCGGTTTCTTGTTATTGTTGTGACTGTTGTTGTGCAGGGCCTTTAACTTGAATCAGCCTAACTGACTAAGAGGGTGGTGTACGTGACGTCATATCAAATAAGCAAACTCTGTCCACAACTTAAATGCAAACTGATGTACCACAATTTGACTGGAGACTGCAAGCAAGACAAACAGTTCAGCAATAAGCATGATACAGAAAATGGTGGTAAAAGGCACCCACTCGTCCTCGGACCCTGCGGGTTACGGGTCACTCAGCAACTTGGACTGTCTGCGGCTGAGTTTTTACCCATTTGCGTGCCTGCTGGTAGTGCGATAAGCTTTAATCAAATTAATTGCGTAAGCTCATAAATTTTTTTGCCGAATGTCTTCATATAGTATGTACATATACATATATACATGTGCATATATGATAAACGAAGACGAAATGAATAATTTCCATTTCTGTGACATTAACTAATAACTTCAGAACGAAACAAAAAATTGTTGGTTCATTCCTTTAAAGTTTAAACTATGATTATAATATCAATAGGCATTGGGACTGGGAAAATGGATGTGCCATAGGCGGGCAAAGCGAGCAGGGGCTGAGCCGTCTTGTTTTTTATAAATATTCCTTTATAGTTTGGCCATATCATTTGGATCGATGCAGTTTTGAGTGACGAATTATGCTTGAGAAGAGTCTAATCTCAAATGGTTCCAAAAACACTAAATTTTTTGAAAAAGACCGTCGTATTAGCATTTGTAATAATACGCTTTCTGACTACATTGACGTAATGAAATGCATCATAACTGGAGATGAGACTTGGATCTACGCTTACGAGTCCGAAACAAGAGACCATTGCGGCGACACCGTTTTGACTCGATTAAGATAATATAAGCTGAAGCGCAGATGGCTCTGAAGGCCATTCCAAAGGAGAACTGTCAAGTGCTATAATTAGTGGAGTATTCGTTGGCATGAGTGGCAATTTAGATAAATAAATAAAGATTTTGATTTTACATAAGTTGAAACAAAATGTGCTATAATTCCAAATTAGTATCTTTGGCATTTGCAATTAGCTCTGACTGACCTAATCCCCTCTTTATATTTCGGCAAATGTCTGACAGGCAGGAAAATCAATGATGGATAGTTCCTCTCTCTCGTTAAAATTTTATTCCTAGTTATTGACTCTAAGAGAGTGTTAACGATATTGGCAGACAAGTAAATGCAATTATCAATGGAAGAGGAACAGAATTAAAACAAGGAAACTACGCCCCTGCTCGCTTCGCTCACCTACACCCGACACGCTACACTCGCGGTGAGGTGCAGCTACAGTCAAGCGCACTGGACAGTTTGATTCGCTATATGATATATTGGACCGATTTAAAACAAATTTGGTCAGGATGTAAAGGATCAGCCCAGATGCATATTCTGTCAGATTAGTTGAAATATTTCAGGAAACAAAGAAGTTTTGCATACTAAAACTTGAAATTCGACCGATCGTCCCTATGGCAGCTATATGATATAGTGGTCCGATCCAAAAATAAAAACAAACTAGATCTGCGTATGGTATCCAGGAATCTATATACCAGACTTGCCACGCTTCCTTCTGACTGTTATATACATTCTTCCAAACACATTAAACCCTTGTTCGCCCATTTTTAATGGGACCGGGGTATAATGAGGACTTGACAAATTCGATCGCGCGGTTTGTTTTATTGATTGTCATTGGCATTAACATATCAATCTTGTCGAATTGACGCTGTTACAAATTACCCTTTGGGCTTACCTCCAACACATACACGCACATGCGCAACAGATGTAGCGGCAATTGTGTTTGTGCTTATAAATATACTTATATACAGTAGTGTACATACAGTATGATGTTCTGTGTAGTTACCTGCAAGTAAAAGAAATCGAGAACTTTTGTTTAATTTATATAAAATATTATTCTATTAAATTAATTAAATAATTAAAGTTTTTTGCTGACATTCATAGCATAGCAGTGGGCACGCAGTTTTTATATGTGAGCACAAAATTATAATCTTAAATCCAAAAACCAGCATTCGAGTCTTACACCGCCCAAAACAAAACAACAACAAACTAAAACTTGAAATTCGACCGATCTTTTCTATGACAGCTAGTCGATATAATGGTCCGATCCATCTGCGTACGGTATCTAGGAAGTACATGCTTGAAGTCTCTAACGCTAATAGTCTGCGAACCCGAACTGAACAACTTTTTTAAATAAAAGGCTCGGATCGACAAAAAAAAAATAATTACAAAAGTTTAATGCTTTTCTAATATGTACATATGTATTACGCAACTTTTAAGACTTCGGCTTAAAATCATAAAATACTTAGACAATTTTAATCTTAAATAATTTAAATTTTTACATAATTAGATTTTTTTAAATAAAAAATTTAATTTGCTTACATCTTTTTATGTACTAAATTGAACCAAGGTTCGAGCCCAAACCTTGGGTTCAGGGGTATATACCGGTTCGCGAACCGAACATATATCTTGCTCTATGATTCGAACCATCGAAACTAACCTTTACCAAAATGTTGGTGGCTTGGTATTTTCAAACTTAAAAGTGAGTTTAAGTAAAATTTGACCTATGAAAAATTGGAACTTGATCCAAATTACATAATCCATAATCCGCTTCCTTCAATAAAAGTTATTTCCTTCACTTGTGAGAACGGCAAATAAAAAAAAATTTTAGGGATTTAATTTAATGCCTTAAATAGCATTTTCTTTTAATTCCGCTGACTCTACAAACGTTTTGCAAACGTTGTCGGCAAGATGAAAAAAATGCGCTTAGAGTTAAAAAAATAAATTGATTTTTCACTTCAGCTAAACTAAAGCTTCTAGATTAATATTTAGATTTTATGTAAACATATTACATTTTTTTTAATAGTCGGATTGGGTGGTGTGGAGTTAAGGTGTGGGGCAATTAAAAAAAAATTTTAACTCTACATTAGTCTAACTAAGGTTCATGCCAAATTTCAAGCTATATATTTGGCTTCAAATAAAAAGTTTATGACAAAATATCTGGTTTTTTCCCCTAGTGCATAGACGCACTTGCAGCCCTTGTGAACTTCAGTCAACTTATGAATACTATATACATACATACATACACGAGTTCATTGAAATGTGAACGTAAGTGTGTGTGTGGGTGTATGAGCGGGCGTGTCTGCAACTAATCTCATAAATCCCAAAGGTAAATACATATACACAAGCAAGGAAAACCTTTGAAAAGAATTGCTCAAAACTTGTCGACTTCTTTCGCTTTGTGTCTGTCTTTAAGTGTGTGAAAGTGTGTAAATACTCTAACTAAAATATCATTCACAGAAAATGCTTTCGCTTTTATACTGCCATTTCCAAGCCCAACTGATTGCCTTATGTTTCCATATAATTTCTGAAGTGGGCGCTATAAAAAACAAGGGGGTCGGATACCCTGTGCCCATTGTCTGATATGCTGTTCGGGACGACCAAGGTCTGATGCCCTTACGAGCGTTGTATTAATATTTCGACTAATATTTCAAATGCCAGTTATGTGATATAGTAAACCGATTTAAATCAAATTCAGTGGGGTTGTTTAAGACCCCACCAGATGCAATTTCTGTCAAGGTGGTTACGAAAATTACTGATTCGGAGTTTTCAGTGCTCGGCAACAAGCACACAGTAGTGCTCAAAAATTATCTTTTGTCCTCTCATGCAGCACAATGGATAACACTCAGCTTTTGTCTTGCTGTATTGATCAATGTACACAACTTATCTATATGTATATATAAAACTCTTTGTCCTCACTGACTGACTGGCTGACTGACTGACTGACACATCAACGTGTAGGCCAAACGGCTAAAGGTAAAGAGCTGAAATTTTTACACAACATAGCTGAGACAATTTCATCGTGCGTTTTGTAAAATTCCACCAGGAAGTGTGTTTACCCGAGGTCAAAAGGTCATGGAATTGCTTTGTATGAAAAACTTTTTTGTTTGTTAAGATATCTTAACCAAAATTACAGATTATATGTTTGGGACTGTCTTTTACATTCTGACCAAATTTGCTCAAAGTCGGATTACTATATCATATAGCTGCCATAGCAATAATCGGATGAAAAGAACCTTTAGTATGGAAAACTTTTTTGTTTCTTAAGATATCTTAACCAAACTTACAGATTAGATGTTTGGGACTGTCTCTCACATTCTGATCAAATATGGTCAAAGTCGGATTACTGTATCATACAGCTGCTGAGATTTTCATACCAAAGGTTAGTTTCATATGATATAGTAATCCGACTTCGCCCAAATTTTGGCAGAATGTAGAGCCGTACCAAAGTATGTTTGGTTAAGATATCTTAAAAAACAAAAAAGTTTTTCATACTAACACCTGATTTTCGACCGATCTTTCCTGTGACAGCTATATGATATAGCTGACCGATTTCGACCAAATTGGTTCAGAATGTAAGAGACAGTCGCAAACATGCAATCTGTGAGTTTGATTTAGATTTCTTAAGAAACAAAAAAGTTTTTCATACTAAAGGTTAATGTGCATTATATTATATAAATTAAGATATCTTAACCAAACTTACAGATTATATGTTTGGGACTGTCATTCATCATTCTGACCAAATTTGGTAAAAGTCGGATTACTATAACATATAGCTGCCATAGGAACAATATAATGCAAATTATCGATTAGTATGAAAATTGTTTTTCTTTCGTAAGAAATCTCAACCAAACTCATACTAAAGGTTACTTTGACTAAACTTAATTAACATTATTAACTAAATGTCATTTCTGCGAGCGAAGCGAGCCGGGGGTTGGCGATCGAAGCGAGCAGGGGGCGGAGCCCCCTAGTAAATCTATATATTTACACAATTATATTTTAATACAATTTCAATAAATATGTATGTATGTACATATATTATACATCAATAGCATATGATACTAAAATGATATCGATAATGTCGATAAGCAAAATGGCTGGAGTGTGCGGGCACACCCTTTTGCGCTCGCTTTACATATAAACAAACATATGCTGTCCCGCTCGCACATTGCATTGCATATGCAAATATTGAATTAAAACCAATTCTTTAATATCTTCCCTATTTATGGGTCAATCGTTTTGAAACTTTCAGGGTCATTTAATGGGCTTACTTCTCAACTGCTTGGTCAGTTAAGAAGTGCTTTCTTAAAGTTTGAGGCTGTAAATCGTTTTGTGTGATTTGTGGGCGGAGGGGCGTGGCCCCTATATATAAATACTTTATGAGGTCTGCCACGCCTCCTTCTGCCTTTTACATACATTCCAACGTAACCACTATACCCTTTTTTGCCCATTTTTAATGAACACAGGGTATAAAAAATATAAGTAATTAAACATAAGCATAACCATGTTGTGAACATAAAAAATTTTATGCTCGAGTATATATGAGCTATAGCCTACCCTATATGAGCTATAGCTTCTATATTGCCTAAGTTCGACGGGAGAGACAAACAGACAGACAGGGCTAAATCGACCCGGCTGTTAATATTGATCAAGTATATACATAGAGTGCCGGACAAAACAAAAAAAAGTCATAAAAGATTTGAAAGAAATGTAATGATGCAGGCTTGTTTTTAATCTTATTATTGTATAACAAATAAAAAAAAATTTTTATCTCCAATATAAACTATTAAAGTTATTCACGAAAACTGTAAAAAGGCACTTAAAAAAGTCTATATTCGAACTTATGAAATTAATACAAATAATATGAAAAAATAGTAATAAATAACCAAATTTAATATTTTGTTCGAACACCATCAACGAGCTCTTCCCGCGAAATATTATGCCACTCATCCTGCAGTTTCTATTTAAGTGTTAAAATACCACTAATAGTGTGTTTTCAGATCTATCGCTCCAAAATTTCCCATACGTAATCTATGATTTTCAAGTTCGAGCTTTGTGGAGGTGAATACAGTTGCCGTGGAAGATCCAACGGATGCACAGTGGGCCAAACAGCTCTGCTAGCGGAATTTAACTGATAACTCGAATAAATGAATAAATATTTTAATGAAAATTCAAAATTAAGTTTTTTAACGCATTCATCACTTATTCTCAAAATTAAAATTTTTTGGGTCAACTATATATCATAGCTCTAATACTCTAATACAACTGATTAATACAAATGATTAATATACACCTTTTTATTCTTAACATTTTACATTTCTAAGTTATTTAATTTATGTACATATATGAAGAATATTTATATTTGCTAACAACTAAGTTATTAATCAGAATCTGATTAAACCGAATCCTTTGAAGAGTTTTTAAATTTAGTGAGCATCTACAACAAACATAACTCCTGAAGTCATAAATTTAAGCAAATAAACACATTTACGACTCTACGGCTCGAGCCTTTCTGTGTGGTTGTTGTTTTTTATGAGGGTCTGCTCAAAACTAACGGATCAGAGATACGTATTTTGTTATTGTACAGAGGCTCGAGATCGGCACTCTGAGCACTGCGTGTATTTTGTTGTTGAAAAATTTCGGTGGTCCGGCGTGCAGGCGCCTTTACTCCATGTATTTTGTCATTTTAAGCTCGCTCGAGTTTGACACCTGTTCGTTCCAGTGCTTGTGCGTCTTCTTGGCGCCACTTTCAAAAATATAACGGACTGAGCACACAGAGCATCGGGAGCAAGGGCTTGCCCACCGCTGGTTTATAGCATTAGATCAAAGGAAGAAGAATAAAGCCCAGACGCTTCTTGTTGGCCTTCTTGCCATTTTGTACCATTTTAAACAAATCATTATGAAATTTAGGGATGCCAGCCGAAAGTACATAGATACATTTTTATATATGTATGTAATTTACTTAACTGTTCGTTGAGCTATAGCAACTTTAACAGTGTAACAATTTTGCTTCTTATTTGAATTTCCCGCTAGTCTTTCCCTCCATTTGTATTCACAGTTTGACAATATTTGAGTAAAGGTGTTCGGCTGCCACAGACGCATCCATTCGCATACAGTGACACTCAGCTTAAAAATAAAAAATAATAATATGACTGTGCTTAAGTTTTATTTATAGCTTTTTCCCATCAAAACATAAAGTCATTATAAATTTATAATATGTAAGAGTAGTGGATCATATAAGCTGTGAGCCACTGTACATATGTACATACATATGTACATAAGTTTGCTTGCAGTATTAAAACAGCCACACGCACACATACATACATGCGCGCAAAAGGTGACATTGGCTGCAACAGTTGTTGAGGCGTATTTACCGAAAGACACACAAATTCGGTTGGTTGGTAATTGGTAATGGAAATGGCAAAGCAGAGCAGAGCAGAGCCAAGTTATTGAGTCACTGGACCCACTTGCCAAGTGAAAAGAAAGTCTGAGATGTTAAGCTGCTTTCCGCACACTATCTGTTATAGCACATACATACATACACATAATGCACTCATATATACCCACACACACATGTTTTATTTCTGGAAAATGGTCATGAGATGGTTTTTTCAATGTTCTGTCATGTTGCTTTGCACATTTGCAACGAGCATCACATCGCTGCCTCCTCTCCTTCTTTTTCTTAAAGTGTCTGTAGTTTTCTCTCTGTCGCCCATGCTTTCCCTTTCGTACTTGTGTGCAGTTTTGCTAAGCTACTAAATGTTCCAAATGTGCATCGCACATTGTTGCGTATTAACTAGAAGTAGATCCAGGAAATAGATCTGGAAATCGGATTTCATCAGAATTCGGATAAATGCATTTCAAACTTGAAGTTTTTCGAAGTAAGCTGAATAGAATCGAAAAAATTACAATAACTCAGAAATTCAGTTGCCTTCATACTCTAGTAGACATCTTTTAATCAATCTCCCCCCTCTTACTAACAGTAGAGTTGTGCTTGGAGTAATGTTTATCCATAAATTACTCCATGGTCAAATATACTCTGCCAATTTTTTTGATGAAATAACTGTCAACATAATTTCTGATATAACTCGTAACTTTACTTCTTTGTATATTCACAATTGCACCACTAATACTGGATATTGTATGAACCGATTGATGATATGATATGATATAATATGATATTTCTAACTGATCTAACTAACTTGATAATAAATAAATTTTGGTACATTTTTTGTTCGGTGGTTTAGCAAGATTTAAGTTTGTTTTGCGAACCGGTTAATAAAACCCTTGAACCCAATATTTTGGTTCGAGCCATGGTTCAATTTAATACAAAAATTATTTTTATTGATAAACAATAAATATGCTTCATAAGAAATTTGCAATTTATTTAAGTATAATATTATTTATATTTAAGTATATAAATTATTTTACGATTTAAATTTGATTTACTATTTAAAGTCTCAATTAATTGCGCATTATAAATTTAAAAAAAAACATGAGATTTATTTTATTATTTTGTTTTCCGAATCGAACATTTTTTTAAAGAACGTGGTCTTGAGAGGTTCTGAACCAATTTGCAGCTTTGTTTAATAAACATTTTCAGACATTTTCGGAACCAATTTGCAGCTTTGTTTAATAAACATTTTCAGACCATGCATATCAAAAGCACAAAGGGTCTATTAAATTTGTCAAAAGCGCTGTGAAAAATCTTGCAAGTTTTCTAATTTCAAATTTCTAGTCTATAGCTTCAATATGTATAATTATCATAAATTTAAAACAACAATTAATAATATACAAATACTAATTTCAACAGTTTTAGGAAAATAGTGAAATATATTATTTCGATATCGAGTTATTTTATCAGGGTAAAGAGTATTAATTCATCGGCTTTACGATAACAGTGTTTATTTCTTATTATTCAATTTACGGGGCGTATATGTAAGTGATGTCGAGTTGGATTGCGATGAGATGCGGCCACAAATTAAATAATTTCACAAATTCTTGCATACGAGTGCAGCTTACTAGTATTCCCACCGTGGCAATTTTAACAGCAAAAACTTATTGGATGGGTTTTCAAAGTGACATGGAAAGAAGCAGCGATAACAAAATCTAGGAGATATACATACGTTTTGGGAGTTACGTTGTGGGCTAAAGGCGGTAAGCACATTAAATCGTGATAGTTGAGACAAATTGCATGTTGAAAGTGTATTAGCTCAAACGAAGAGACAAAGATACAGACATGTACGCCGCCGCCGCCGCCGCCGCCGATTTTTGGCTTTTCTGACGCGCCACCGATGAATCACGTAAATAACGGCGCAGCGGCAGCGTTTGACATCAAAACTTTTTATAAAATAATATAAATAAAAATGTTAAAATATATATTGTGCTAGGGGGCTCCGTCCCCTGCTCGTTTCGCTCGCCAACCCCCGGCTCGCTTCGCTCGCGGAAATTATGTGTAAAAAGGAGGAGCAATTCTTATATTTTCTTGAACACACTCAAAATAATAATACAGTACAATATCGATAATGCAAACTCCTTTTAATTCGGACAACCCGATAATTTGGACACACACTTGGCGGAGGCCCGAGTCCGCAGGAAAAAAATCCCGTTTGTAATTTTTAGGCCCGAAGCCGTGGATTTTTTGAAGAGTCCCGCGGGAAAGAATTAAAAGGCCCGTGCCCATCTCTAGTAGAGATCACATCCCCACAGCTGCTTGCGGTCTATGTCTTTCGCATGTGAGACGTTCACTGCTCATTGCTACATAGTATTTGACTAATTTTATTTCAGATTTGATATGGCTATGAACTCCGTACTATCGCAGAAGTCGTCGTTACTCGATTCTGCATATAATTCAACATCCTTTCATATTACCACCATATGTATCCCACAGCAGAAAGAAAATCAGGTATTTCGTTTACCGGACTTCTGCCTGTTTGTCTCGTATTCGAACACACATACATAGATAGTGCTTTCTTATTTGTTTCATTTTCCGAACCGAAATTTTTTTTTTTAAGTCGACCACCTTGAGTTCAGTTTTAACGGCATACATAATTTGAAAGGTTCGGTTCATGATCAGGCTTGGTTAGCCCAAACGCCCGAGTCGCCCCGGTTTTGCTATGTAAGGTTCTGAATCGGTTGCACTCTTGGTTATTATACATTTGCAAATAAACCAATAAAGTGCAAGTTGAATGTCTCAAAGTTGGCACTCCCAGTCACATTAAGAAACCAAAGTGCATTGCCATATTAAGCATCCAAACTGTACTGCATCAAAAACAATACAAGCATTACGATAGCAACGTGTGCATATTTTGTTTATATATTTTTTGTCTTATATTTGCGAGACGTTTCAGCAGCAAACGTTTCAATTTCTGCAATTGTTAAATTTCTGCACGCACACGCATGTAACGATGTGAATGACCAGAGCCAGTTCCCAACCCAAACCCAATACAACATTGTGAGCTGTGAGACGAAATGGCTGGCATGACGGCAAGGGCGTAGTCAACATTGTGCGATGGGGAGGGGACCAAAACATTATTATTTTTTTCGTATTATAAATTTAATCTTGTTTGTTATTTATATTAGTCTCCGTAGATTATTAGAAAAATTATTTATATATCTCATTGTACAGGCATGTTCTACAAATCTCTAACAATGTTTGTTTTTGGATGTCAAAATTATCACATAAAAAAACCTCTACACGAGGTGAAAGTCTAGTGACGAAAGCTTATTCTAGCCCCAAAATTTCTGATATCCAATTTTGTGACGAAATTTATTACATTTAATATATGAATTATTCTTATATTAAAAAAAAATTGTTCGGCACATTGTGCAAAAAAGTTCACGATTCTTTATACCTAAAAATTACTTTATATTATATTATTTTATTTTATATTATATTATATTATATTATATTATATTATATTATATTATTTTATATTATATTACATTACATTACATTACATTACATTACATTACATTACATTACATTACATTACATTACATTACATTACATTACATTACATTACATTACATTACATTACATTACATTACATTACATTACATTACATTACATTACATTACATTACATTACATTACATTACATTACATTACATTACATTACATTACATTACATTACATTACATTACATTACATTACATTACATTACATTACATTACATTACATTACATTACATTACATTACATTACATTACATTACATTACATTACATTACATTACATTACATTACATTACATTACATTACATTACATTACATTACATTACATTACATTACATTACATTACATTACATTACATTACATTACATTACATTACATTACATTACATTACATTACATTACATTACATTACATTACATTACATTACATTACATTACATTACATTACATTACATTACATTACATTACATTACATTACATTACATTACATTACATTACATTACATTACATTACATTACATTACATTACATTACATTACATTACATTACATTACATTACATTACATTACATTACATTACATTACATTACATTACATTACATTACATTACATTACATTACATTACATTACATTACATTACATTACATTACATTACATTACATTACATTACATTACATTACATTACATTACATTACATTACATTACATTACATTACATTACATTACATTACATTACATTACATTACATTACATTACATTACATTACATTACATTACATTACATTACATTACATTACATTACATTACATTACATTACATTACATTACATTACATTACATTATATTATATTATATTATATTATATTATATTATATTATATTATATTATATTATATTATATTATATTATATTATATTATATTATATTATATTATATTATATTATATTATATTATATTATATTATATTATATTATATTATATTATATTATATTATATTATATTATATTATATTATATTATATTATATTATATTATATTATATTATATTATATTATATTATATTATATTATATTATATTATATTATATTATATTATATTATATTATATTATATTATATTATATTATATTATATTATATTATATTATATTATATTATATTATATTATATTATATTATATTATATTATATTATATTATATTATATTATATTATATTATATTATATTATATTATATTATATTATATTATATTATATTATATTATATTATATTATATTATATTATATTATATTATATTATATTATATTATATTATATTATATATTTGTTTTAACATTTCAGATATTACTGCGGACGGCAGTCTGCGCTACTGACGAAAGCAACACGTTGTGTGCAAAAGGCGCCTAGCAATATAAACACGAAGAATGGCAAATTTGCTACGACTGTCCGGTCGTGCAGACTAAGACTTTTGGTAACTCACCTGGTTCGTAAGATATGGGGGTGTAAGTGGGAGGGGCAAAATTTTTATGATTGCAGCTAGTGGGGCCGTTGGAGCCATTTGGTTAAATTTTATAATTTTTAAAAATTCTTATCAAAAATACGCGTCGAATGGTACCTCAATCATTGGCATTCGGCACTGCGCATTCAAATTATTTTTAGGTATACAGAATCGAGATCCAGTATCGTTTTCGTTGCCATTGTCATCGATGTTGTCAGTGCCCTTTGTTACATCTTAGAAAATGAAACAAAGTTGACAAATTTTCAATATCAATTAGAATTTCCGTACTCGTGTAATTAAATCAACATTGTTGCTAGTCGTTTTTTTTTATTATTTCTATACTTTAAGCAAACGATCGAGTATGATAAGTTTGTGCAAAGCCGGGTTGATATATATTAGCCATATTTGAATAAACGAAAGGAGCTCTGATTTGGTAAAAGCTAGGAGCACTAATTTTAGTATGCACATAAATTGTGCACTTCCTATATATACAGATAGATAAAGTTTATTTCAGAGTTTATATGGATGCCACGAAAAAAATAGAATTAAAATAGCAATTTAATCGTGTGTCAAAAAAACATGATAACGTAATTTCATTACGATCTGATAATAAACTTGTAAGTTATTCAAGGAACAATACGTTTTTATATGTATGTATGTGTGTATGTATGTATGTATGTATGTCAGTGCAAGTTCGTGTTAGGTTATCTACGAACCTGAGCGCAGAGTATCTCGTAGTCAAGCACTATCAACTTACGATTTTTTCTTACTCTTTTGCTACTATTGGTGAATGATACAAAGATGTTGATATGATATGATATACATATAAGAAGGTCGATTGCAACGATGGAAATTCAATTACTCCAATAAGCAAGCCAAGTGTCAAAGAAACAGAATTATGAGCGACAAATGTCAATATCAATTAAACGCGCCAAAATGCGTAAATACGAGTGTGCAAAAAGACGAATCACAATCAACACGAATCAGTTACTCAGAATTAAAACTGGCAATGAAAATCAGGCCAGCCCATGGCCACGTTCAAGGCCAGGGAAACGGAGCAGGGCCATCGATGCGAGCAAGTGGAGCAAGTCAGCCGAGTCAAGTGAGTCCAAGCGAGCGTACACTGTCGAGTTTATTTGAGTTGACTACCCATGTACCGATTGACATTTATTTTTGTAATGACTTGCAGTCGACCAGTTGTTGTTTTTGTTGTTATGGCAGCTGTATCTGCATTGCTTGTTGAATACTCATTGACCGGAGCGTGTTTGGAATGCCGCTGACAGGGCGTGTACGTGATATCTAAACTGCATTAACAAGAGCTCCCCTGCATGATCACCCAAACAGCCTGCCAGGCAGGTTACCTTTTGGTGTGTGACACAGTTTGACAGTTGCTGCGACTGTTGTTGTTACCCGTTCCGAGTTGCCTCTTTGGTTGCTGCTGGTCCTGCCACCTCATCGTTGATTGTCTACTATTAAAGCTGTACTGAAATTAATAACTTCCGTTTCAACTCGTTTGCTTGGTATTTCAAAAGCCTGTTTGTGATTAGTTATTAACATGATGTTCATCTTGTGTACTACTGCTGTTGCTGTTGCTGCCATTGACTTTTTTCTGTAAATTATCATCAATTGATGTAGACCACAGCGGAAACTAAACACTCAAATCATTCTCTTTCATACCCCCGTCAGCGTTTCCTAGTCACAACTTTCATCTCTGTCTAAAGAAAAATGTCGCTTACTGATGTTTGCTGGCAAATCAATTTACCTATCGCACACAAATCGTATTGAGTGTTGATTTATTGGCCATGATCTGATTTTGAGCAAACAAGAAACCCCATTTAGCGACATGTCTAGGAATAAATATACCAAAACACTACACGACACGACAACAATATAAAACTCACGCTGCATTCTCGATGTGGGAGGCTTGGGGAGATAATTTGTCAAATGGCACATAAATCTAATTGAATTAGCTGCACGTATGTCTGCTAGGAGAGTTCAAATGCGTCCATATAGGCCAGCAGGAGGGGGGGACAGGGTACGGGAATGGCTAAAACAAAAATTGACATTTTAAAATCTTAAGACACAGAGCAAAGCATATGGACGACATGATACATATGTACATGTGTACACTGTACATGTCTGCAATCGGGCTGGGAAGGGTTCATGTTTGGCGTTATGGTGTGAAAAGAGTTGAATGAACTGTGATAATGATGATAAAATTCGAGTGTGTGAATTTACTACAATAAAAGACCTGCGACGCTGTACTTTGCTGAACAACTTACTGAAACCCGCAAATTATTTGCTTTAGTATCTTAAAAGTCATGTCAGACAATGATAAATTTTATTGATATTCAAAAGCTACAAATTTAATGATTTTATTCAGAATTTTATTTGTTTTCTACCAAATGAAGATTATTATTGGAACTTCAACCAAATTTAAATATTATTAATTGTCTCTTACCACAAATTTTTCAGTGACTGTACTAGTATAGTATATATACATATATGTGTCGGAGATTTATTATAACTTGAATGTTATGTATGTATATTAGAGTGGGTCAATTTGTATGGACCAAAAAAACGCACCAAGCGGGGGTCGGAATCGTAATCTACGATGAATTCTAAGAAAACTTGCCCAAGAAACCATGGGTCCAAAGTCAAAATCGAGCTTACGATTTTTAACGACAAAATTTGAACTACACAAATAAAATTCGTTTTTCCTAATGACTGACTTACTGATGAGAAATCACGCTTTAGCGGAAACGGTTAGAGCTACCGGGCTGAAATTTTCATGCAATATAGCTGATAAACAAATATCGAGCACTAAGACTGAATTTTGCGATATTCCAACTGGAAGGGGGGATCTGGAAAATTGTTTGTTTTTTGAGGTATCTCAACCAAATTTACAGGATATGTATTTTTTACTATTTTTTACCTACTGAGAAAATTTGGTCAAGATCGGATGACTATATAATATAGCTGCTATAGCATTTAAAGAGTTTTCATAGCGCTGGCTTAAAATAAGATAAAACAGAAAAAAAAATTCATAATTTTATCAGCAAGAATTTGAAAACGCCCAAAATACAGCTTCTGTTACCCATGCTATCGATTGTTTACTCGATTTGAGTTTTATTCTTTTTTATTTTGATGATCTTATCAATTTTTTAGAGAATGATGATCTTATCAACTTTTTAGAGAATGCAAATCAAAAGTGATTGCAATAAGCGTATTTTAACGGGACATAAGTTCGATAAGCAAACGTGCTTCTGTCAATGCTTTTCGATGACAGAAAGGAAGTGCGCGAGAGGGCTTTAAAAAAATTTCATTTTATCGTGAAACAATTTATGACCCAACAAAATTAAGAGCTTACAAAAAGCCCACCATAAATTTCAACTGCTCTAACTACATTGAGATGACAAACTTAGATGATAATAGCATTTTATCAAAACCGCCATTTACGTCAAACATTCCCCATGATAATTTGCTGGAATACTTGGAATTTGACGATCCACCACTTCCGGATCCACAAATACCTCCACACATTCAAGGAACCGAGCGATTTGTACAGCTTCTGACTAGCGTTTCACATCGAGCTGTACAAAAAAATCGCGATGGGATAATGGCAGTCACGGTTGAAAGCCGTAACTCAATATCCAGGATGGAGAGCAAAAAAGACCTTAAAAATAAGTAATTCAAATTAAAAACTGTATCAATTTTTTTCCTTTAATTGTTAAGTTTTTGTTAAGCATTTAGATATAAAAAAAATTGTTTATTATTAAATTTAATATGTTGAGAACAATGCAGAATAATTTATTTGAATTTTTATAAGCAGACATATTCTGTGAGTTTGGTTGAGATAACTCAAAAAAACAACAAAGCCCTTAATACTAAAGTTTAATTTGAATCTGATTGTTCCTATAGCAGCTATATTATATAGTCATCCGATCTTGACCAAATTTTCTCATATCCTGTAAATTTGGTTGAGATACCTCAAAAAACAAACAATTTTTTCATACTAATATAATTTTGACCTTTGACCCCCCAGATCCCCCCTTCCAGTTGGAATATCGCAAAATTCAGTCTTAGTGCTCGATATTTGTTTATCAGCTATATTGCATGAAAATTTCAGCCCGGTAGCTCTAACCGTTTCCGCTAAAGCGTGATTTCTCATCAGTAAGTCAGTCATTAGGAAAAACGAATTTTATTTGTGTAGTTCAAATTTTGTCGTTAAAAATCGTAAGCTCGATTTTGACTTTAGACCCATGGATTCTTGGGCAAATTTTCTTAGAATTCATCGTAGATTACGATTCCGACCCCCGCTTGATCGAAAAAAAAATTGACCCACTCTAATGTATATATCACAATCGAATTTAAAAAGCCTTACGCTTCCTTAAAGTTTATGAATATACTATGAGAGCTATATGATATAGAATGTAAGAGACAGTCGCAAACATACAATCAGTAAGTTTGGTTTGGATACCTTAAGATACAAAAAAAATGTTCATACTAAACGATAATTTGCATTAGATTGTTCCTATGGCAGCTATATGCTATAGTAATCCGACTTTGCGCAAATTTTGTCAGAATGTAAAATTGTATGCGTGACGGCCTCTGAAAGCCGACCTATTTTACAGTTTTACAGGCAGAAGGAGACGTGGCAGACCCCAATATTATATATACTCTTGATCAGTATAAATAGCCGAGTCGATATAGCCATATCCGTCCGTCTGTCCGTCCGCCCATCCGTCTGTCTGTCCGTCTGTTTGAACGCGTCGATCTCAGAGACTATAAGAGCTAGAAACTTCAAACTTAGAATGTAGGTAGCTGGGTAACATACGCAGGTCAAGTTTCCAATTTTGGACGCCACGCCCCCTCTTTGCCCACAAATCACACAAAACGATTTACAGGCTCAAATTTTAACCCTCTAAGGCTACTTTCTAAAATAATGGAAATAATTTATTCAAATAATTTTTTCTTAAATTAATTCTGGCTTCTAAACTCAAATATGCACTCAGAAAGTGCGTAAAAGCTTTCGTTTACCTGTAAGGTGAGAAAAAGTGAATAAGTGTCTCGAGGCACTCTTGGGGCTTTGAGTGTAAAAAAGTCGTTTTCAAGTTTCAAAGTTGCATTTTATTTCTTTTTATGGTACTCTGAAAAACAATTTTTGTAAGCTGTGCAGCATAAATGCAGATTGCATTTTGTGCAAATGCACTGTGTTTGCGAAATTTTACAGTGCTTAAAACATCTTCTTCCACTGTCTCGATCCAACCAATGGGGGAAATGGTTAACCTGGTCAAACCGCAAGTCCGATATTGGATGCTTCGCTTTTTGGCCTAGCTTGAGTCGTAGCTGTGGAGATCGGTGAGAGAGTGGAGACTGCATTGCCTGAGAGGATGGTGAGGATTGAGAGGAAGGAGACTGGGTTGTCCATCCATGTGAAGATCGGTTGCTCACACTGATTGGACGACCTGGTCAATTTTTGCTTCAAAATGTCACTAGACCTTCAGCAAGAGTTTCACGAAAATCCGGGAGCTGGAGCAATTTCTCCTTGCTCGCGTTCTCCTTTTCTATACGTCTGTATAAAATATACGAGTTGGTGACTGCCATATCAATCAAGTGGTAAAAAATCCGAGTCGCGGCATCCCGAGTTTTGGCTCTGATATGATAGCGGCCCATTAGTCCATACATTAGGTCTACGCCGCCCATGTGAGCATTATATTCATGAACAATTTGGGGACAATCAATTTCGATTTGTCGCTTAGACTTTCTATCGAAACGAGGAGCCTTTGCTGTTCCTTCACGCTGAATGGTCCGTGCAAATGGCTTAACACCCACATAAGTCGACAAAAAGCGAACGGCCTTGCTGTCTTTCCACAGCACATTAGTAATTTCGACTCCATATGAAGAGCCTATGAACTCAGTCGAAAAGCCCCTTGGCATTTTGTTGAGCGTACTATCGTTTGGCAGCTTACAATCAGGGATACGATTTACTCGCACCGTACCAAGGCTATAAATACCTTTCGCACGTAGATAAACCATCAAAGGCAGCGATGTATAAAAGTTATCAACGTAAATGATATGGTTCTTGAAACTTTGTACGGTTTGTGTTAAGCGCACAACAATGTTGGCCGAAGCACCAAGATCTGGCTGACCAGGCAAGATCACATTATCACCTGCACCGCAGTATATCTCAAAGCGGTATGCATATCCAAATGAATCGCACAATACAAATAGCTTGATGCCCCACTTGCGCGGCTTATTTGGCATGTACTGGCGCAATTGGTGCTTCATTTTTGTGCTGCACATTTGTTCGTCGACACAAAGGCGGGGTTGCTTTGGCACGGAGTCAAACCCTTGATTGAGACAGTCGACTAATTTTCGCGTGCGGAACAGTGGATCGTAGCCTGGTTCTCCCTTTTTGATGCGCTCGCTCTCATCGCGCAGTGAGAAGTACTTCTTGATTGCCTCGAATCTGCTCCGCGGCATGCAGGTTTCTATGGGCCCAAAAGCGTTTATTGCCCAGTAGCTCTTCAGATTCGGGTAGCGATAAATGGACATGTACATCATAATACCGATGTAGTGGTGGTTATCGTCATTGTTAATTTTGAACTTATTTGTTATATTTTCGGTTAAAGCCGCGAGCATGGTTTCGTCCACGATCATTTTCATGATTTCTGCATTGAAGAAATAGCAAAAGAGCTCCAATGGAGTTTTGAGCTGCTTTATCTCAGATGGC
>JAWNLU010000133.1:0-40055 GCA_035042165.1 Drosophila kuntzei
GTCGGATTGAAATGATCAAGGTATCATTCGACGCGTATTTTTAATAAGAATTTTTAAAAATTATAAAATTTTACCAAAAGGCTCCAACGGCCCCACTAGCTGCAATCATTAAAATTTGGCCCCTCCCACTTACACCCCCATATCTTACGAACCAGGTGAGTTACCAAAAGTCTTAGTATGCACTTTTGTTAGGTAAAGTCATACCTTTCGATCGGTATATAACTCAATCCGATCGGACAGTCATAGCAAATTTTCCATTCTGCGTGTATATATTGCTAGTCGCCTTTTGCACACTACGTGTTGCTTTCGTCACTAGCGCGGACTGCCGTCCGCAGTGATGTATATGTGAGTAGCGGCGGTCACGTCGCTACATAAGAGAGAGCATACCATGTTCACGTGGTGACAGAGCGATCGCACTTCAAATATGCTGACTCTTCACATTGAGCGCCCATAGCATGTGTGGTCAAATTACCAGCACTTGAAATATGCTTGGGTCTTTGTTTATGTTGTGACAAAGTGTCGCAATGTATCTGGAATATTATTTATGCATAACACTGAGTACAGTGTGCATTCGATAAGTGAACATACTACAAAATAAATAAATAAATAAAATTTCTCTATTTAATGCATGTATTACTTTTGACGAACGCCTTGTTTGCTATGTTTTTGTCAACTTCTCAGAGAATGCAAATCAAAAGAGATTGCAATTTGGTAAGCGTATTTTAACGGGACATAAGTTTGGTAAGCAAAAGGTCGCCGTTGTTCTTGTACAACGGTGATGCTCTGTTAATAAAACAAATCAAGCTTCTGTCACGTCAGAAGGCTATTGAAACGCTGTTGTTCTGTTTGTAGTCTTTATTTTAGCGATTTTAACTTTCAAGCCGAATTTAAGTTTTATTTGTAATTGAATTATGGAGACTGCTATGTCAATTGGTTCTTCGGCTAATGATAATACATTATTAACTCAAGCGGAATCAAATTTACTGCATATGCCGGATCCGAATTTTTGTGCTTTTTGTTTGCCAAGTGATTTACACGAACTATATTTGCCCAGTTGCCGCGATGTTTTAAAATATTTTTTTCTGAGTGATTGGTACAAAAACGAAAATAAAATGGTTTCATACGCATTTTTCACTCCACAAGTCGCGGATAAATTGATTATTATTTGGAATAAGCTAAATCAATCCATATGACGAAGAAAACCATAATCGATAAACTAAAAACCTTGATTAATAAATATTTTAAAGAAACTAAATCGCTTAACAAATATACCAAAGAGAGAATATCCACGGCAACATCCGAGAAACACACCGCATTTGTGGAGGATATGAATGGCCTATTCTACATCGGAAAATGCAAGTGCAGTTTGCAAATTAATCGATGCTCATGTGGATTGATGCCTGGTCACTTACATGAATTTTTGACTTACCGTAAGAAAACTGACAATTCCAGAAATCCAGACGGAGTCTGTTTTTGATTCCGATTTTCCTACCAATCCTACTGCCGATTCATCTTACCGGCCTCAAAACACCAAATTTAGAAGACTCAATTGTTCTTAAGCGCGGTCCGTATACGACAAGACTTGATACCCCGAATTATGCTATGATATGCGACAGATTTGGTGTGTCAGACAGAGTTGCTGCGTGTTTGCCTACGGCACTTTTTAAAGATGTTGGATTTAAAGACGACAATGAAGAACTTATTGTTATGGACAAATGTAAAATAGCGCGAGAAAAGAAAAAATACAGGGATTCTTTGCTTAAAAAACAATGCAGAAATTCTAGCGTGCTGGCTTTCTCTTTTGATGGCAGAAAAGATGAATCTCTGCAAATGGAGGAAATTAACAGTAAGCTTCACCCGAGGATGGTTAAAGAATCCCACATCGTGGTTGTGCGAGAACCAAAAACTGAGCTTCTGGGGCATTTAAGACTCAATGCTGAGGACGCAGGAACTAAGCAAATGCAGATTTATGACTTCTTTGTAAAAAAGAACTTAGATCTTTCCGATCTATTCGGTATTTGCTGCGCCGGTGAAGTAACCAATACTGGCACGGAAAAGGGCATATTACGACGATTTGAAGTTCTGTTAAACAGACCATTGCACTGGTTTGTTTGTTTGTTGCATTTCAACGAGTTACCTTTTCGTCACTTATTTGCTGCTCTGGAAAAATCGACCACAAGTGGACCGCTAACGGACAGTGGAGCTCTGTCGAAGTTAATGGAAAACTGCGAACAAATTAAGGTAAGCATTCAATTGGTACTTTATTTAATATCTAAATTTTTTGTTCTAAATAGGTAACTTGTTCTTCTTTTAGGTTGTACCCATCTTTGAACGTATTTTGCTGGGGAATATGCCTCCTGCCTTGTCATCAGATCAGCAAAAAATCTTTCAACGGACGTTAAGTATTTGTATCGGATAGCTAATGCTGTTCGTAACGGTTACTATCGAGAAGATTTAGGCAATATGAAACCTGAGCCTATCTTTCATTCTCGTTGGTTAACTAAAGCTAATAGGCTTTTACGATTGTATATAACTACAAATTCACCATCCAAAAATTTGATGATTTTAGCAACGTTGTTTATGAAAGTTTACGTACCTATGTACTTTAATGTAAAATATTACAACTCAGTTGTATATTGCAGCTCACTGTTATGTAAATTTATTTCTTCTACGCAATACTTGCCACAAAATCTGGACGAAATTATATAAAATAACCAGATATTTTGGTCTAGTTCGACAAATAATATTAATTTGCAAATGGCCTAGAAAAATGGGCGTGGTACCGCCCTAATCCTTGACTCTGCGATATTCAAAATTTTTGTTTTTTATGCCATCCGCCCCAAACTTGCAGGTTGGGTGTGTTACTATGCTATTGACTTGTTGCTAAATATGATCCAAATCGGACAACTATATCATATAGAAATAATAGGAGTTAGTGGTTGTAAAATCCATCATATTTTTCACTTTATGCGACCAAATTGAAAATATTTTTGTAATATTATGATCCTGATATTCTGGCCAACAAATATCAAGATCGGAATACTAAATCATATAGATCTTATAGTAAATATCAGTCGAAAACTGATTTTTTGCATGAAACAAGAAATAATTTTTTTTTAATTTTAAAATATTAATATATTTTCATTGGATAAACCAAATTTATTGTCATATTAGTGAATTCAATCATTAAAATAATCCAAAAGTACTAATTTTCGTTCCTTTGCCTCATGTGTTGTCGACACACTTCTCATAGTATCGTATTTTTAAAGTAAGGTTAACTGAAATAAAGTGGAATTTTGAAAAATGCGTGGAATTGCGCTGCTTGTGCTTTACTGTACGACTTTGGAATTGATTACTCTACAAAATGCATATAGTCACATTGCTGACAAAATTTGTAATCTCTCTTCAAAAATACTTCCTTAAAATTTTATTTTTACGAGGCAAATTTTTTATTTACACAAAACAACATATAGCGCGTTGATTTTCAACACCGCTGATTTATTAACATAAAGTACTAGCCACACTGAACTTAATCCATTATTAAGTTTTGTAAAAAGACATTTGGATTAGTGTTGTTTATCACTTACATTTAACCTACAAAATTTGTATAACAGAAGAACGTGATCCGTGCTCAAAACATCTATGTTTAAGAGCTGTTAACTTAACAGTGTGGGCCAATGTTAAAATTCTGACCATGTAACATTTTTCTTTGATGTATTTGGAATGCATCTCCATCAAAAATTAGTTAAATTAAAGAACTTTAAAAAAGGACTTAATTAGCGCATTGTTGTTAGTGGCAACGCGGAACGGAATTGAAATTAATGCATACTTTTAGGCGTATTATTATTTTAATAAATATACAGGGGTGTTCTACAAACCTCTAGCAACCTGAAAGCAACCCAAAAGCAATTGTCGGTGTTCCTGAAACCGTTTTTGACTGCTTTCAAATCTCTCCACATTTCTGATTACATTTGATAAAATATCAGCTCCTGTTGAATTAAGTGCAAAAATAAATGATGGCAACAAATATTAAGATGTATTCCCCTATTAAATGCATCAAAAGTACTTTAATTTGTTTAAGATTTAGTATGTAATTTATAGTTTTTATTAAAACATCGGAAAAACAACCAAGCTGCCGAAAGCAACCATGCGTAGACATGCCAACTCACGCCAAAGTGGCTAAAATTTTATTTTCGGAGTGTAAAAACAAGGTGGCATTTCTGATTTTGATGGCAAAAATAAAAGAAGGAGATAATCAATTGAGTGCGCAAAATGTAAGTAAGTTGTAAAATTGTTACTTGTGTATTTAGATGTGTACATATGTTTATAGGGGAAAACATCGAACTCCGGAGCAAGAAGGCATCATGGTTGCGTTCATGGAGAAGCGGACATCGCAAAGGGCTACACAAATGGCGACCGGGTGATGGTCAATAAGGCGTGGGATGACCTGCAAGTTGCACTTAACAATGCTGGTCCGCCTTCTAAGACCACAGATGAGTGGCGTCGTGTAAGCATAAATAAAGATTAAATTAAGTATTTTACTAAAAACTAATTTTCTTTACAGATTTGGATAGTTTGGAAGCATAACATCCGCGTAAAGATCGCTAAAAATAAGAGGGAGACGACAACCACTGGTGGCGGCCCATTCAATATGGAGCCCCTCACTGCCAATGAAATTGCAGCACTTGTGGCAGGGCTCTATGCGATGGTAGATGGTGTTCCGCAATCCCATCCCTGCGGATTAAGCAAACCACCGTAAGAGGATCTGGACACCATTGGTAAGTTAAAAAAGAAATCAAGCTAAGTCAAATTGAAGGTGTATGTATTTTAGATATTGATTCCTACGAGACGCCAAAAACACGTAGGGTAGGGTAAAAAGTTAAATCACCTCATGTGGAGAGTGCTTTTGCAATTTGCGGAGCAGAACATGTTGTTCAAGGCCATGGTTGACGAGCTACGGGAAGTAAAGACGCAATCGAAGGCTGCCACCGAGTCTGTCCCAGCTGTGGGCAATCAGCTTTGCGTTCTCATGGAGCAACAGCTTGAAGAGCGTAAAAAATTAACTGCTCTTTTGGAGCGTATTGTATCCAAAATGGAGTAAAAACTTATATCAAACTAACAGTCTTTTATTCAAAATTTTAAGGCACAAAGGCAAAATTAAGTAACAAAAATTATAAATTGGAGGCAATTTCGTCACGAATTCTGGATTGATTTCCCAAAATTAAATTAACTCCAACGTCAGCATCTTCATTTTGAAATGAATCGTTATTTTGAGCATTTTGATCGTCAAGCGGAAAACCTGGTTCATTGCGAGTACGGCAAATATTGTGAAGAGCGCAGCAAACATTTACAAGTTTGGCCACCTTAGTGGGATGGTATGAAAGGCATGCTTGAATGGACCTAAATCGACTCTTCACTACCCCAATTGTCCGTTCAACCACATTGCGAGCAGATGAATGGCGGAGATTAAATGTATGCTGTGGAGATCTAGCTGTGGGGCTTCTGTTCGGAGTCATTAAAAACGGCTCCAATGGGTAACCGGAGTCCCCGAGTAGCCAAGAGTTTTTATCACCGACATCCCATTTCCGTTGCAAAAAATCTTTTGCTTCGCTCAAATTCCAGACAAATGAGCCGTGAGAAGCCCCAGGCTTTGTTGAGTCAACGTAAATTACCCGCAAATCATAATCACAAATCTAGAAAATAAGCACAAACGAGTTTGATTTGCATCTTAACTGAAGATCTATCCATACTCACTATCATTACATTTAAACTAAAATAGCCTTTGCGGTTCAAGTTCTGTTTTTCATCTCCAGGCGGCTTCATTATTTTAACATGCGTTCCATCAATTTAACCAATAACACCAGGAATACCGAGTTTGGTAAAAAATTATGCTTTGAGGCCTTAATTTGGTCAACTGGTTGGTCAAATTGAATGAACCGAGGGCACAGCTTGGCATTTAATATTGGAATTAATTTCCAAAGCGTTTTACAGACAACTGGTCTGGAAACAGCCAGATCTGTATTCTTTCCGATCACCCTTTGAAATGATCCAACACATAAAAATCTAAGTATTATTGCCAGTTGCAATATAGGTGGAATCGAAGACTTGGGGATATCTGCTTCTATTATGTTGAAAATCATAACAAAAGTGTCCTTCGTCATTCGATAGTTGTACCAGAAGCTAGCAATAAGGATGTAAATTATTTAATTGCACTAATATTTGAATATTTGAATATGCTTACGCTTCATCCGAGACCGAAAGTGGATTGGATGGATTTTTTGAGATGCCTACGCTAAACCTTTTCCAGAGCAAACGTTCTTTTTCTATTTATTTCCAAAGCTATAATTGCTAAGGCGGGCATATTGGAAAACAAGTGTTGCCATTACATTGCAAATACTCCGCGTAAAAATATATTTAAATTAATTTGTATTAAATATAATCAATATGTGTTTAAAACCAACATAATTAATTTTATTTCTTGCTGGAAGAATGCGACCTATTATTAATTTAGTGCAAAACAATAATAATTTGAGATAGAATATTTTTTATTTTTCTTGCGGTGGCGGTCGGTGTCGTACCAAAAATTTGAAACGCTCTTGATCTGCTTCACACTCGTAGAAGTCTATGTGCCAAATTTGGTTGTTCTTGCCCTTACAGTTTCTAAGATCTGGAAACTATTCACATTCAAATTTATAAATTTCAAATTAGATGCTAACATTTTTTAGAAAGTGTTGCCCATTCTTGACAGGGATGTCAAATTGTCAGAAATTCCAATTGTACTGTGAAAACCGAGATGAGAGAACGAAAAAACTAAAAAACCAGCTTTTAAGGTAAAGTTCCTTGTTAGTACAATAGGCTTTGAAAGTAAGATAAGAAAACGGCCCTAAGAGCTTACAAAAAGCGCACTGTAAATTTCAACTGCTCTAGGTTTGTTGATATGATAAACTTAGATGGCAATAGCATTTTATCAGAACCACCACTGCAAACATACCCCATGACCATTTGCTCGAATACTTGGAATTTGACGACCCACCGCTTCCGGATTCACAAATTCCTCCACACATTCAAGGAACCGAGCGATTTGTACAACTTCTGACTAGCGTTCCACGTCGAGCTATAGAATAAAATCCCGATGGGGTTATGGCATTCAAGGTTGAAAGCTGTAACTCAATATGTAGGATGGATAGCAAACAAGACTTTAAAAATAATTAATTAGAAATAAAAAGTATATTAATTTTTTCCTTTAACTGTTAAGTTTTTGTTTAGCATTTAGATATAAAAAAGTTTTGTTTACTACAATTAATTTGTCGGAATATCAATGATAATAAATTTTGAAAACACAGCAAAATAATTAATTTTAATTTTTATGAGTCGACAGGAAACAGAACTTAAGTAATAGGCATTCAAATTTTTGGATTATTTTGAATATACACTGGTCGGCATATTTATTTTAAGAAAATACATAATCTGTGAGTTTGGTTGAGATAGATCAAAAAACAACAAAGCTCTAAGCTTTAATTTGCCCCCAATTGTTCCTATAGCAGCTATATGAGACAGTCATTCGATCTTGACAAACTTTTTCAGAATGTAACAAATAGTAAAAAATACATATCCTGCGAGTTTGGTTGAGACAGCTCAAAAAACAAACATTTAGGGTGTTCACGTAAGTGTTGTATCGTTGCAAAAGCGATACGACGTGAGCATCCAATTTTATGTGGTGTTGACGAACGAGTCTTGCTAAATTCATTGAACAGCTGTTCGACTATTTTGAGTTATTGTGAGAGTAATTTTAAAGGAATTATGCCTTTTAAAAGTGTGAAATCGTCAATTATGGAATGGAGGGCACTCCAAGCAATTAATGAAAGTGATTTAATAATTGACGGTATGTATGTGGGAATGCCATGGTTTTGCAGAAGTTTCTTTATAATTTCTTATTCTGTGTTTGGCTGGCGGCGACTTTATTTGCGCACTCTTGGGTGAGTAACTATTTTAACAAATAAGTAAATATGCCAAGTGGAACAGTGCTTTCTGATCTTCACAATTCTGGCGCTCAAAAATGAGAATTGCTCATTTTGAGAAATTGCCAGAAAAATTGGTCGCTCCGACAAAATTGTAAGAAATTTTTGGAAAAACCAAAATGATTATACCATCAAATATTCATTAAATTCATTAAAGACCGCTAATGAGTTAGCGGCTGAATGTGGTCTAAAAGTGTCTCGCTGGACCGTTGCACGGGCTTACAAAATCCGAAACCATAGTGCGACATAAATTGAAGGTAGCATCAAGGTTACTGGACCGGAATAAAGAAGTGCGGATGAAATTCGCCAGAAAGATTTGAGGATTTGAGGAAAGAACCCCTATACTTTTCTAAGAGTAATTTTGGAGGATCATTGATGACTTGGGCTGCGTTCTGCGAGTCTGGATGCTGGCATTTCCAAGAACTTATATGAAGTCCAGAGAGTACGGTGATATATTGAAAATTGCTTTCAAAAGTTAATATTTCAACGGGACAACGCATCAATGCACGTCAGCAGTGAGATCCGTTCTTGGTTTGAAGACAATAATGTTACGTTTATGGAATGGCCCACGTGCTCTCCGGGCAAAATTGTGGGCTTTGCTAGTACGAAGGATTTATGCTAAAAATGCCAAGTACAATAGTATTAAGGACCTCAAATTGGCAGTAATTAAGGCATGGGAAGAATAAGTCTCGTAGTCAGTACGCCGAATAGGATCTACGAATTAATTAGTAGGTATTAGTAGTATTAATTAGTTACAGTTTTTCTATAGTTTATTTAATTTAGTGAAGTGCAGCTATAACTATGCACCTCGCACAACTAAGTATCTGAAGAAAAAAGTTTGTCCGCTATTTTATTGGAATTGAACATACTTTTTAGATGAAACCAAAAACATAAAGGTCGGTCGCATAAATAAAGATAAAAATTTGATGTCCTTGCAGAGTGCTTTATTATATTTTCGTTCCAATGACTGATATGATATAGTTAGCCGATTTAAACCAACTTCAGTCAGGATATAAAAGACTAACCCAGATGCAGCCAATATAGTTAAGATTTCTCAAAAAACAAATAAGTTTTTCATAATACAAATTGATTTTCGAACAGTCGTTCTTAGCTATATGATATATGTAGTTGACTGATTTGAGCAGAATTTGGTCAGGACGCATCAAACCAACCGAGATGCATATGCTGTCAGAATGGTTAGAACATCTAAAAAAACAACTAAGCTCTTTACACAAAAACTTGATTTTCGACCAATCGCTTCTATGACAGTTATATTAGTGGTCCGATCCGAAAAAAATAAACGAACTTGATAGCTTTAATAGTCTCTGAGATCGACACGTTCAAACAGACGGAAGGACGGACAGACGGAAGACAGAAGAATATATATACTTTATGTGGTCTGCCACGCCTCCTTCTGCCTATAACATAGATTTCACAAAACTATTATACATTTTCAAAGGGTTCAGGGTATAAAAAGGCATGATCCAACACGAGTTTCCAAAAACAGTTTATGATTTATTTAACAGCCAGATTATAACATGGACCAAACCCACTTTTGTTTAAAGAAACAAGTGTGCGTAGCGGGCAGAAGGAGGCGTGACATGCCCCTAAAGTCTATCAATTCTAGATCAGCATCAACAGCCGAGTCGATAAAGTCCGTCTGTCCGTGCTTCATTATGAATCACTCAATCTCAGAGACTGTAAGAACTAGAGACACAAAACTTGGTTTGTAGGATCATCTATATTAGCGGTGGGCAAGCCCTTGCTCCCGATGCTCTGTGTGCTCAGTCCGTTATATTTTCGAAAGTGGCACCAATCAGCCGCACAAGCACTGGAATGCGTGTCTCTGCTTCTTCAAAATCCGTTAGTTTTTATCGACGCGGCGCGGCGCAAAGTATCATAAAAATAATTTAATTTATGACTTCAGAAGTTGTGTTTGTTTAGATGTTGTTGTAGTGCTCTCGAATTTCGTGCCCACCGCTGATTTAAAGTAAGCATTTCGATGATTTTACATCAAAGTTACAATGTCAGAACCATATGAAATTCCAAAAATTTCTGATATCTACCAAAAAAAACTTCTTTACAAAGTAAAAGTCTAGTGACGAAGTGTACTCGACTGTCGGATACCCTGTGCCCATAGTCTTGTATGCTGTTCGGTACGCCGAAGATTTAATGCCCTTGCGAGCGTTGTATTAAATTGTCGACTTATATTTTTATTGACAGTTATGTGATATAGTAAACCGATTTAAATCAAAGTCAGTGGGGTTGTATACGACCCCGCCAGATGCATTATCTGTCAAGCTGGTTAAGAAAATTACTAAATTGGAGTTTTCAATGCACGGCAACGAGCAAACAGTAATGCTCGAAAATGATCTTTTGTCCTCTCATGCAGCACAATGGATAGCACTCAGCTTTTGTCTTGCTGTATTGATAAATGTGACGTCACATGGCATTATGTGTCAATTTTAATTGGTTTGTAAAAAATTATTACAGGTAACCATGCTGCATTGGACGAAATTTGGGACGATTTTGTTGACGAAGCCATTAGCATTTATTCAAGCCGCAGAGGAGACATAACACAAGTACCGAAATCAATCGTTTGGCGAGATAGCATACTTTGCTCATTCGATAATAATCGTTTTAAACAAATGCTGTGTCTGTCTCAAGACCAATTTATCATGCTTCTTGAGCTCATTAAAGAAGATGAAGCGTTCGCAACACCTGGCTTCTCAAGACACCTGTCGATTGACTTACAATTGGCAGTTGTTTTGTTTAGACTGGGGTCGTCTGGATGCAATGCATCGGTACGAAAAACGTGTACACAATTTGGAATTGGGGATGGCGGCACGTTAAATATCATAACAAAAAGATTTTTTGCTGCCTTTTTGCGTCTAATGCCAAAATACATTTGTTGGCCAAACGCAGCAGAACGCCAACAGCTTGTGGAGCAAACTTTTCAAGAATTGCCACATTGCATTGGCTATATTGACGGGACGGAAATCAAATTATTTGAGAAGCCACCTAGCAACCACGAAGTCTACTTTTCACGGCAGCGGATTTATTCAGTTAAACTGCAGGTTATATGTGACCACAAGCTGCGAATACGGGATGCTGTTGTTGGGAATCCAGGCAGTTATCATGATTCCAAGGTTTTCAAAAACAGTACTATTGGGAAAAATATTCACCGGTTTCTTACCGGAGAAGAGTGGATTGCGGGCGACTCAGCTTACCCCCAGTCAACGTATTTAATTACCCCATTTCGAAGCAACTCGCGAACAATGAACTTGGAGAGGCGAGTCAAATTCAACAAGAGGCATAGCCAATACCGTGTCCGACGAAAACTGCTTTGGCCTCCTCAAAGGAAGATTTAACTGCTTAAAAGGTCTCAGGATTCGCCAAAGCGACAGCGACCAGAAGACCTTACTTTGCGACTGGGTAATTGTGTGCTGCATTCTTCACAACATTTTAATTGACGACCAGGATATTAATGAGGAAAATGAGCAAGATCTCTTGGCTACTGACCTAATAATTAATGAGTTTGTTACTTCGGCAGAGACTATCTATTTATGATCTAATGTTTTCATAAGAAAAACTCACAAATAAAATGTATTATTTTTTATTTAATTATTTTTGCCGTATTTCATCTCTAGTTCTAGTTTTAGGATGCGCTCTTTCTGCTCAAGCTCCATTTTTTTTAGCTGAAACTCATCCTTCCGGCGTTCATCCCCGATCTGGAGGCGTTTCTCCTCTAAACGCATCTTATCGGCCTCCAGCTCTTTTGCCCACTGAAATTTTTGTTTCTCTAATTCCAGCATATCTTTTCGCATCGCTGTCCTCTCTGTCTCCATTCTCCGTTTTCTCACAATTTTTTTTTGTTTTCGATGAAAAACTGGTGCTCGCAGCCGAGTCTAGGGAGTCCACTGACTCACTGAATGTGACATCCAAGGCTGACGATGAGTCGTCCTCAATGGCCATGGTTTCTCGGACAACCGTTTCCATTTCCTTGTTGCCCGAAAATATGTCACTCAGTTGATGGTAGTGAGGGCACATCTTCAAAATTTGTTCTGTAAATGTTTAATATTAAGTGAATCTGTAATGCGATACAAATATCAATCTTACCCTCAACAGTTGTCTCATTGTCGCCGTCCTCTACACCGGCACCAGTCGAGCCTCTAAACCCCTCCGCCTTCTGCAACGTGCTCTTCAAGTGACGCACATTAAAGTGTACCATGCTCCAGCTGGCAACGATATTTGTCTCCTCCAGCAATTTTTAGACCCCGTACTTAAAAAAAGTACAGGGGTCTATTAAGTTTGTTTCAAAAAAAATGTGCGTAACAGGCAGAAGGAGGCGTGGCAGACCCCATAAAGTATATATATTCTTGATCAGCATCAACAGCCGAGTCGATATAGCCATGTCCGTCTGTCCGTCCGTCCGTCCGCCCGTCCGTCCGTCCGTCCGTCTGTCCGTCTGTATGAAAATCGAGATCTCAGAGACTATAAGAGCTAGAGACACCAAACTTGGTATCTAGGTTCATCTATATTGCAAGCAGATCAAGTTTGTTTTAGAATTTTGCCACGCCCCTTTAACGCCCTAAAATCCAAATTTAAAATTTCATTTCTAAATTACAAGAACAATTTGAAAGCGAGAAACTGCAGATTTTCCACAGATGAAGCGTAAATAGTCCACGATCTGTGTAGAAAATTGCATTGCGATCGGACGGTAAATAGCGATGATATTAAAATAATAAGTTAAGCTGTTTAATTGTGTGAGGGTTGGCAATAATCATAAATTAATACTTAGCAGAAAAATGCTGTTAACAAAGCTGCAATTTGGCAGATAAATGTTACAGAGCTCCGTGGCGTACTGTGCTAAGTCGCTGAATTCATCTAATTTTATGCTATCACGCAGGTCGAAGGTTCGAGTCCTGCCTCGGGCAAATGGTTTTTTTTTTTTTATTTATTATTGTTATATTGTCATGTCTTATTGATGTTATATTGACATATACATTAACATTTGATGTTATTATACAATTTTTAATTAATTTTTCAATAAGATTAATTAACAAGCAATTTTGCAATATATTAGATGATGGCTCAACGGGTTGAGTCCCCATACATTCTAATCCTATTTTGATATTGGGTTGCGGGCTCAAATCCCGGCTGTGTCAAGTCCTTTTTTAAATTCAGCTGATTTTAGCTATTTGTCGTGCTTATAATCCGGCATGTTCATATTTATAAATGCTAATCTAGAAAATTGTTTTGTTTTGGCTCGTGCTTACATATGTATGTATGCGTGTGCTTAACCGATCTTGGAAATACACATATCGTTGTCTCGCTCTCTCTAACACATATGTCTATTCGACTTTACACTGATTATTTGATGTTTTTAAATATAAAACCCTACGACGAATCAATGTTTAACTAAAATATAAATTAATTTTCACCAGTCTTTGCTTTTTTCATACCAAGTACGGGGTCTCCGACAGTCGAGTATGGTCGACTGTATCGCGAGCGAAGCGATATAATAAATTTGCGCAGTTGGCTTCTGTAAAATATTAAAAAATTAATAATAATAATTATAATAATATTAAAACTTCCTACCTCTACGTTCCTGTGCGCTTGCATGAATGTGAGAATGTCCACAATCTCGCTGTCGCTCCACTTCTTCACCTCGGCCACTCTCTTCCGTTTCTTTGCGTTAATTTCTTCCACTGCAAGTAAAACCCGGTTTATTTAAAGCAATTTGCAAACAAATAAAAAACAACCCCTACTTACTTTTCACAATTGGTTACAAATAACAAACAGCTGTTTATGTTTTGATTTTGCTCTTTACCACTAAAATACACATAAAAATACCATACAATTTAACGTATTTTTTCACGACTTTTGCAACACTCTCATGTAGTTTTGCCTATACCAACACTTAACAATTTTGCAACGATACAACGATTTTCATAGTCAAGGGTCGGGGTCTTGTTCTCGTTGCAAGTGACACTCCATACAAATTGTTGTTGGAGTGCCTTGTACTTTTGCAACGATACAACACTTAGTGAACACCCTAATTGTTTTCATACCAAGCAAATTTTGACCTTTGACCCCCCATTTTAACCCATTCCAGTTGGAATATCGCAAGCGCAGCTTTACCCGTTTCCGCTCCAGCGTGGTGTCTCGTCAGTCAGCCAGTCATTAAGGAAATCGAGTTTTTTATGTACATATATAGACCCATGACTTCATGGGCAAATTTTCTTAGAATTCGTCGTAGATTACGATTTTGACAACCGCTTGGTGAATTTTTTTTTGGTCCATACAAATTGACCCACTATTGTGCAGATTTCAATTTTCCAGATCACCATATTGAGAATTGCAAAAAGTTGTCTTCCGACACCTTGGATGACAGAATGCGGTAATTGTCTAGTACGTGCACGACCTCGCCAAAAATTTTTTAATAGCATTAGTGCGACACGGGATTGCATAAATATATAGCCACCTTGGGAAAGTACCTAGACTGTGACAGCAAAGCATGCAATATCACAGCTGATGCAACGAGTGCGAGTGGAATCTAAGACAGGAAGCGGAACGGGACCCGATTGGTGGTAGCTCGTGCCGGGAGGTGGGAGTGGGTTTGCTACCGTCCTGAGATTCACGCTATCTTTCAAAGTTTGATTATATAGTCCCTTAGAGTGGAGTCTAACTCCAAAACAACATCAATAAAACAAACTAGATCCGAGATCGGTGGATCTTCGACCAATGACCAAACATTATCTTCTACTTCCAAAAAAATCTTCTTTACAAAGTAAAAGTCTAGTGACGAAAGGTTTTTCCTGCCCCGAAATTTCTGAAATCCCATTTTGCGACGAACGATTTTTTAATTTAATATATAAATTATTAAAAAACAAGGGGGCTCCGCGCCTTGCTCGCTTCGCTCGCCTACCCCCGGCTCGCTTCGCTCGCGATACAGTCGACCATACTCGACTGTCGGAGACCCCGTACTTGGTATGAAAAAAGCACAGACTGGTGAAAATTAATTTATATGTAGGATTGACAAATTATAATGTTTATTTATAGGTTGATTTCACAAATAAGTGTAGCTTAACGATAATGAGTTAATAATTAATAAATTTAACCACTTCTTGGGCTGAACAAAAGACTTTAATGAACTTGCAACTTATTTTCAAACTTGCTGCTTGCAACTCTCAGCGACGACTCTCTGACGACTCTCTCACGACTATCAAACGACTATCAAACGACTGACTCTATTCGTGAGTCACCGATCTTTTCTTAACATTAAACTTAAAAATGAACTAGTTCACAGAATGTAAAAAGAGCAATGCCAAATCAACTTTGTCGATACAGTATGCTGTTACTTAAAATAAAGGGTACGCTGTTCTCTACTTATTCCCACAATCCTACATTCGGCCATCCTGCAATTTCATTCGTCCCCGAATGAACTCCATTTCTTTATAAACTCGACCACTGTAGTTATATTCTTGGGTCCTTCCTGATTGCCAACGTTTTCTACTACATAACGTCCATGCTTCATTTGCTTTGTAAGGTTCAAAAAATTTTGGTCGAAACTTCCTGCCGGTTCCATACTGGATTCTCTTAATAGCTACCAGTTCTCCTAACTTATAAATATTCTCAACTTTTCTTTTTTCATTAAAAGTATTTCTATTCTCTTGTTGAACTTTTTCTATATTCTCCTTAGCTTTTTTACGTATTATATCTCGATCGTCTATTAATTCTTCTATCTCCAAGTCTTCTGGTAAACTTGTTAAGTCATCCTTCTTTCGCATGTTTAATCCTTTTAACGGTCCTACTATGTGTTCGAAGTGGCAAGTGCTAAGAGGTTCTTGGGCCTTATCGATTGGTGTCAATAATCCCTCTTTCTTGCCTCGCTTAGAATCTGTAATCAAGCTTTCTACACAACTTTTGAAAAACTTGTCTATTTTTCCTTGAATATTTTGCATAAAATATGACTTCTCTACTAATTCTCTCGTATTCCTAGCACCAAAATGTCCATCTCTATGTACGATTCCTATTATCTCTTCTTGCATAGCTTCCGGAACGATTATTAATTCCTTAACGGGATCTTTATACAATATATCGTTCACTAGAAAGTAATCCTCGTACACCCCAAAACATTCTAACACAGTTTTGACTGCTTTGATCCATGTGTCTTTATTCTGGGCTTTTTTCAATCGACTGAGCGTATCTACATTTCGCATCTGACTTCCTGATCTGTGCCGAACTTGTTTTTCGATAAAGCACTTATTTTCGTAAGACACTCGTCGTTCTTCTAGAATTAACTCCATCTCAACTGGAGATTCTATTAACTTCTCTGGCTTGTATCCCTCAACCAATTCAACTACCTCTGCTTCCTGACTCTTGCTCAAGTGACTTAAATCAATGGAATCTACAACGGAATTCTCTTTCACCAGCTCTTTCGCACACATGCTCTTAAATATGCTCGTAGATTCATTTTCGCACTTTCTTTCAATAAAAACAACTCCCCTGGTACTAAACAAAATATCAACGTGCTTTAAAACGTTATTTCCAATAATAGCGTTGTACTCCATCTCTTTCTGTTTCACTACATGAAAGGTTACAGTAAAACTCGTATCATCAGCTATAAGTTCTAAATCGAAACATCCAATAGTAGTCAACGCGCCTTGCCCTATTCCTTTCAGCTGTTTTATTTCGTTACGAAGTTCGAGACCCTCAAATTTCCGGAATAAATCTTCTCTCATCAAACATAAGTCGCACCCAGAGTCAATCATTGCAACGAATGAAATATCCAGGGCGACAAAAGTTTTATAAATCAGACCTTCTGTGGGTGATTTAACTTCTAGAACATTGGCTGCTTCTTGCTTTCCCGATACACCTGACGTGTTCTCTGGGCAATTCGAAGAAATATGACCGTCTTTTTTGCACTTGAAACAAATAATTTCCTTCTTGCAGTCTTTGGCAATATGTCCTTCTTCGCCACACTTAAAACATTTTCTCAATTCACTGGGGTGCTTCTTTTTCGCTGTACCTTCTACGTCTTACTTGATTCTGATTCATCTTTATCAGTTCCTCTTCCTCTTATTTTCTCATATGTTAAGATCTCTTTTTTCAAATCTTTCAAAGTTTCTGCTCTGTAAAGGCCTGCTTTATTTGTCTTACTGTCAGGAATGCCCTCAATAAAATATAGAATTAAGCTCTCTTCTTCTAATTTTATTGGCTTACTTATTTCCATCAGGCTATACAAAAATTCCATATAGGTTTCATTTAAAGATTTTCGTCTAAGTCTGAGCATTCTATGGATTTCTGCAGAACACAACTCTTTTCCAAATTCCTTCTTTAACTCTGATTTAAGTTTAGACCAACCTTGAACACCAGATAAACTCCTAATAAAAAGCTTGGCTGCTCCATTTAATAGTTGTTTAGCATAGATGTACTTCTGCAAATCGTTCCATCCTACTGTTATCGCTACGTCTTCAAATTCGTTTAACCAGTAGTTTACATCTTCCTGTGCTAATCCGGAAAATGATGAAATACTGCCTTTGATATCTTTCAATGTAAACTTTGAACCAGAATTATTCACTGCCTCATGATATTCGCTATTCGAACTGACTGACCTAACCTCGCTTGCAACATCATCGTCCACTGCGTCCCCTTCAGCATCAGCTAAACCGTAATGATCAAGGAGTCGATCCTGCAATACGCTCTTTCTGCCTTCTGTACTCAACTCTAACTCGCTAAGTCTGAGCTTCAACAAGGGCACTGTCAACGCAAGAATGGATCTCGTATCCATTGTTCTGCTCCAAGATGTGATTTACAACAGCAAAAAAAATATTACTAAAAATATTTTAAAGAAAATATTAGTATCAGTAACTATCAAATAAGATAAAATATTTTATGCTTATCGCTTGTTTAACTCAACGCGTTGTTATCGTCTTGCCGCCACAGTTATCGCAGTCCTCTGATGTTATCGTCTACTCGTTGTTTTCGTCTTCTCGTTGATATCGTCTATTCGACTTCTTAGAATTACTCGATCCCTCGATGCCTCAGCACACAGCAAAGTACTCGTCTCGCTGGCGCCGAAGTTCTGTCGTTGTTGTTGTTGCAGTTCTTCCTAGAACTCAACGCACGCTGTTTTTTGAGCTTGTCGTTTTTCGCCCTCTTGACGTGCTTTTGTCTGCCTCTGTGCAGACACTAGCTAACTCGCTCGCTCCTCACTCAATGCGTCTATTGAGTTTTCCTTGCGCCCTCGTAGCGCTACTTGTGCCAGCCTCTGTGCAAACACAAGTTAACTCGCTCGTTCTTCACTAGTTTACTCAGCTTTCTTTACGCCCTCGTAGCGCTGCTTGCCTCTATGCAAAAATTTGCTCACTCGATCCCTCGTAGCTTCAGCACACAGCAAATTACTCGTCTCGCTGGCGCCAAAGTTTTTTTTTTTCGTCGATGTCGTCGCTCCGTCTCTCTCTCTCTCGCACACCAGTTTACTGCCGTCGCACTCTTCGCACCTTTTCTGTATCAATTGTCGCCTTTTCTGTTTCTTTATGCACGGCTTTTCGTCTTCTTTGCTCGTCGAAAATTTTTAACACGCAATTCTCCGAATTTCACAATTTTTCCGATGCAATTGTTTTTCTCTCGATGTAAGTTTACTAATTTTGTTCACTCATTTTGTATGTTAACGCATACTTCGTTAAGCAAGTCTTATGTTTTTCTTGGAAATTAATCCCGGACGAGCCCCCAAAATTTGTAGGATTGACAAATTATAATGTTTATTTATAGGTTGATTTCACAAATAAGTGTAGCTTAACGATAATGAGTTAATAATTAATAAATTTAACCACTTCTTGGGCTGAACAAAAGACTTTAATGAACTTGCAACTTATTTTCAAACTTGCTGCTTGCAACTCTCAGCGACGACTCTCTGACGACTCTCTCACGACTATCAAACGACTATCAAACGACTGACTCTATTCGTGAGTCACCGATCTTTTCTTAACATTAAACTTAAAAATGAACTAGTTCACAGAATGTAAAAAGAGCAATGCCAAATCAACTTTGTCGATACAGTATGCTGTTACTTAAAATAAAGGGTACGCTGTTCTCTACTTATTCCCACAATCCTACATATATTTTAGTTAAACATTGATTCGTCGTAGGGTTTTATATTTAAAAACATCAAGTAATCAATGTAAAGTCGAATAGACATATGTGTTAGAGAGAGCGAGACAACAATATGTGTATTTCCAAGATCGGTTAAGCACACGCATACATACATATGTAAGCACGAGCCAAAACAAAACACTTTTCTAGATTAGCATTTATAAATATGAACATGCCGGATTATAAGCACGACAAATAGCTAAAATCAGCTGAATTTAAAAAAGGACTTGACACAGCCGGGATTTGAACCCGCAACCCAATATCAAAATAGGATTAGAATGTATGGGGACTCAACCCGTTGAGCCATCATCTAATATATTGCAAAATTGCTTGTTAATTAATCTTATTGAAAAATTAATTAAAAATTGTATAATAACATCAAATGTTAATGTATATGTCAATATAACATCAATAAGACATGACAATATAACAATAATAAATAAAAAAAAAAAAACCATTTGCCCGAGGCAGGACTCGAACCTTCGACCTGCGTGATAGCATAAAATTAGATGAATTCAGCGACTTAGCACAGTACGCCACGGAGCTCTGTAACATTTATCTGCCAAATTGCAGCTTTGTTAACAGCATTTTTCTGCTAAGTATTAATTTATGATTATTGCCAACCCTCACACAATTAAACAGCTTAACTTATTATTTTAATATCATCGCTATTTACCGTCCGATCGCAATGCAATTTTATACACAGATCGTGGACTATTTACGCTTCATCTGTGGAAAATCTGCAGTTTCTCGCTTTCAAATTGTTCTTGTAATTTAGAAATGAAATTTTAAATTTGGATTTTAGGGCGTTAAAGGGGGCGTGGCAAAATTCTAAAACAAACTTGATCTGCTTGCAATATAGATGAACCTAGATACCAAGTTTGGTGTCTCTAGCTCTTATAGTCTCTGAGATCTCGATTTTCATGCAGACGGACGGACGGACGGACGGACGGACATGGCTATATCGACTCCGCTGTTGATGCTGATCAAGAATATATATACTTTATGGGGTCTGCCACGCCTCCTTCTGCCTGTTACGCACATTTTTTTGAAACAAACTTAATAGACCCCTGTACTTTTTTTTAAGTACGGGTCTAAAAAAAGTTTCGCATTCGGCACCATGCGCAAAGGGATCTCGATTCTGTATACCTAAAAATAATTTTAATGCGCAGCGCCGTATTTGGAAATTATTTGGAAATCCAAGAAGTTAAAGCTTTCGCAATAAAAGGGAGTGGGTAACTGAATCGAAAGCTTTACTAAAATCAGTGTGAATGACATAAGTTTGCATTTTATTTTGAAATCCATGTATAACAAGAGAAGTAAATTCCAATAAGTTAGTGGTAGTAGATCTGTATTTCACAAACCCATGCTGGCAGGGTGAAACAATAGATCTATAAAGATATTGTAGTTGAGAAGTTATCAGTTTCTCAAAAGTTTTAGGAACAGTAGACAAAATATAAATACCTCTATAGTTACTAACATTTGACTTGTTTCATTCTTTATGGAGGGGAATGCTAAATGATTCTTTCCAAATATCAGAAAAAGAACTTAACTTCACAAAAAGCTTAAATAAATAAAACAAGAGATTCAATAGACCATCAGCGCAGTACCTTAGCACACACCCAGGTACTCCATCTGGACCCGGAGAAAATACGGTTTTTACGGCCCTAAGATCACTTAATAGCGACCTTTCAGTAATCAGAGGTCCAAAAATGCAATTAGATACATTTACACGATAAGGATAAGAAGAACTCAATTGATCATTTTGAACGGTATATGTCGTTTGAAAACAATCGGCAAATAAATCGGCAATGGCCTGATCTGAGTCAGCTGTCTTTTTTTCGAAAAACACAGAGGATGGAAGTATTGAAGATCTACGCCTTGCATTCACAAAATTTTAAAACTTTTTCAGATCAGGCCGAAACCGTAGTCCACAACTCCTAAGGTTGGCTGCTAAGAATGGAGAAATTGGATCAAGCAATCAGATAACGAGATAGATTCAAGAAAGAGCCAGTTTCCTTGAACTTCTGATACAATCTTGACTTCCTTTCAAGTTTGTTAATTCGCGCGTAAACCAGATAGGTTTGTTGGACGTACGTGGATCACAGACAGGAACACAAATATCAAATAAATTGTTTAAATTTAAGTTGTTTAAATTGTTTAAATTAAAGTCTGGGATAAGAGCCGAGAAAGCTTTGAAAAGTCGGTTTCCCGAAATTGGTGAGCCTTCTTTAAAGGTGCATTACGTGAACTAAGTGAGAAGACTGACAAATCTATCGACACCTCCAATGTCGGATGATATGGGTCTTCCGGAACAGATATAGAATCAGTTCGAGAGATGGAAACAAAAGAGGGATCCAATACAAAAATAATATCAAGCATTTTATGAAGAGAATTTGGGATATCATTAATCTGAAACAATGACATCCCAAATATATTATTGAGAAAATCATGATGGGTCGTGAAAGTCAGCACGTTTGTATCGGGGCAAGCAATCCAATTTGCTCCAGGAATATTAAAATCACCAAGAACCACAAGAAAATCACGATCAGAAAGCAAAGATAAAACAGAATGAATAGCAGTAGAATGCATAGAATAGACAGAATTTTCCGAGGAATGTGAAACATAAGAGCAAGTAATATAAAGGCTACAACCAGTAATACTTAGATTGATAGCAACAAATTCAATATCCATAGGACTATCAATTACTACTACTTCCGATAATACATCAGCATCAACAGCAATCACTGCGGACGGCAGTCCACGCTAGTGACGAAAGCAGCACGAAGTGCAAATGACGACTTTTAAAATTTTTAAAAATTTGAATCAACAATACGCGTAATATGAAACCTCGATCATTCCAATCCGACATTTGGTTCAAAAGATATACTAGTTTGAAATTAAGGCCCTTCTCAAAATGAGATGAAAAGTTTGTTTGTCTGTCTGTTTGTTTGTTTGTATTAAAGATCTAAAAAAGCTTAAATTTTTTGATGAGGAATTGTTTCTTATCAAAAATCTAGAAATGTTTGTTTTACGACTTTAGCGGGAAAAAGCTAGCTTTGCGGGAAATAGCTAAAACCCGATACATTTGAAACACCCACAGTTTCCAATCCGAAGAAGCTACAGAGGTGTGTTTTATATGTCGTTAGAAAGGTATGTCTGAGGGATTTTAGACGTGCTTGATTATTTGCTTGCAAAGTGCTCAGGTAAAATTCTACAGGTGAAAAAAGCTTTTTTAGCTGACATTTTGCCGATTTATTTGAAAACGGTTTTAACGATTTTAATTAAATTTCAATATGTAAAATTTCGCGTCTTTTGATATATGACACATATCTTTAAGCGTAAAGGTTTGTAAGATATTACCTGTTAAATGAATATATACATTTTACTATGTAGCATATTTACCATACTAATTAAAAAATCAACCTTTTTTGTTTTTCAAGATATCTCAACCAATTTGACATGATATTCATTTAAATTGGTCTTCTACATCTTGACCAAATTTTGTTCAAGTCGGTACACTATATTATGTAGTTGCCATGGAATGATCGGTCAAAAGTAAAGTTTTAGTATGAAAAACTGTTGTTTTTTAAGATATTTTGATCAATCTGATAACGTACGCATTTGGGTTGGTTTTATATATCCTGACCAAAAATGGTTAAAGTCGATATAAAACTTACTATATCATATAGGTGCCTTATTTATTTTTTATTTGAAGTAAGGATTTCGATAATTTTATATAACACTAGGGGGCACCGCCCCCTGCTCGCTTTGCTCGCCAACCCCCGCTCGCTTCGCTCGCGGAAATGAAAATTAGATAATAATGTTAATTAAGTTTAGTCAAAGTAACCTTTAGTATGAGTTTGCTTGAGATTTCTTAAGAAAGAAAAACAATTTTTATACTAATCAATAATTTGCATTATATTGTTCCTATGGCAGCTATATGTTGTAGTAATCCGACCTTTACCAAATTTGGTCAGAATGATGAATGACAGTCCCAAACATATAATCTGTAAGTTTCGTTAAGATATCTTAATTTATATTATATAATATAATGCACATTAACCTTTAGTATGAAAAACTTTTTTGTTTCTTAAGATATCTAAATCAAATTCACAGATTGTATGTTTGCGACTGTCTCTTACATTCTGACCAAATTTGGTCGAAATCGGTCAACTATATCATATAGCTGTCATAGGAAAGATCGGTTTGTTGTTTTTTGGTTCGGTTTTTTGTTTCTTGAGATATCTTAACCAAACTTACTTTGGGACGGTCTCTTACATTCTGACAAAATTATTCGAATGTGGATTACAATATCATATGAAGCTAACCTTTAGTATGAAAAACTCAGCAGCTGTATGATATAGCAATCCGACTTTGACCATATTTGGTCAGAATGTAAGAGACAGTCCCAAGCATCTATTCTGTAAGTTTGGTTAAGATATCTTAAGAAACAATAAAAGTTTTCCATACTAAAGGTTAATTTCATCCGATTATTGCTGTGGCAGCTTTATGATACTGTAATCCGACTTTGACCAAATTTGGTCAGGATGTAAGAGACAGTCCCAAAAATCTAATCTGTAAGTTTGGTTAAGATATCTTAAGAAACAGTTTTCCATACTAAAGGTTAATTTCATACGATTATTGATATGGCAGCTATATGATATAGTAATCCGACTTTGACCAAATTTGGTCAGAATGTAAGAGACAGTCCCAAACATCTAATCTGTAAGTTTGGTTAAGATATGTTAATAAGTTTTTCATACAAAGCAATTCCATGACCTTTTGACCTCGGCTAAACACACTTCCAGGTGGAATTTTACAAAACGCCATCTTATTGCACGATGAAATTGTCTCAGCTATGTTGTGTGAAAATTTCAGCTCTTTACCTTTAGCCGTTTGGCCTACACGTTGATGTGTCAGTCAGTCAGGACAAAGAATTTTATATATATAGATCAGACATTTCTGAAATATTATATTCTTCTGACATTGTTACTTTGATAGAAAATTATCAAAATGCTTACTCCAAATCAAACAAGGGGGCTCCGCCCTCTGCTTACTTCGCTCGCGATGATATAGGCGAGCATACTCGACTCTCGGAAACCCAGTACATAAAGACTGCTGAAAATTAAAAAATATTTTGTTTACTTGACTGTAGGATAACCAGAACCTTGGCACTTAGATGTGCTTGCATGAAATTTCTCTCTTCTTAAGCTGCCAGTAATTTTCTAGAACATTCATACATTCTTATATACGTAATTGTGTATAAAATGTTGAATTTTTTTATTGTCACGCTTGTTAAATATAAACACTGTAAATGGCTTAAGAAACTGTCAGGCAACCAATCGTTCTCACTAGCAAAATAAAGTGGACACAAATAAAAATACAATTGACACACTTTGTCAAATCCCTTTCGAATTTCATGCCACCATTGTACTATTTGTAGGTAGAGATGGGAACGGGCTCTTAGTGGCCCGCAGCATCTTTATAAACAATCCATGAGTTTCATGCCAGAACCCCGCATAAAACCCAATAGGCACGATATTTCACGAATTCACACGTTCCAGAGACACTTTGTGTCCGCCTGTCTGCTGCATAAACGCATGTGTGTCTTAATCCAGCCATCTCAACTAAAGCTTTATTACTTGTTTTTTTTCAAATGAATTTTTAAAAATATTTTTAAATTCTTCAGTGAATCGTTCATTTTATTTAGATATCTTCAACAAATATAATAAGAGGAAGTCTGAAAGAGCACGGACGGAAATTTTGAATACGTAACAGGGCCGGACGGGTTTTGTCTTCGGACTGAACAAGACCTTATAAAGGAGGCCCTTGCTCATCTCTAGTTGAACGTATCTGCCTTCCTTTTGCTTTACTTTGTCCTCATTTTTGTCCCTGACCCTGACCATCTCCCAGACAGTATTCCGGTTGCTTGTTTACCCACCGAAATAAGCTTGGTAGAGTTGTTATATCTGTTACCATTTGTGTTCATCGCAGTTGATTTGTTATTTCTCATGTTGCTCATGTTGTTGTTATTATTAGTGTTTTTGTTGATATTGATGTTGTCATGCACACTGCTATGAGTCAATTGGCCAAATCCTTTGGGGTTGCTCAGCAAGAAACCACAAGAAAAGAGCAAGAATTATTTGTCAAAACTACGTAACAACAAAACTCGGCAACAAAGACATTAAACTCGAGCACCCTGTGTATTGACAATGACGAAAGGTTGACAAATGCGCTCTCGGGTTTGCGGTTGGTTGACTTTCATTTTCGTCAATGACTTTTGAGCGTAGTATTGCTTTTGATTTATTTTACACTCACTTCTCTTCTTCTGACAAATTTTGGCTTTAATGATGCCATAACTTGACTTCCTACTACACTCAGGGAAATAACGCTTCGCTCGCGGTGAGATGCGATTACAGTTGAGTATACTCGACTATACTAAAACTTTATTTTTGACCGATCAAAATGTAAAAGACTATTTCAAATGCAGAATAGGCAAATTGGTTGAGATATCGTAATGAACAAAAAAGTTTTTCGACAATAACATGACTATCGATCAAACGTTCCTATGATAGCTATATGATATAACAGACCGATTTGAAACAAATTTCATCAGAACTGAAAAGATCAACCCAGACTCATATTCAGTCAGATTGATTGAGATATCTCAAGAAACAAGCCAGAGGCTCCGCCCCCCTGCTCGCTTCTCTCGCGTTGAGGTGCGCCTACAATTGAGCGCACTCGACACTAGAATACCCTGTGTCTATTAGATCTCAACCAAACCCTAAACATTACTGACTCTTCAGCATCTCTTTAAACAGGTGACAATATACAATGAAATTGGTCAGAGCGGAAAACATTATCAAATCTCTTTGGGATATGGACTTGTTATTGGCGGAGAAGAGAGTCGGGCGAGATACTCTATTGACTAGCAAGACAGCCCGTGGGGTTCTTGACCCTATCGCTTCCAACACCCATTAGAATATAAGATTTATTATTTATCTATCCCGATGCCTTTTTAATAATATAAAACAAAATAAAAAAAATACCTTGAGTGTCAAAACAAACGACTGGACGAAGGAAGAAGATGAAGATATAATAGAGAGCAACAAAGAGTACTATTTAACTCAAAGCTAGCCAGATGTCATGTCACTACCCACCTTACAAATGATTTTTCCACGGCGCACACTGGGCCGCAGGCCGAAAAGCGTGGCAAAAATCATTTTTTTGTGGAAAGCGTACGTAAAATGTAATATATGCATTCGATAGAGAAATCTTCGAAGATTACGAATCCAAAGGATTTTTCAATCAGGTTAAAATTGTGGGCTTGGCAGCCTCTCGAAGTTGACAAATCTTCCAATACGTGCACAAATGTGGAAATTTAAAAAAAAATACAAACGATCTACGTTGAAATCCGATGGGAATCATGTTTTCCGGGATCGTCTTCGCCAGTTAGGAAATATGTGATGAGACTTCGTCCTGTTGACGCAAGAATATACGTAGCTGATCTCGTTCGCCTCGCCGTCGCAAAGATGTGAATGGTTGATCTGCCAACGCAAGGATGTGCCTACTGAATCGCCCCGCCGTCACAAGGATATGTAATTTTTTCTTTTCAATCGGAAGAGTATATAGTTTTCGTAGGTATAATCTGGTCAAGTTTTCAAAACTTTTTAGACTTCTTTTTCGTTATTCCTCATCGCTACTTTCCAAAAAATCGCTTAAATTAGAGTATTCCTCTTTAACCTCAGGTACATTTTGTAATAAATCTAAAGCTGATTTTGGCATTTGATTTATTTTTTTTTCCTGACTCTTGTAATGCCTCGATACTAAAGGATCCGAGGTAATTAACATTCTATTCAGAACATCGAGGTTGCACTTTTCCCGACTGCATTTTCTCGAAAAATGTTCTCGGTAAAACTTAAAATCTTTGTTTCGTGCTTCCTGGGCCTCCTCGGTTAATTGGCCAATTGGGAGCAATGCATACCTAACTATTTCCGGGCCATGAATAAAAAATGTATGTAAAGTTGGCGACATATTATACCAAGGGTACAAATTTACGAAATTTACGAGCTTTGCATGATGCCAAAAAGTTCTCGTCGACTATAGCAAATCGAATCTGTTCCTAAAATAACTTAATTCTTGTAAACTTTGCTGTGGCATTAAATACACACATAGGCTGTCAAATTACCGACAATATCACAGTGACATCACGAAAGCTCAAAACACTTGTAAATATACATATAAACATATTAAACACAACACATTTCACGTCACGAGCACAAAATAAACACTACCTGCTTCATTTTCCATGCTTATTTATAGAAAAGTGTTTCCAAATTTAATCCACTCGCAAATATCAAGAAAGTAAACAAACAAAACAGATGTTTAAACCAGGGCTTAAAACAGCTGACTAATGCCTTTCATTAGGGCTTCGTATTGTAAATGCGCGCTAAGATTCCAGGGCTGGCGACATTTGAATTTCGGAAATGACTTCACTTACTGAAATTCAAATTTCTCAGAAAAGGCAAAAAAGGGCTCGCTAATTTTTTTAGGACATAAAGTTGAATATTAAATCATGTTTTTAAAAAAATTTTAAAGACGGATCTTGCCCGATTAATTACTTTATGTCCATCAATAACAAAAAAAATTTGGTTTTTTTTGACATTTTTTTAAAAGTTAAAAAAAATATACAAAATGTTTTTATGAAAACTTGATTTGTACTAATGAACTGAGAAAAGTCAAAACTTATACTTTCAATTGCCACATATCCCCATAATTGTTTCATGTTCATGAAAAACGATTGCGAACAGACATTAAAATGACATACTCTGTGAATTGCTTAAAGTCGAGTTCGAAAGTTTAACTTTAAATAAGTGTCCTAGACTATTTTCCTTTCAGATTATTATGCAAAATTTTATCATCTTTAAAGTTGCATTTAAACTTTCTTCAATATCTCAAAAAAAAAAATCAATTTTGGCGCGGAATTTGCTCTAGGCGCCCCAACGTGCGCCGTCGCAAGGATGTAAATCATTAATCTAATTTCGCCCCACCGTCGCAATGATTTAAATGGTTAATCTAAATTTGCCCCGCCGTCGCAAGGAAATAAATAATTGATCTGCCAACGCAAGAAAATTAATATAAAATCGCTCTCTCTCTGCGTAGCCGCATCACTGCTGACACGCTGTGCTGCAGTGAGAGCGCACTCGAGTGTTGTTGTTATGACAACAGTCAGAGCATTGACGAAGGAGAACTTCTTCTGAGTGCTGTTGTTATGCACTCACTTAGGGCGTTGCTGAAAGAGAACTATTTAGTGTATTATTGTGAAAAGCAATAATGGTCTTTATGTTTTTGGTTTTATCTGAGAGGTTAATTTCTAATGAAATGCCGGACAAGTTTGATTCCTCATTGTTTAGTTTTTATACCCTGTGCCCATTAAAAATTGGCAATAAAGGGTATAATGGTTTCGTTGGAATGTAACAGGCAGAAGCAGGCGTGGCAGACCCCATAAAGTGTATATATTCTTGATCAGTATAAGCATCCGAGTCGATAAAGACATGTCCTAGACTTTTACTTTGTTAAGAAGTTTTTATTGGAAGATATCAGAAATTTTTGGAATTTCATATGATATTATATTATCGAAATGCTTACTTTAAATAAAAAATGATCTTGGACGTTGATGTACTAAAAGAGCAGTACATTCAAGTGGCCCAACGATACCAAGCGAGGGCTTGTTAACGCGCGGACCCAGGCAACATAACCCACCTCCCGCCCAACCGACCGAGGGGCGCACCGCATAACGTGCAGTAACGAATATCGCGTACAATTAAAAATAAAACACACAAACACAAAGAACATATAGAGATTAAAGAATACAAAGATACATAGTTTAGTTATAAATTAGCGAGATGGCGAAGAAGTACAAATTTAAGGGAAGGGAAAGAAGTAGAATTGTTAATAAGATGGGAAAAGTTATTATAAATTGAACATAAGATACGAAAGGGGTTGTGGGTAGCATAATTAGAATTACAAGTTTTCAAAGAAAGAGGAAGAAAGTTTCTAGTAGTTCTGATCGGAACAGCAAAACTAATCTGGCTAATCAATTCAGAAGAATCAATTTCGCCATTGATTAGTTTGTGTAAGAAAATTACACCAAGCATGATTCTACGATCAGAAAGAGTGGGAAGATTTATTAATAAAAGTCTACTACGATAAAAAGGAAGGCGAATATTACTATTCCAGTTAAGACCCCTGAGGGCGAAGCGCAGAAATTGTTTTTGTACAGATTGTATTCTGTCCTGATGGATCTTGTATTGGGGACACCATACACAAGACCCATATTCCAGAATAGGGCGCACCAAAGAAGTGTAAAGAATTTTAGTAATATAGGGATCGTCAAATTCTTTCGACCAACGCTTTATGAAACCCAGGACACCAAATGCTCAATTTGAAATTGAAGAAATATGTTTGTCAAATTTAAGCTTAGGATCAAAAAGGATACCCAAATCAGTAACCGACGTAATTCGTTCAAGCGGTGTACAATTGAGAACATAATTATTTAAAAGAGGCAATCTCCTACTAAAAGACATTACTTTACATTTACTGTAATTAAGATTTAATGAGTTTACTTTACACCAGGTTTGAAAACTGTCAAGGTCAGTTTGCAGCCTGGTACCAAGAAGAGAGTCAGTAGTCGACATACAAAGTTTAACGTCATCAGCATACATCAGAACCCGAGAATGATAAATTACAGACGGCATGTCATTAATAAAAAGCGTAAATAACAAGGGGCCAAGATGACTTCCTTGTGGCACTCCAGAAAAGACTTCAACCGGTTTAGAAACTAAACCATTAAAATATACTGTTTGGGTTCTTTGATATAAGTAGCTCGAAATCCAAAGAATTAAGTTATTTGGAAATCCAATAAGTTGAAGTTTTCGCAACAACAGGGAGTGGTTAACTGAATCAAATGCTTTACTAAAATCAGTGTAAATGATATCCGTTTGCATATTTTTTTGATATAGTAAATTTTATATCGACTTTAACCAATTTTGGTCAGGATACATAAAACCAACCCAGATGCGTACGTTGTCAGATTGATCAATATATCTTTAAAAAAAACACAAAGTTTTTATACTAAAACTTGATTTTTGACCGATCGTTCCATGTCAGCTATATGTTATAGTAGACCGATTTGAACCAAATTTGGTCAGGATGTCTAAAACCAACTATAATGCATATTCTGTCAGTTTGGTTAAGATATATCGCAAAACAAAAAAGTTTCTCACACTAAAACTTTATATTTGAAAAATCGGTTCTATGGAAGCTATATGATATGGTGGACCGATTTTAACCAAATTTGGTTAGGATGTATAAGACCAACTGAAATGAATATTCTGTCAAATTGGTTGAGAAACAAAAAAGTTTTTCGTACTAAAGCTTGATTTTATTTCCCGCTAAATTCGTAAAACAAATATTTCTAGATTTTAAGAAACAATTCCTCATCAATCAAGGGGGCTCCGCCCCTGCTCGCTTCGCTCGCGATACAGTCGACCATACTCGACTGTCGGAGACCCCGTACTTGGTATGAAAAAAGCAAAGACTGGTGAAAATTAATTTATATTTTAGTTAAACATTGATTCGTCGTAGGGTTTTATATTTAAAAACATCAAATAATCAATGTAAAGTCGAATAGACATATGTGTTAGAGAGAGCGAGACAACAATATGTGTATTTCCAAGATCGGTTAAGCACACGCATACATACATATGTAAGCACGAGCCAAAACAAAACACTTTTCTAGATTAGCATTTATAAATATGAACATGCCAGATTATAAGCACGACAAATGGCTAAAATCAGCTGAATTTAAAAAAGGAGTTGACACAGTCGGGATTTGAACCCGCAACCCAATATCAAAATAGGATTAGAATGTATGGGGACTCAACCCATTGAGCCATCATCTAATATATTGCAAAATTGCTTGTTAATTAATCTTATTGAAAAATTAATTAAAAATTGTATAATAACATCAAATGTTAATGTATATGTCAATATAACATCAATAAGACATGACAATATAACAATAATAAATAAAAAAAAAAAAACCATTTGCCCGAGGCAGGACTCGAACCTTCGACCTGCGTGATAGCATAAAATTAGATGAATTCAGCGACTTAGCACAGTACGCCACGGAGCTCTGTAACATTTATCTGCCAAATTGCAGCTTTGTTAACAGCATTTTTCAGCTAAGTATTAATTTATGATTATTGCCAACCCTCACACAATTAAACAGCTTAACTTATTATTTTAATATCATCGCTATTTACCGTCCGATCGCAATGCAATTTTCTACACAGATCGTGGACTATTTACGCTTCATCTGTGGAAAATCTGCAGTTTCTCGCTTTCAAATTGTTCTTGTAATTTAGAAATGAAATTTTAAATTTGGATTTTAGGGCGTTAAAGGGGCGTGGCAAAATTCTAAAGCAAACTTGATCTGCTTGCAATATAGATGAACCTAGATACCAAGTTTGGTGTCTCTAGCTCTTATAGTCTCTGAGATCTCGATTTTCATACAGACGGACGGACGGACGGACGGACGGACGGACGGACAGACGGACATGGCTATATCGACTCGGCTGTTGATGCTGATCAAGAATATACTTTATGGGGTCTGCCACGCCTCCTTCTGCCTGTTACGCACATTTTTTTTGAAGCAAACTTAATAGACCCCTGTACTTTTTTTAAGTACGGGGTCTAAAAATGTAAGCTTTTTCAGCGCTTTGATACAAACAGACAGACAAACAAACTTTTCATCTCATTTTGAGAAGGCCCTTAAAAATATCAAATTAATATATCTTTTTAACCAAATGGCGGTTTGAAATGATCGAGTTATCAGTCGACGCGTATTTTTAATAAGAATTTTTAAAAATTATGAAATTAAATCAAAAAGCTCCAACGGCCCCACTAGCTGCAATCATTAAAATTTTGCCCCTCCCACTTACACCCACTTATCTCATGAAGCAGGTGAGTTACCAAAAGTAGTATGCACTTTTGTTAGTTAAAGTCATACCTTTCGATCGGTATATAACTCGACCTGATCGGACAGTCGTAGCAAATTTTCCATTCTTCGTGTATATATTGCTAGTCGCCTTTTGCACACTTCGTGCTGCTTTCGACACTAGCGCGGACAGTGATGTTGCTGTGGACAGTGATGGTGCTAGTGGCCTTTCGCACCCTTTATGTTGCTTTCGTCATTAGACTACCATCTACCATCCGCAGTGATAATATTGTGCATTTGTAATAATATTAAAAAATGCTATTCATGCCAGAAATAATGCATACATTAAGTGGAAGAAAAGAAACAGATAATTTGTTAAATCGATTTAAGACTCCTAGTAGAAATGTGTTTAAGGTAATACACTTTGCCAAGTGCGCGTATTATGTGGAAAAACTCAACAAATTCACAACAAATGTGGAAAGACACAAAGACATTAGGAATCTGAATACGCCCATTGATGCAGACATTAATGAGCCGAACAGAAAAGTTGTGCAATGCCAAGAATCTTTTCATCTGATGACTATTCCGATTTTGTTTTTACCGATATCAATCCTACCTTTCCTGTCGAAAGTGATTGAAACTTCCATGGCCACCGTGACCTATGAAGTTTGTTTAAAAAAAAAATGTGCGTAACAGGCAGAAGGAGGCGTGCCAGACCCCATAAAGTATATATATTCAGCATAAGCAGCCGAGTCGATATAGCCATGTCCATCTGTGTGTCTGTCTGTATGAAAATCGAGATCTCAAAGACTATAAGAGCTATAGACACCAAACTTGGTATGTATGTAGGTTCATCTACATATATTGCAAGCAGATCAAGTTTGTTGTTGAATTTTGAACGCCTTGAACGCCCCAAAATCAAAATTAAAAATTTCGTATCTAAATTACAAGAACAATTTGATTTTGCATAGATGAAGCGTGAGTAGTCTACGATCTGTGTAGAAAATTCCATTGCGATCGGACAGTAAATAGCGAAGATATTAAAATAATAAGTTAAGCTGTTTAATTGTATAAGGGTTGGCAGTAATCATAAATTAATAGCAGAAAAATGCTGTTAACGAAGCTGAAATATGGCAGTTGAGCGTCAGAGGGCTTCTGTGGCGTATTGTACGAAGTCGCTGAATTTATGCTATCACGCAGGTTGCAGGTACGAATCCTGCCTCGGGCAGATGGTTTTTTATTTATTAATGTTATATTGTCATGTCTTATTAATGTTATATTAACATTTGATGTTACTATACATTTTTTAATTAATTTTTCAATAAGATACTGCAACAAATAATATTGCAATATATAATATCAGACGATAATAGAAGGACTACGTGGCTCGAAGTGTTAAGTCTCCATACTTTGCATTTTTCTTTTGTCATTGGGTCGTGGGTTCAATTCTCAGCCCGCCCAACGTTTTTTATAAATTCAACTGATTTTAGCTATTTGTCGGGTTCATAATCCAGCATGTTTATATTTATGACTGCTAATCTAGAAACTTCTTTTGTTTTGGATCGAGCTAACATATGGATGTATGTGTGTGCTTAACAGATCTTGGAAATACACACATCGTTGTCCCGCTCTCTCTAATGATAAACGAATATGTCTATTCGTTTTTACATTGATTCGTTTTATACGTTTCGTTCGAGCGATTATGAAAATTTATTCCGCGATTCGACAGCAGTTCCTCAATTTGCTAATCAATTTCTATTATTATATTATTCATGTTTTTAAATATAAAACCCTACGACGAATCAATGTTTAACTGAAATATAAATTAATTTTCACCAGTCTTTGCTTTTTCATACCAAGTACGGGGTCTCCGACGAGTCGAGTGTAGTCGACACGCGAAGCGAGCAGGGGGCGGAGCCGCCCTTTTTTTAGAATAATTTATATATAATATTTAACTTAATATCGTTCGTCACAAAATTGAGGTCATGGACTTGCTTTGTATGAAAAACATGTTTGTTTCTTAAGATAGCATTGCGGACGGTGATCCGCGCAGCACGAAAGTGTGCAAAAGGCGACTAGCAATATATACCGAAGAATGGAAAATTTGCTACGACTGTCCGATCGGTCGAAATGTATGACGTTACCTAACAAAAGTGCATACCAAGACTTTTGGTAACTCACCTGGTTCGTAAGATATGGGGGTGTAAGTGGGAGGTGCGAAATTTGAATGATTGCAGCTAGTGGGGGCCGTTGGAATCTTTTGGTTAAATTTTATAATTTTTAAAAATTATTATAAAAAATACTCGTCGATTGGTACCTCGATCATTCCAATCCGGCATTTGGTTCAAAAGATATATTAATTTGAAATATTTAATGGCCTTCTCAAAATGAGATGAAAAGTTGGTTTGTCTTTTTGTGTCAAAGCGCTGAAAAAGCTTAGATTTTTTGTTGAGGAAATGTTTCTTATCAGGTCCGGGAAACCCTTGTTTTTTAAGAAATCTCAACCAAACTCATACTAAAGGTTACTATATTATATTATATTATATTATATTATATTATATTATATTATATTATATTATATTATATTATATTATATTATATTATATTATATTATATTATATTATATTATATTATATTATATTATATTATATTATATTATATTATATTATATTATATTATATTATATTATATTATATTATATTATATTATATTATATTATATTATATTATATTATATTATATTATATTATATTATATTATATTATATTATATTATATTATATTATATTATATTATATTATATTATATTATATTATATTATATTATATTATATTATATTATATTATATTATATTATATTATATTATATTATATTATATTATATTATATTATATTATATTATATTATATTATATTATATTATATTATATTATATTATATTATATTATATTATATTATATTATATTATATTATATTATATTATATTATATTATATTATATTATATTATATTATATTATATTATATTATATTATATTATATTATATTATATTATATTATATTATATTATATTATATTATATTGTGAACCAGCGTTGTTCAAGCTCATTCAACGATTAACTTTATTTTCTCTTCTTCTTATTATTTTACAATCCATTCTTATGCTTACAGCTGACTATCGATAAGTCATCGATATCAGTAACAGATAACAATTAAATACAATATGTTTAGAGGTCATCTATTAATGGTATGGGAAACTTTGTCTTTGTTGTTATTTTATTTAATCGTCTAAAGTCTAAGCACATTCTTCTTTTTAACTAGCACTATGGGAGAGGCATATTCTGATTCACTAGGTCTAATAAATCCATTTGCTAAATTTTCATCTATAATTTCTTGAACTTTTGCTTTTTCTGCATAGGACAGTCGTCTAGGGGCATAGCCAAACGGCTTCGGATCTTCTATTATTAATTTCATTTCGCATTTTATCTCCGGCTCGATTGGTCGATTTGGTTTTTGATAATATTCTTCAAATATTTCTACGAACTTCTCTTTTTGTTTCCAATTCAATTGATCTCCGATTTTGTACTCAAACTTTTCTTCGTCATATTCAATTGCTAATATTTCTGTTTCAAAAGTATCGATACTTTCTATTACATTTACATCGTTGTTTTCTATCTTATTTTTAAATTTTGTATTCGTTTTCAGCTCTACATTTTCTTTCTGACATTGTTTTTCTACAACCATTTCATGACTTTTTGTATCATTAACTTCTTGGTTTTCCGTTACATTTTGAGTTTGGTTTGTTTTACTTACATTGCTTACTTCAATTAATTTTACATTACTTTGAGTTAAAAAATCTCTTCACAATACAATTGGGTATACCATGGATTCATTAAAAACCATTATCAGCTTTGTTATAATATCTTTATTTGAAAACAAAATTGAACAATTTAAGACTCCATACATTTTAAGTTTGCTCTTATTAATTCCGATATAAGATTTATTTTCTACTTCCTGTAGTTTAATTCTGCTTGGAACGTGACATTTCTTAATAAAGCTGATAGGGCTTCCTGTATCCATTAGGCATTATATATATATGGGTAACTCTGTATTATAATCGTCAATAAAAGTTATTTCTAAGTAGCTTACATATTCATTTTCTCCTGCTACTTTGTCGACTTCTTGTAAAGGGTACAATCTTTAGCTTGGTGGCCTTGTTTACCACAGGCGAAGCATGCACCGTCTTCTCGATTTGGTTTACAACACTCCTTGGCCATATGGCCCTTGCTATTGCAGATGTAGCATTTGACATCTTGCTTTGGGGCGGCAACGACCGGATCCACTTGTTTTTGAGTGGAATTGCCTAATTGCACCTTGGTGAAAGCCTGTAGCAACTCCGCTTTGGACCCAAAGTGTTGGAGTTTAGCCGTGTTGCGTAAATTTGTGTCTGGAATTCCCTCGATCACGTATTCCAAGAACTCATCTTCTGCTAAGTTAAGGCCGTTTGATACTACAATCTTGGCGTTGAAATAATTGCCAAAGCTTTCCTTCTTTTGCCATATGCGTTTTTTTAGAGTTTGACGCATAGCCAATTTTGACTCATTGATGCCGAACGTATTGCTCATATCATTTATCAGGTCATCTACCGATTCGGTCATAAACATCGGATTGGTGAAAATCCATTCTTGTGCTTTGCCTTTAACTCTGTTACACATGAGCATACGTAGCATCTTATCGTCCACTTCATAGTTTTCGCGTACATTTTTTAGCTGGGCCAGCCACATCTTAAAATTGCGAGTTCCATCGAATACTGGTAAAAATGCTTTTAGTGTTTCCAATGAACCACAGCCGGTGATAGGATTTGTTATTTTACTTTCCATTTTTATTCTTGCCAATTCATTCTCCAGACTTTGAATTTTTTGTTGTTTCTTCAGTATTTCATTCGTATAAAATACTGTAGAGATCATCACGTTGTCCTTTTTTAACTAACATTTCATCTATATCTGCCATTTCGCTCGTTACTTTTTCATTGCTTTTCTCTACGTTTTTCTTTACGTTGTTGATTTGCTCTACTTTTGTGTTGTCTGCTTCACTCTTTACTTTGTCGTTTACGTTGGTTCGTAAGATATGGGGGTGTAAGTGGGAGGGGCCAAATTTTAATGATTGCAGCTAGTGGGGCCGTTGGAGCCTTTTGGTAAAATTTTATAATTTTTAAAAATTCTTATTAAAAATACGCGTCGAATGATACCTTGATCATTTCAATCCGACATTTGGTTCAAAAGATATATTAATTTGAAATTTTTAAGTGCCTTCTCAAAATGAGATGAAAAGTTTGTTTGTCTGTTTGCCCATTTGTTTGTTTGTACGAAGGCGCTGAAAAAGCTAAATTTTTCTGATGAGGAATTGTTTCTTATCAGAAATCTAGAAATGTTTGTTCTACGACTTTAGCGGGAAATAGCTAGTTTAGCGGGAAAAAGCTAAAACGTGATAAATTTGAATTTGATATAAAATAAAAAGTTTGGCATTCGGCACTGCGCATTAAAATTATTTTTAGGTATACAGAATCAAGATCTTTATGCACAATGTTCCGAATGCCAAACTTTTTATTTTATAATTATTTATATATTAAGTTTAATATCGTTCGTCACAAAATGGGATATCAGAAATTTTGGGGCAGGGAAAGACTTTCGTCACTAGACTTTTACTTTGTTAAAAAGTTTTTTTTGGAATTTTTGCAACACAGGAACTTTAAGTCCTTAAGCATCAATTTATTAATGTCTAATGCTGACATAAATTGTTTTTAATTGTTTTTTATATAGTTTTATAGGCGTAAATCACTCACACTTCTGATCTGTGAACCAGCGTTGTTCAAGCTCATTCAACGATTAACTTTATTTTCTCTTCTTCTTATTATTTTACAATCCATTCTTATGCTTACAGCTGACTATCGATAAGTCATCGATATCAGTGTTGCATAACAATTAAATACAATATGTTTAGAGGTCATCTATTAATGGTATGGGAAACTTTGTCTTTGTTGTTATTTTATTTAATCGTCTAAAGTCTAAGCACATTCTTCTTTTTAACTAGCACTATGGGAGAGGCATATTCTGATTCACTAGGTCTAATAAATCCATTTGCTAAATTTTCATCTATAATTTCTTGAACTTTTGCTTTTTCTGCATAGGACAGTCGTCTAGGGGCATAGCCAAACGGCTTCGGATCTTCTATTATTAATTTCATTTCGCATTTTATCTCCGGCTCGATTGGTCGATTTGGTTTTTGATAATATTCTTCAAATATTTCTACGAACTTCTCTTTTTGTTTCCAATTCAATTGATCTCCGATTTTGTACTCAAACTTTTCTTCGTCATATTCAATTGCTAATATTTCTGTTTCAAAAGTATCGATACTTTCTATTACATTTACATCGTTGTTTTCTATCTTATTTTTAAATTTTGTATTCGTTTTCAGCTCTACATTTTCTTTCTGACATTGTTTTTCTACAACCATTTCATGACTTTTTGTATCATTAACTTCTTGGTTTTCCGTTACATTTTGAGTTTGGTTTGTTTTACTTACATTGCTTACTTCAATTAATTTTACATTACTTTGAGTTAAAAAATCTCTTCACAATACAATTGGGTATACCATGGATTCATTAAAAACCATTATCAGCTTTGTTATAATATCTTTATTTGAAAACAAAATTGAACAATTTAAGACTCCATACATTTTAAGTTTGCTCTTATTAATTCCGATATAAGATTTATTTTCTACTTCCTGTAGTTTAATTCTGCTTGGAACGTGACATTTCTTAATAAAGCTGATAGGGCTTCCTGTATCCATTAGGCATTATATATGGGTAACTCTGTATTATAATCGTCAATAAAAGTTATTTCTAAGTAGCTTACATATTAATTTTTCTCCTGCTACTTTGTCGACTTCTTGTAAAGGGTACAATCTTTAGCTTGGTGGCCTTGTTTACCACAGGCGAAGCATGCACCGTCTTCTCGATTTGGTTTACAACACTCCTTGGCCATATGGCCCTTGCTATTGCAGATGTAGCATTTGACATCTTGCTTTGGGGCGGCAACGACCGGATCCACTTGTTTTTGAGTGGAATTGCCTAATTGCACCTTGGTGAAAGCCTGTAGCAACTCCGCTTTGGACCCAAAGTGTTGGAGTTTAGCCGTGTTGCGTAAATTTGTGTCTGGAATTCCCTCGATCACGTATTCCAAGAACTCATCTTCTGCTAAGTTAAGGCCGTTTGATACTACAATCTTGGCGTTGAAATAATTGCCAAAGCTTTCCTTCTTTTGCCATATGCGTTTTTTTAGAGTTTGACGCATAGCCAATTTTGACTCATTGATGCCGAACGTATTGCTCATATCATTTATCAGGTCATCTACCGATTCGGTCATAAACATCGGATTGGTGAAAATCCATTCTTGTGCTTTGCCTTTAACTCTGTTACACATGAGCATACGTAGCATCTTATCGTCCACTTCATAGTTTTCGCGTACATTTTTTAGCTGGGCCAGCCACATCTTAAAATTGCGAGTTCCATCGAATACTGGTAAAAATGCTTTTAGTGTTTCCAATGAACCACAGCCGGTGATAGGATTTGTTATTTTACTTTCCATTTTTATTCTTGCCAATTCATTCTCCAGACTTTGAATTTTTTGTTGTTTCTTCAGTATTTCATTCGTATAAAATACTGTAGAGATCATCACGTTGTCCTTTTTTAACTAACATTTCATCTATATCTGCCATTTCGCTCGTTACTTTTTCATTGCTTTTCTCTACGTTTTTCTTTACGTTGTTGATTTGCTCTACTTTTGTGTTGTCTGCTTCACTCTTTACTTTGTCGTTTACGTT
>JAWNLU010000135.1:0-23413 GCA_035042165.1 Drosophila kuntzei
GCGTGTATATATTGCTAGTCGCCTTTTGCACACTACGTGTTGCTTTCGTCACTAGCGCGGACTGCCGTCCGCAGTGATAACCACGTATTTGGAAGTTGGATTTGTTAGTGAGATGCGTCTCTGAGAGCAGCATAACATCGATGTGTTTGTTGTATAGAAATTGAGTTAGCTCAAGTTTATGCCGTGAAACACCGTTAGCGTTCCATTAAAATTCGTAGGGCCGCCATTGATTATTTTGACTGTTGAGATGCAAGCATCTGTATCAATGTGTTTTGATTTTGCATAAGGTTTTGCATAGTTGTTCTAATAAAGGACATAAAGTCCATCATACTTTGTTGTAGGCTGAAAATCATTGATTCAATCGAGCTTTGAGGCTGCTGCTGAACGCTTGCCAAGGTTGGATCTGCTTGGATTACATTTAGAAGCGATGTTGAGGGGGTTGGATTATGTATACCTGATTTTAACGCACTGGCAAAGGAGATGCCATTGATAGTGTTGACGGGACCAAGTGAAGACCTGGCTGTTTTGGCAAAGTAGACGTCAGGAGTAGTTTGTGGTGATATGACTGCTTCTGACATGTGCTGGGAGCGAGCTGGTGGTACTCGCCGCATACGGGTTTTCAATTCTTTGTACACAGGACAGCCTCTGTAGTGAGCTGTGTGATTTCCACCGCAGCTTCCACAGTTTTTTGTGCTGGGGTCTTCTTTGTTGACTTGGCAATGATCGGAGCCATGGGAGTCTCCACAGGCTACGCATACTGACCGAAGCGTGCAGTAAGTCCTGGTATGCCCATATTTCTGACAGTTTGAGCATTGTACTGGACCGTTGCGTTTGTGTGGCTCTTCAACCGTGATCCGGAGATGCAGCAAGAGCTGCAGTTTGTAGATAGGGTGCACTATGTATTTAAGTGCTTAGATTGTAGAATTTGGTCGTATTTACGAGCACAATACGACCAAATCCTACGAGAAAGCCCTCTCATTTGTAAAAATGTGAAATGAAATCTTAACTTTAAATGGAGAAACAAAAAAATGTCCACCGAGTTCCACCTTAATATATTATACTAGGGGGCTCCGCCCCCTGCTCTCTTCGCTCGCCAACCCCCGGCTCGCTTCGCTCGCGGAAATGAAATTTAGTTAATAATGTTAATTAAGTTTAGTCAAAGTAACCTTTAGTATGAGTTTGGTTGAGATTTCTTAAGAAAGAATAACTAATCGATAATTACTACTAATACATATTACATACTAATCGATAATTTGCATTATATTGTTCCTATGGCAGCTATATGTTATAGTAGTCCGACTTTACCAAATTTGGTCAGAATGTAAGAGACAGTCCCAAACATCTAATCTGAAATTTTGGTTAAGATATCTTAAGAAACAAAAAAGTTTTCCATACTAAAGGTTAATTTCATCCGATTATTGCTATGTCAGCTATATGAGCTATATAAGTCACATTAACCTTTAGTATGAAAAACTTTTTTTTGTTTCTTAAGATATCCAAATCAAACTCACAGATTGTATGTTTTGCGACTGTCTCTTACATTCTGAACCAATTTGGTCGAAATCGGTCAGCTATATCATATAGCTGTCATAGGAAAGATCGGTCGAAAATCAGGTGTTAGTATTATATATAGATATGACATGTTGTAGATAAATTAGTTCCCTTTTACATACATATAATCCTAAAGTGCACATTTGCGCAATTTTTATGAAATTTACCTTTTTAGCACATAACCTCAGATTTCAAAATGCAGAGTTCGTTTTTCACATGGAACTCTGGGAAGGTAAAAAGCGCAAAAGAGGATGCAAGTTTTAGCAGCTTTAAAGCGGTTATTACCGGCAACTATTTTGAGGACATTAAGCGAATTTTATAAGATAAAACTGAATGATTCTCTCTGTGTTCTCAGTATCTTCAAAAAAAAACTTCTTTGCAAAGTAAAAAGTCTAGTGACGAAAGGTTTTCCTGCCCCAAAATTTCTGATATCCCATTTTGTGACTAACGATATTAAATTTAATACATAAATTATTAAAAAAAAAAAAATTTTTGGCATTCGGCACCTTGCGCAAAGGGATATCGATTCTGTATACCTACAAATAATTTTAATGTGCAGTGCCGAATGCCAAACTTTTTTTTTAACATTTTTTTTTTGAAGTTCTAGCTTTTGAACTGTTCTTATAATTTAGATAGGACATTTTTAATTTGAATTTTGGGGCGTTAAAGGGCGCGGCAAAATTCTACAAAAAATTTGATCGGCTCGCAATACAGATGAACCTCAATACCAAGTTTGGTGTCTCTAGCTCTTATAGTTTTTGAGATCTCGATTTGCAAACAGACGGACGGACGGGCAGACGGACATGACTATATCGACTCGACTTTTGATGCTGATCGATAATATATATACTTTGTAGGTCTGCCACGCCTCCTTTTGCCTGTTACGCACATTTTTATTTTAAAAAAACTTAATAGACCCCTATACTTTTTTTAAGACGGGGTCTCAAAAACTGGCCAGCTTCTGAGTTTGAGGTTATTGCCGCTTCGACTGTACGTTTTTAAACACTGATAAGAATACTATTATAAGATATCCTATAAAGTTAGAACGTATATTTTTGTTTTGATTATTTAATGTTTATTTTATCGAATTTTTTTCCAATTTTGATTTTAAAAACGACCAGATCTAAGTAAAAAGTTCTAAGTTTATTTTATATCTGGACAGTGTTTTTAAGAACCATTTTTTCATAGCATCCGTTAAAGTCAAGAAAAATACCTTTGATGCTTCAACGAGCGAATGTTTTTTAGTGTCTTTGGGTTTTGACGCAAAACTAAGCACAGTCGTTCGACTTATGATAATTATATGTAAAATTGAGTTGAAAAGTCAATGACCATTTATATTACAATTGTCGCATTGGGCACAGATACCGATGCCCACTAGATGCATCATGTTGATTTTTCTTTTTTCGTGAAAGAACCATTAGTGCTACTTGCACTCAGTCGCTGAAAAAGCAAGAGCCCAGAATGTTAAGGGAGGAAGCGAACGTCCAGTGTAGCAGTGCAGACAGGACATAAGTAAACAGTAAAATCGGTAGAGTATGGATAAGCTGAAGTCCCAGGCATCATTACTCTTGGCAGTTAGTCACATGAGTTGACAACTCTGTGTATTGGCTGCCATTTTAGAAAGACAAATGTTGCTCATGTCATTGCCTGTGGTAAGAGAAAAAGAGAGAAAACGAGAAAGAAAAATTCTCTGACTTGGCTTAGTTTGTAGTTGACAGGTGGCTGACCTACCTCCTGGCTATGACTTATTCATGTCAGCTGATGACAATCGAACAGAGTGCGATCGTCTGGAGCAGTCTAAAGATGAGAACTGGAACTGAAATTAAAATCTCAATCAGGAAACGGATCTAAGAATCACTTTGCCAATGCCATTTGTCCTTGCCATTTTGCACTAGCATACAAATGAACTGTCACAAACACGCACTACCCAGATGAAGAGAGAAAAGACTAAGTCACCGAAGTTTCGTCAGGATTTTTCCCGTCTGACGGTCCCATAAATCTTTTCCAGTTGTGAGCGTAAATTACACTGAATCACAGCCAAACAAATTGAATTTTAAGTTCACAACCCACAGGCAAAGCCGCGATTCAGCCCCATGAATGAAAATCACTTGAAAAACTACTGCACAACGTTGCCAAAATGACGACGTAGCATTCAGTCCAGGATACTTCAGGGAGACATCAACTCACACTCCACACTCCACTGTGTGCGCGCTCAACAGACCATCCATCCCTTCTCTTCCCACTCAGGTGTATTTCATCTTCATCTTATTGTACTCGTGTTTTTGAGGCCGGTGGCACCCGCACAGACATTAGGCTGACAAACAATGAAGCCACAGCGGCCAGGTCGACTCCTTGCTTTTTCTCCTGTGTGTATACTTGGACAGATTGATGTCATGGAGCCAACACTTGAAATTGCACTTAGTGGGTATAGATGGTTGGCAGAAATATGCTACCTTTGGTAAAGATGGTCAACATATGTTTGATTAGAATACAAAATGATTACTTTATTTAAGTCGAATTGTTTGCATATATTAAGATGCTTTTAGAGACGACTCATACAGATTCAAATGTGCATAAGCATCCATATACGAATCTTGCACGAATGAAAGTATACTGTCAAGGCATGCAAAATAGTTGAGCTGCTTTTACATAATTTATTTGTTTATTTCCATTATATACACTCAGAATAATATGCCATCCTAAAATTAGGTAGGACTGAACTTGAATTTATACTGTTATGTTCTTAAAATTTTAAGATTGCTGAGTACTAAAAATATTAAATTAAGTATGAATCGATCTAATTTTTAAATTTTCGAATGGCAGCTATACGTAAAAATAGTCTGAATTCAACCAAACTTAGTCAGAATGCATAAGACCAAGCCAAATATGAAATCTGTGAGTCTGGTTAAGATACTTCCTGAAACAATAGAGTATCACTGCGGTCGGCAGATCGCGTTAGTGACGAAAGCACCACGTAGTGTGCAAAAGTGACTAACAATATTATACAGGAAGAATGGAAAATTTGCTAAGACTGTCCGAGCAGATCAAGTTATATACCAATCGAAACGTATAGTCTTAACTTAGAAAATTGCTTGCTAAAACTTTTGGTATCTCACTTGGTTCATGAGATATGGGGGTGTAAGTGGGTGGTGCATAATTTTAAATGGTTGCAGCGGATGGAGCCTTTCGGTACATTAATTTATGTTTTTATTATTATTATCAAAAACGCGCGTCGAATGATACCTTAATCATCAAAATCCGACAACTGGTTCAAAAGATAAGCAAATTTGAAACATTCAGTGAACTTTCAAAAATGAAAAAAAATTTCACTTATGTTGTCTGTTTGTCAGTGCTTATCAAAGCGTTGAAAAAGCTTAAGCTTTTTAATGAGATTATTCCTTATCGGAAATCTATAAATGTTTGCTCTACGACTTTTTGAAAAACACGCTAGGCTAGCGGAAAAACCCGCCAAAATTAAAACCCTCATAGCTTCCAAAACACAGATATGTTCTATATATCAACGGAAAGGTATTTTTGAGGGATTTTACGCGTACCCTTAAACTGTGTGAACTGTACAGGCAAAACAATACAGTTGAAAAAATGTTTTCTATCTCACATTCTTGCGATTTAAGTCAAATTGGCCACTCTGGACCTTTAATATATTATAGTCAATAAAATTCCACGTTTTTTAATATTTCACACATATCAGTCAAAATTCGCTGTCTTAAGATATTACCTGTTAAGTGTATATGTATATACATTTTACTTAGAGTTAATAGATGGCAGCAGCAATAAAATATTGTAGCAGGCAGCTTTAGGTGATAGGTTATGCGTTGCAGAAATAACCAGTATTGCCAGACAGTTTTAATTTCTTGCGAATTAACATAAGAACACATATCTACTAGCTTTTGTTATGCAGATATAACCAGTGCTGCCAGACAGTTTGTTTTCCAACAATGAGTGATTTAATTTGTTTAATTGGATTAAACTGTTAGGGTCTTCCTACAGCTTATTTTCATTTATTGATAAGATTAAATAAAATTAGCCATGTCTGAAGCCTATGAAATTTCAAAAATTTCTAATAACTTCCAAAAAAAACTTTATTACAAAATAAAAGTCTAGTGTCGAAAGTCTTTCCCTGCCCCAAAATTTCTGATATCCCATTTTGTGACGAACGATATTAAACTTAAAATCTAAATTATTAAAAAAAAGCTTGGCATTCGGCACTGCGCATTAAAATTATTTTTAGGTACATATACAGAATCGAGATCCCTTTGCGCAAGGGGCCGAATGCCAAAATTTTTTTTTTAAATAATTTTTATATTCAATTTAATATCGTTGAATGCCAAACTTTTTTTTTTTAGTAATTTATATATTAAATTTAATATCGTTCGTCACTAAATGGGATATCAGAAATTTTGGGTCAGGAAACCCCTTTCGTCACTAGACTTTGTCAAGAAGTTTTTTGGAATATTTGTTTTACGATACATACTTTGATCTTACGATACAAACTAGAACAAACATTTCTTTATCATTTCTTACATTTATTTTTTTTTGACTAAGCTTTATTAACATAACTAATTTTCATTTTCGCGTGCATGGTCATGGAATTGCTTTGTATGAAAAACTTTTTTGTTTGTTAAGATATCTTAAACAAACTTACAGATTATATGTTTGGGACTGTCTCTTACATCCTGACCAAATTTGGTCAAGTCGGATTACTATATCATATGGCTGCCATAGAAATAATCGGATGAAATTAACCTTTAGTATGGAAAACGTTTTTGTTTCTTAAGATATCTTAACCAAACTTACAGATTAGATGTTTGGGACTGTCTCTTACATTCTGACCAAATTTGGTCAAAGTCGGATTACTATATCATATAGCTGCCATAGCAATAATCGGATGAAATTAACCATTAGTATGGAAAACTTTTTTTGCAAAGTTTGTATGAAAAGTTTTTCATACAAAGCAATTCCATGACCTCTGACTTCATATTAAGGCAGTTGCAGGTGGAATTTCGCAGAAAGCCGTCTTATTGCATGCTGAAATTGTCTCACCTATGTTGTGTGAAAATTTCAGCCGTTTTCCCTTTAGCCGTTTGGCCTTCACGTTAATGTGTCAGTCAGTCAGTGAGTCAGTCAGGACAAAGAATTTTATACAGGGTGACCAGTAAAAACGGAGACAAAAATTAATATGTCCTCAAACAAAAGTGTGGTACTGGATTTAATTAAATGTAATTTTATCATTTTTTCTATGCTTTTTTGTACTAGTGCAAAAAATGTTGTTATATTTCTCTTTAATTTTGGTGAGCTTTTATAATGTCTACTAAACGTGGTGCAATTTTAGAGCTTTTTCGTCAAGGAAAACGTCAATGCAAAACTGTTTGTTTGCTTAATGTACCTAAGCAGACTGTGTCCAAGGCCATCCGCCGCTTTAATGAGCATGGCCATGAAGACGATCGTCCAGGAAGAGGAAGAAAGAGCACCGTCAACACTTCTGTCAATCGTCAGATCACTCGAAAGCGGGTAAAGCGAAATTCCAGAGTCTCCATTAGGAAAATCGCCCGTGAGACCGGATTAAAACGTGAATCTTTTCGGCAAATGGCGAAGAAGAATCTTAGACTCAAACCGCACAAGATCCATAAAGTTCAGCTCCTCACGACCGAAAACAAGCGTGTACGACTGCAAAGATGCCGCCAACTCAAGCGACGGACCGCAGGTCAGCGATGGGAGCGCATTCTTTTCACGGATTAGAAGCTGTTTACCGTCGAGCAGGCCCACAACCACCAAAACGACCAACCACCAACCAGGACCTGGTCGGCAGAGGATCCCGGCACGTCGGCCATCGTCGAACATCGCCAAAATCCGAAGTCCGCCATGGTCTGGGACGGAATTTGCGCCAGCGGCAAGACACCACTGGTTTTCGTGGATCAAGGGTTAAATCAACCAAGAAGTCTACCGCCGTGACATTCTCAATGCCGTGGTACTTCCATGGACCCAGCAGCACTTCGGCGATGCGGACTCAATGCGGAAAATGACTCAAGACTGGTGCAAGACCCATTTTCCTGATTTCCTTTTGACTGCTGAATGGCCGCCCTACTCGCCAGATCTCAACCCGATGGACTATAGCGTGTGGTCGATTTTGGAGGCCAGAGCCTGTGCTAAACCTCACAAAAGTTTGGAGGCGCTGAAGCAACCGCTGCGCTTGGAGCTGGAGTGTCGCCCGAAGACCTGCGGCCCATAGCAAAAATTTTTTATCACGTTTGGACCTGTACATAGCCGCTGGAGGAGGGCATTTCGAAACCGGCTGAGAATGTTATTACCAGTGCTGCATGTAATCGTTATTAATTGTTGTTTTGCTTAATTTCCTTCGTTTAATGAAATTATGACTAAGAATGTTTGTCTCCGTTATTTCTGGTCAATCTGTATATAGTACATATTGATATAGAAATACATTGACAAAAAGAGCTCACTTTGAGCCGGAAAGATACTTTGAGCTTTTTATGCAAATCTGACGGGCCAAGAATGCTTGCTTCACACTCTTCGCATTCTGAAGAGTGCCGTTGTACGACTGTAGACAACACCACGCCGCTCAACACACTCTCACCTAGAGGTGGCCGCTGCCTTTATTTTTCAGACCCGGCACGACCCGAGCCCGAATTTCTCTATTAAATTTGTAATTAATTTCAAATTGTTTAAAATGAAAAATTTTACAAATTAAAATACTAAAACTATGAACGTCGTGACTCGTCGCACTTATAATCCTAAGAATAGACATTGTGATATTATTGACTAGCTGGATAATTTTAGGTGTGTTTCATGCTTCGTCCCTTAAAGTTAGGCACGAGCCCGCCAGACCGAAAATTTTGTATTCGCCGCCCGGCATAGGCCGTGCAAGCCTCTACTCCCACCCTTAAAGTTATCTAACTCTTAAATCAGCTTTTGCTTATGCAAAGTTCTGCCTGAAGTTAATCATATTCAGCTCATTTATAAGGGAATTTTCTATTTTGCCTTCGTTGTTAATTATACCCTGTGCCCATTAAAAATGGGCAAAAAAAGGGTATATTGGTTTCATTGGAATGTATGTAACAGGCAGAAGGAGGCGTGGCAGACCCCATAAAGTATATATATTCTTTGTCAGTAGCAACAGCCGAGTCGATTTAGCCATGTCCGTCGGTTTGAGCTCGTTGATCTCGGAAACGGTAAGAGCTAGACACTTCAAATTTGGTAAGTAGGTTCCTGTATACCGGGAGCAGATTATGTTTGCTTCTATTTTTGGATCGGACCACTATATCATATAGTTGCCATAGGAATGATCGGTCGAAAATCAAGTTTTAGTCTGAAAATTTTTTTGTGCTTTGAGATATCTCAACCAATCTTACAGAATAAGTATCTGAATTGCTCCTCTACATACTGACAAAAGTTGGTTCAAATCGGAGGCGTGGCAGACCCCATAAAGTATATATATTCTTGATCAGCATCAATCGCCGAGTCGATATGACCATGTCCGTCTGTCCGTCCGTTTGTATGAAAATCGAGATCTCAGAGACTATAAGAGCTAAAGATAACAAACTTTGTATGTAGGTTCGTCCATATTGCAAGCAGATTAAGTTATTTTTTTTTTTTGACCGAAACACTATATCATATAGTTGCCATAGGAATGATTGATCAAAAATCAAATATAAAACTCTTTGTCCTCACTGACTCACTGACTGACACATCAACGTGTAGGCCAAACGGCTAAAGGTAAAGAGCTGAAATTTTCACACAACATAGCTGAGACAATTTCATCGTGCAATAAGACGGCGTTTTGTAAAATTCCACCTGGAAGTGTGTTTACCTGAGGTCAAAAGGTCATGGAATTGCTTTGTATGAAAAACTTACTTATATAAAACTTAACCAAACTTACAGATTATATGTTTGGGACTGTCTCTTACATCCTGTCCAAATTTGGTCAAGGTCGGATTACTATATCATATAGCTGCCATAGAAATAATCGGATGAAAAGAACCTTTAGTATGGAAACTTTTTTGTTTATTAAGATATCTTAACCAAACTTACAGATTATATGTTTGGGACTGTCTCTTACATTCTGACCAAATTTGGTCAAAGTCGGATTACTATATCATATAGCTGCCATAGGAACAATATAATGCAAATTATCGATTAGTATGAAAATTGTTTTTCTTTCTTAAGAAATCTCAACCAAACTCATACTAAAGGTTACTTTGACTAAACTTAATTAACATTATTAACTAAATTTAATTTCCGCGAGCGAAGCAAGCCGGGGGTTGGCGAGCGAAGCGAGCAGGGGTCGGAGCCCCCTATATTATATAAATTAAGATATCATAACCAAACTTACAGATTATATGTTTGGGACTGTCATTCATCATTCTGACCAAAATTGGTAAAAGTCGGATTACTTAAGGCACTTAAGGTTACTTTGACTAAACTTAATTAACATCATTAACTAAATTTCATTTACGCGAGCGAAGCGAGCCGGGGGTTGGCGAGCGAAGCTAGCAGGGGGCGGAGCCCCCTAGTAATTAATAAATTTTTATCACTGCGGACGGCAGTCCGCGCTAGTGACGAAAGCAGCACGAATTGTGCAAAAGGCGACTAGCAATATATACACGCAGAATGGAAAATTTGCTATGACTGTCCGATCGGATTGAGTTATATACCGATCGAAAGGTATGACTTTACCTAACAAAAGTGCATACTAAGACTTTTGGTAACTCAGAAGCTAAGAAGCTTGAAATTTGGCAAGAACTTTAGTTAAACTAAACTGGAATTTATAATTTTTTTTGATTTTTGATTGGACCTTGTCTTAACTCACACCCTCCTCGACTCTGTGAAAAATCCAATTTTTTTTTCTAAATACAAAGCTAGATCCTTAAAATGTTGCCTATTTGTTATTCGGACTAAAGTATAATTTATAGGATTTTTTGTTTTTTAATTTGACCTTGTCTTTACCCACCCCCATATGGCTCTATAAAAATCCGATTTTTCAGCAGAATTAAACATATACAACATGGAGTTTGTAAATGGAACAAAAACGAGCAAAAAATGTTAATATTATTTGATTAAAAATAGTTTTTTTTAAAAACATTCAGCTTTTATCTTTCCTAATCCTTTCTAATCTTCCACAGAAAGCACACTTACATTTGTTGTTGGTATCTAAAAACGCATCAACAACAAATTACAAACCTTGACTCTTTGATTCCATATTAAAACTTTTTCGTTTTATTTACACTTCGCAGTTTAATCACGCTGGAAAAAACACATTTTTTTCGCGCTTTTTTTTATAAACTTTTTGGGCTTATTGAAGTATTGTAATTTACAATATGAGGTAATTTTTGTAAATAAATGTATTAATGCCAATTTTTTTTAATTTTTGCCCATAGTGCATTGGTAGGATTCTAACTGTTATGAGAAACGAAAAGAATTACCGTAGGTCGGTTTCCATTCAAGACTAGTTTCTTTATTGAAGTATATGATTTTATACAGCCGAGAGAATCGAGTCCTTAGCGACAACAAGTTACATTTATATGGTTGTCTCGTTTAGTCTTAATACAATACAATGTGTGAGTGACATAATTTTGAGTTTTGTAACATAGTTTTCAACCCATGTGGTATATTTTGAGTTCTTATGATATATTTTTAAGTGTTTGTTACATAATATTGCGTCTCTGTGACACAAGCTCGAGTTGTTGTCAAATAATAAATGCTACAAGTGTATTGCCACCAATCATATGTGTTGGTTCAGGACTTGTTTATCTCTTGCAACGCTAAATATATAATATTACAGTAGTCATAGAAAAATCAGGTGTTGTGCCAAAAGTGTTGAACAACGCCGCAGTATTTTATCATTTATCAAAGTCGATAGATTGACATCTGGTCGCCCCTTAAAAAAGCGCGTAAAAAGATGTGTTTTTTGCACTGTGTGTAAAATGCGAAGTGTAAATAAAACGAAAAACTTTTAATATGAAATCAAAGAGTCGAGGTATGTAAAGTAAATTATTAACACTAAATGTTTATTACATGTGTTGTGTTGTCCAATTGTTCAAAGTGCTGTTGGTGCGTTTACCAACTACGTATACCAACTAACAAATGTATTTGTGCTTTCTGTGGAGTGTGTTTTTGAAGTTTAGAAAGGTTTAGGAAAGGTAAAAGTTGAATGTTATTAAAGAAATATTCGTAATCAAATAATATCAACATTTTGAGGGAACAACGGTATGTCCCTAATTTTCTAGTTTAAATTTAAAAACCTATCGAATTCAATTTCCTAATGCGTTTATGGCCGAGTTGCGTAAGTTGAATTTTTTGCAGATTATATGCGTGCAACAATGAGTATAACATTATTCCAACATTTTTCATGCATAATGCATTATAAGCAATTTTGTAGCATACGGACAGGTGCTAGATGAAATTAGCTTTAGATTAGGATTAACATACGAGTTAATAATACCAATGCCAAAATAAACGCCATAATTGGCACAAAAACTATATGTTCTGCTTCGAACAGAGAACATAATAGGTTAACATCACAGTGGTTTATTGTTTCGGTCAAAACGGGTGGTATTTGAATTTGATAACCAAAGCGAATAATGTGAATGATAAAAGACAGTCGTGTGAAAGCGACTTTAACGGTTATGAGTTTGCTAGACTAGCTGAATTTGAATAACCCTAAAATAAATTGGGCATCAGGTGGGAACGGACGAAAATCCAATGAATATAAATGATATCAGAGTGCTTGTCATTACCGCTTTGGCGAATGACAATGTTGGGAATTTATGCGAACATTACCATATACACTTTTGTTGGTGCGGCATACGCACATGTACACATGTATTCAAATATTTTTTAATGGAAGCATAGATTGGCATCTATTATCGAATCCAAAATATCTACATATTTTCTTACGACTATTTGACCCACTTACATTCCACTATGGGGCATTTGACCTGTTTCCTTTTTGGCATTAATTAGTTTTTCACAAGTATTCAAATTTATGAATTTTTAATGCCAGCACGTTATATATACATACATCAAACTGTTATGTTACATATCAAATATATGATATAGTGGACCGATTTGGTCAGGATGTATAAAGCCGGATGAAATGCATATTCTGCCAGATTTGTTGAGATATCTTAATTACAAACAAGTTTTTCGTACTAAAGTTTGATTTTCTAATTCCAGCAGTAAACTGAATATATTCAGTAAACAGGTAATATCTTCAAAACCTTTTAGCTGAATGATACGTGTCATACAGGGGTGATCAAAAGTATTTACACAAAACTAACGTTAAATCTCCTCGCTATTTAAAGTTATTCCATTTATGTACATTTTGGTATCAATGGAAAGGTCTTCGAAATGCCGTTTGAATGATACAAAACTTTCCTTAACCCATTAAACAATTAAACAAAAATGTTTTGATGCAAAAAGTTTCTCCAAACAATTCTAAACTGCAAAAAATGTTATTCAAAAATCTCTTCGCTTATATTTTTTTATGATTTTTTGAAACTTGCCAAAAAGTACATTTTTTCACATTTTCATCCTTTTCCTTTTGTGATCATCCTATACGAAAAATCATATAAAATATAAAGAGATTTTTGAAAAAATTGTTTTTTTTATTATTTTACAACTAACGGTACTTCTCTTTGCATTTACACATATAACATGTAAAAAAAATAGAATTAAGGAATAGTTAAAAAAAAAGATACGCTGAAGACGATGCAGAAACGTCAGCGTATGGATAGAGGAGGAGTAGAAAGAGAAGCATGAGAGGATAAGGAACAGATTTGGAATCTACGAGGCGAGCGCACAGCCAGCGGCAATGTAAAATTGTTCAGAATAGCAATTAAATGCGAAACAAAAGCTCGAGATCTTTAGAAATCCTCTGCGAGATCCGAGTGAGTGTTTAAATTGTGTGGAGATTGCAGCTGGATGCACCGATACGGAAGAGAAATGTAGATGAAGGACTCGCCGAATGTGGATATGTCAAATGCTGTGATTACCCAAATCCTCATTCCAATCCCCATACCATACTCGAACGTAGTGCATCAGTGGGCTTAAACATATACGTAAAAAGTGGGATTGGTATTTACATTTACATCATGCCACCCATACCGCCCATGCGTCTCATGCCGCCCATGCCACCCATGCCGGGCATGGCAGGAGCACCATCTTCCTTGGGTATCTCGGTGACAACTGCCTCAGCGGTGGTCAGCAACGAGGCAACGCCAGCGGCATCTGTGGACATCATCCTTTTTGCCCTTGCCCTTGAGCAGCAGTGTGTCATCCTTGGTGATGGCCACCTCGCCCACCTGACCCAAGTCACTGATCTTGACATCCTCGAGCTTGACAAGATCGGCATCATCACCGAACACAATGCCGTCGGAGGCGATGGCCATGTCGGTCAATGTCGACTTGCGATTGTCACCAAAACTGGGTGCTTTAACCGCAGCGACCTGGAGGCCAATCTTCAAGCGATTGACGACCAGAGTGCTCAAAGCTTCACCATCAATATCCTCGGCAATTCACTATGGGGCGTTTGAGTAGTCTTTTTGGCCTTAATTCAATTTTCGAAGGTATTCAAATCCATGAATTTTTAATGCCAATACATTATAAAAACATCAAACTGTTTGTTACATACCAGAAACTTTGACATTACAGTCCAATGTTAAGATATCAGCCGTTAAAGTCAGCTGTTTCAACCGAAGGCCGCGTGCTTTCATGAAATGTAAAATTGCTGCACATTTTATACGCAATAATAAATAAAGAAAATCACTTGGTAATTGTCTAGTACGTGCACTACCTCGCCAAAATTCACGAAAAAAAATACCCCATGGACCGCGAATTATCATGAATTATCGTATAATTAGTTCGTCTCGCTCTCTCGCGGTTTCTTTTTAAATGCACTTTAAAGTTTCAGTGCAATACACATGTTATAACAAAGCAGGCTGTAAGAAAGTTGTCAAAAAATTATAGCAGAAAAAAAATTGCTTTATTTGAATGCTATAAACAAATGTCAAGCAAATAAATGTGCATGCATGAAACAAAGTCCTTGATGGACCGTGAATAAAAATAAATAAGCAAGCAACTGCATACGTGTGATATTTTCCGCACTTTTTATTTTTTGTAGTTGTAGTAGTTGATAAAATCGCGCGATTTAAAAAAAAATTTTTTTCTGCTGCTCTTTTTCCTCACTTACCTCTACGAAATGCACTTCATTGTTTACCTTCAAAGAAGGTGTTGGCTCATACACTTTCCTGAAAACTGCACCTTCTTAATTAACTTTTAAAACACTTTTACACTTTTACACTTTTTTTAGACCCCGTACTTAAAAAAAAGTACAGCGGTCTATTAAGTTTGTTTCAAAAAAAATGTGCGTAACAGGCAGAAGGAGGCGTGGCAGACCCCATAAAGCATACATATTCTTGATCAGCATCAACAGCCGAGTCAATATAGCCATGTCCGTCTGTCCGTCCGTCCGTCTGTATGAAAATCGAGATCTCAGAGACTATAAGAGCTAGAGACACCAAACTTGGTATCTAGGTTCATCTATATTGCAAGCAGATCAAGTTTGTTTTAGAATTTTGCCACCCCCCCTTTAACGCCCTAAAATTCAAATTAAAAATTTCATATCTAAATTACAAGAACAAAGCTAGAAACTGCAGATTTTGCATAGATGAAGCGTAAATAGTCCACGACCTGTCTAGAAAATTTCATTGCGATCGGACGGTAAATAGCGAAGATATTAAAATAAAACGTTATGTTGTTTAATTGTGTGAGGGTTGGCAGTAATCATAAATAAATGGCATTAATCGTAAATTAATGCTGTTGACAAAATTGAAATTTGGCAAATAAACGTCACATGGCTCCTGTGGCGTAGCGTACTGAGTCGTTGAATTGATTTTATACTATCGCGCAGGTCGCAGGTTCAAATCCTGTATCGGGCAGATGGTTTTTTATTTACTATATATATTAGATGTGTTAAATTGCCATGTTTTATTAATGGTTATATTGACATAAATATTAACATTTGATTTTAATATAAATTTTGTAATTCTTTTCTCAATAAGAGTACTACAATAAATAATATTGCAATATATCAGGCATCAGCAAATGGTATGGTGGCTCAATGTGTAGAGTCTCCATACTTTGGATTTTCTTTTGTCATCGGGTCGCGGGTTCAATTCCCTGCCGCGCCAACTTTTTTTCTAAATTTAGCTGATTTTAGATATTTGTCTGGTTCATATTCCAGCATGGTCGTTTATTTTTTTTATATTTAAATTATTGTTTGCTTATGTTATATTTACATATTATATTTTATTAATATTAAAATATTATATGAACATGTTATATTAACATTCAATGTTAATGTTATTTTATGTTATTGTTATAGTAACGTTCAATATCATTGTAAAATTAAAAATATTTTTAGACCCCTACTTGATCTATATTGCAAGCAGATCATGTTTGTTTTTTTTTTGGGACGGGCCACTATATCATATAGCTCGCATAGGACCGATTGATTGAAAATCAAGCTTTAGTATGAAAGCCTTTTTGTTTTTTGAGATATAACAACCAATATTACAGAATAAGTATCTGAATTTGTCGTCTACATATTGACCAAAGTTGGTTGAAATCGGTTAACTGTATCACAAAGCTGTCATAGGAAAGATCGATTGAAAATCAAGTTTTAGTATGAAAATCTTTTTTTTGAGATATGTTGTATGAGATATGTTAACCAAACTGACAGCACCTGCTTCTGGGTTGATTTGATATATCCTGACCAAATTTGTTTGAAACCGGACCACTATATATAATATAGCTGTCAGAGAAACGATCGGTCAAAATTCAAGAATTAATATGAAAAACTTATTTGTTTTGTGAGAAATCTTATCTAAACTGACAGCATATGCATCGGAGCTAGTCTTATATATCTTGAACTAAGTTTGTTCAAATCGGAAAACTGTATCATATAGCCGTCATTGGAACAATTAGTCGAAAATTTAATACAGAACACTGCAAGCGCATCTAAGTGCCTAGGTTCTGGGTATCCCACAGTCGATTTAACAAAATATTTTTTCATACTAAGTAACTAATAGCACCGCGAGCGAAGCGAGCGGGGGTAGGCAGGGGGGTCCCCTTGTTTTACCTGCGCACGACATATCGAATCAATTTTTATTTGAAATTAAACAAATTATAACCTTTCAGAACAATTGATCAAAATCAAAAGCAATTTTTCCCAGAAAACTCCTGTCCATTTTAACTAATTTTAAATATCCTGCTTTGTTTTTTTTTTCATTGAAACTGTAATAAAAAACCTATACATTTTAACTTATTTTGAAAGGCCTGCTTCGATAATTTATGTATTTTTCGCTGAACTTTAAAATGCATTTAAAAAGAAACCGCGGGAGAGCGGGACAAAATTTTTATACGATAATTCATGATAATTCGCTGTCTATCTGGGGTTTTTTTCTGTGAATTTTGGCGACGTCGTGCACGTACTAGACAATTACCAATCACTCTATATACAAGAAAATGGCAATGAATGCTAACTGCTCAGGCTTGTACTATATGTTGCAACTGAAATTTTGTTGTTGGTGTGCGTGTCTTATTAATAATTTGTACATTTAGCAAGTGGTGTCAATAAATAATTTTTGAAAGGAAAATTAAACTTTGCATAGAGCTTCAAAAAATTGTCAGCACTTGTCAAGTTAATGCTTATATCCATGTTGTAGAGTGATTAATTCTGAATTCAGAACAGTTTGTCTCAATGTGCACTTTTTTTTTCTAGTATTATACATACCCTTAGAAGTATTTTGGAAAAGTGGGCGTGTCAGCATCCCCACCCCCAATTTTTATTTTTTGTTATTTATGTTCCTAACCTTTATAAGAGGGTTTACATCTTTCTGTATCAAAAAATTACGATTTATTTTAATGCCAATAATACATATTGTTAGAAAATATTATTTAAATAATAATTGTTTATTATTTCAATTGAATTGCACCCGAAAAAATTAAAAAATAAAATAATACAAATAATGGTCGGGCTTGGTGACACGCCCAATTTTCCAAAATACGTTTAAGAGATCCAATAACGCTAGAAAAAACACAGCATCAAATTATCTTACTTAGTTTACGAGATATTAATTAATGCCAAAAAGATCTCTCAAACGCCCCATAGTGCAATGATAACCAATGGTTTCCGCTGTGCATTGGCCAGCTCCAAGGCTGGAATTATGCTCTGCACCGACGAGATCTTCTCCAAAAGCAGCAACAAAGCGTCCTGGAACTCCACTTTGGCTCCCATGGACGAGTTGATGAAATAGGGCGAAATGTAGCCACGATCGAATTTCATGCCCTCAATTACCTCCAGCTCATCGATGAGGGTCCTGCCGTCCTTGACGGTGATGAGGCCATCGCGATTGCCAATTGCCTGATCGCCATCAGCGGAGATTGTGGCCACCTGGGCCATCTCCTCGGGTGTATTGACCGTGCGCGACATGCTCTTTAGATTATCCTTGACGTTTTCCACAGCGAGCATGACGCCACGACGAATCTCGACGGGATTGACGCCCTTGGAGATCTTCTCGAATCCCTCCTTGGCAATGGCACGGGCCAGTACAGTGGCTGTGGTGGTGCCATCTCCCGCCTCCTCATTCGTATTGTTGGCCACATCCTGCACCAGTTTCGCACCGATATTCTGGAATTCATCCTTCAGCTCAATCGATTTGGCGACAGTAACGCCGTCCTTAGTGATCTTTGGGGATCCCCACGATTGCTCAATAATAGGGTTAAGGAAAGTTTTGTATCATTCAAACGTCATTTCGAAGACCTTTCTATTGATACCAAAATGTAAATGGAGTAACTTTAAATAACGAGGAGATTTAACTTTAGTTTTGTGTAAATACTTTTGACCACTCCTGTATACCAAAAAACGCAAAATTGTACATATATATTTCACAACATATAATATAATATTATATTATAATTTAATAAAAATCGTTAGAGCTTTTTTCTATTAATTCTCCAAAATGTAAGCTTAAAAACCTTTTTTCACCTGTAGAATTTTACCTGATGACTTTACAAAAAAATATTGAATGCAAGAGTCCTTCAAAATACCTTTCTAACGAGAATATGGTTATTTCAAATTTATCGGGTCTTAGCTATTTCCCGCTAAAGTCGTAGAACAAAAATTTCTAGATTAAGATAAGATACAATTCTTCATCATAAAATCTAAGCATTTTTAGCGCTTTGATTCAAACAAATAAACAGGCAAACTGAATTTTCATCTAATTTTGAGAAGGCCATTAAAAATTTAAAATTATAGTAAATATCTTTTTTGAGGCGTATTTTTAGACCCCGTACTTAAAAAAAGTACAGGGGTCTATTAAGTTTGTTTCAAAAAAAATGTGCGTAACAGGCAGAAGGATGCGTGGCAGACCCCATAAAGTATATATATTCTTGATCAGCATCAACAGCCGAGTCGATATAGCCATGTCCGTCTGTCCGTCCGTCCGTCTGTATGAAAATCGAGATCTCAGAGACTATAAGAGCTAGAGACACCAAACTTGGTATCTAGGTTCATCTATATTGCAAGCAGATCAAGTTTGTTTTAGAATTTTGCCACGCCCCCTTTAACGCCCTAAAATCCAAATTTAAAATTTCATTTCTAAATTACAAGAACAATTTGAAAGCGAGAAACTGCAGATTTTCCACAGATGAAGCGTAAATAGTCCACGATCTGTGTAGAAAATTGCATTGCGATCGGACGGTAAATAGCGATGATATTAAAATAATAAGTTAAGCTGTTTAATTGTGTGAGGGTTGGCAATAATCATAAACTAATACTTAGCAGAAAAATGCTGTTAACAAAGCTGCAATTTGGCAGATAAATGTTACAGAGCTCCGTGGCGTACTGTGCTAAGTCGCTGAATTCATCTAATTTTATGCTATCACGCAGGTCGAAGGTTCGAGTCCTGCCTCGGGCAAATGGTTTTTTTTTTTATTTATTAATGTTATATTGTCATGTCTTATTGATGTTATATTGACATATACATTAACATTTGTTGATGTTTTTAAATATAAAACCCTACGACGAATCAATGTTTGACTAAAATATAAATTAATTTTCACCAGTCTTTGCTTTTTTCATACCAAGTACGGGGTCTCCGACAGTCGAGTATGGTCGACTGTATAGCGAGCGAAGCGAGCCGGGAGTAGGCGAGCGAAGCGAGCAGGGGGCGGAGCCCCCTTGTTGATACTAATTTTTAAAAATTATAAAAATTAACCAAAAGGCTCCCACTTGCTGCAATTATTAAAATTTTGCCCCCCTCACTTACACCCACTTATCTCATGAACCAAGTCAGAACAGTTGGCCTCAATTTCCATACAATCTTTTGCAAAATTAAATTTTTTTTGTACGTAACTTCAAAATTTGCAATGACTATTTGTTGGCAGTGCCGTCAGGAGAATTTGAGCAGCTTTTTTGATAATAATTAATATCTCGTAAGCTACGCAAGATATTTAGAAGCATATTTTTGATATCAAAGTTCGAATCCTGTCGAAAAACATCTGCTCATAGTTGGTTGACTTTCGAGAACATAACTGTTCGAAGACTTGAGAAATTTCTATGCAATCACATGGACTTTAGGTTGGTCATTGAAATAGACGCACTTCACGTTTCTAAGGCTTGTATTAACAAGTGCAGTTATTTTGATTTAATAAAAACTAAAAACTAAGAAATTTATAGTTTTCGACCAATATTTGAAGAAAAAATGGGAAAAGCTTATGTATTGAGCTTATTAGAACGTCAGAAAATAGACTTCTTCCACTCACAAAGACTATCGAATCGAAATATTGCGAAACAGATAAATCGCAGCTCCAGAATTTTTGACAGATACTTGAAAGATCCGGAGGCATATGGCGAACACTTTAAAGGACGAAAAAAGCACTAACTTCCCGAGATGAACGTAAAATTGTTCGAATTGTTTCCAATTCGACTAAGTCAGCAGCTAAAATTTCCGAAGTAAACGCAGGTCTTTCAGCTATTCAGCGTACAAGCAGAAATGAAACACATCTTAAACGTCTTAAAATCAAGAAAAAACCACCTCTGGATGCTAAACGCAAGGAAAAACGGCTTTAATATGCGAAAGAATTCATGACGTGGATTGTTCAAACTGACACTGAACCTAATGATTGTCGTTCGGTTGTCTTTACTGATGAAAAACGTTTCAATTGAGATGGCTCTGATGTCTTTCAATACTAATTCCACTATTTGCGAAAAGACGAGCTGTATTTAAGCTTGTTGATACTAATTTTTAAAAATTATAAAAATTAACCAAAAGGCTCCAACGGCCCCACTAGCTGCAATTATTAAAATTTTGCCCCCCTCACTTACACCCACTTATCTCATGAACCAGGTCAGAACAGTTGGCCTCAATTTCCATACAATCTTTTGCAAAATTAAATTTTTTTTTTTACGTAACTTCAAAATTTCCAATGACTATTTGTTGGCAGTGCCGTCAGGAGAATTTGAGCAGCTTTTTTGATAATAATTAATATCTCGTAAGCTACGCAAGATATTTAGAAGCATATTTTTCATATCAAAGTTCGAATCCTGTCGAAAAACATCTGCTCATAGTTGGTTGACTTTCGAGAACATAACTGTTCGAAGACTTGAGAAATTTCTATGCAATCACATGGACTTTAGGTTGGTCATTGAAATAGACGCACTTCACGTTTCTAAGGCTTGTATTAACAAGTGCAGTTATTTTGATTTAATAAAAACTAAAAACTAAGAAATTTATAGTTTTCGACCAATATTTGAAGAAAAAATGGGAAAAGCTTATGTATTGAGCTTATTAGAACGTCAGAAAATAGACTTCTTCCACTCACAAAGACTATCGAATCGAAATATTGCGAAACAGATAAATCGCAGCTCCAGAATTTTTGACAGATACTTGAAAGATCCGGAGGCATATGGCGAACACTTTAAAGGACGAAAAAAGCACTAACTTCCCGAGATGAACGTAAAATTGTTCGAATTGTTTCCAATTCGACTAAGTCAGCAGCTAAAATTTCCGAAGTAAACGCAGGTCTTTCAGCTATTCAGCGTACAAGCAGAAATGAAACACATCTTAAACGTCTTAAAATCATGAAAAAACCACCTCTGGATGCTAAACGCAAGGAAAAACGGCTTTAATATGCGAAAGAATTCATGACGTGGATTGTTCAAACTGACACTGAACTTAATGATTGTCGTTCGGTTGTCTTTACTGATGAAAAACGTTTCAATTGAGATGGCCCTGATGTCGTTCAATACTAATTGCACTATTTGCGAAAAGACGAGCTGTATTTAAGCCGCCATCACAGGCAAGAAGGTGGAGTCAAGGTGGGGTGCCATCACATTTTTTGGAACGATTGATTAAATTTTTATTGATCAGAAATGAATGAAGATGATTCTTTATTATAACAAGTCAAATATTTACGGAAATTAAAAATTAAATTTTAAAATAAGTTACTTTACTTCGGAAAAAAAATAAATTAGTTTAAGTGCATCTATTCTAGTCACCAAGAAAAAGTTCCTTTAATTTTAAATAGCTCTAAGAAAATGTTAAATACAGAATACTTGAAGAATCATTGAATTCCCAACGTTTTTATATTTAAACTTTTTAGACCCCGTACTTAAGAAAAGTTTTACTTAAGTTTGTTTCAAAAAAAATGCAAAGCAGGCAGAAGGAGGCGTGGCAGACCGAATAAAGTATATATATTTTTGATCAGCATCAACAGCCGAGTCGATAGGTAGTTGACCGCTTAGAACCAACTTTGGTCAGTATGTAGACGACCAATTCAGATACTTATTCTGTAAGATTGTTTAACATATCTCAGAAAAAAAAGTTTTTCATACTAAAACTTGATTTTCGACCGATCTTTCCTATGACAGCTATCTATATATATAAAACTCTTTGTCCTAACTGACTGACTGACACATCAACGTGTAGGCCAAACGGCTAAAGGTAAAGAGCTGAAATTTTCACACAACATAGCTGAGACAATTTCATCGTGCAATAAGACGGCGTTTTGTAAAATTCCACCTGGAAGTGTGTTTACCCGAGGTCAAAAGGTCATGGAATTGCTTTGTATGAAAAACTTTTTTGTTTGTTAAGATTTCTTAACCAAACTTACAGATTAGATGTTTGGGACTGTCTCTTACATTCTGACTAAATTTGGTCAAAGTCGGATTACTATATCATATAGCTGCCATAGGAATAACCGGATGAAATTAACCTTTAGTATGGAAAACTTTTTTTGTTTCTTAAGATATCTTAACCAAACTTACAGATTAGATGTTTGGGACTGTCTCTATACATTCTGACTAAATTTGGTCAAAGTCGGATTACTATATCATATAGCTGCTATAGGAATAACCGGATGAAATTAACCTTTAGTATGGAAAACTTTTTTGTTTCTTAAGATATCTTAACCAAACTTACAGATTAGATGTTTGGGACTGTCTCTTACATTCTGACTAAATTTGGTCAAAGTCGGATTACTATATCATATAGCTGCTGAGTTTTTCATACTAAAGGTTAGTTTCATATGATATAGTAATCCGACTTCGACCAAATTTTGTCAGAATGTAAGAGACAGTCGCAAACATACAATCTGTGAGTTGGATTCAGATATCTTAAGAAACAAAAAAGTTTTTCTTACCAAAACCTGATTTCGACCGATCTTTCCTATGACAGCTATATGATATAGTTGACCGATTTCGACCAAATTTGGTCAGAATGTAAGAGACAGTCGCAAACATACAATCTGTGAGTTGGATTCAGATATC
>JAWNLU010000152.1:0-187500 GCA_035042165.1 Drosophila kuntzei
TGTTCTCGCACATATGTATGTGCGAGATGTATGCCTGCGCGTGCGTGCGTGTGTGAGCCATTTAATGCGCCTGTGTTTGTGCTCCACCCCACCGCCTCGTTGTGTCCGTTTTCCGCATGCATTTGGCAGAATTGTGAGATGAATGACACGCGTGGCGTGCGTGTCGGCAACTGCTAACTGCATATCTGGCACCGGTTCATAAATTGTTTCTTGCTTCTGGCTTGTTTTTTTTTTTTTTTCGTTTCGTTTCGTTTCAGCTTTGCTTTACGTGTCGTTCCCGCTCGCTCACCCGGTACGGTGCGGCGCGCTCTTGTTCAGTAAACGAACGATACTCAAATACGACGCACGCTTTGCTGTTCCAACTAGTTGTTGTTGTTGTTGTTGTTATTTTTTATTATTATTAGTTTTGGTTTCGGTTCCGTACCGTTTTATCCGGCTTGTGGTTAATAGTTGTTGATTTAAAAATGTCAATACGAAAATATAAGAATCCAGTTAACAATCATTTCATCTATAACGATGATATACGCAAGAGCACATGCAAAATCTGTTATTTCGATATGGCTGGAAGGCATTCGGAGAACCTGATGCGGCATCTAATGCGCAAACACCCGGCCACGTATGCCGAGGTGATGCTAGAGAAACAACGCCGTCGATCCGCAAATGTGAATCAAACCGGTTCAACGACAGATACTACAGCCGGCCCGTTGTCATCCATGTTTAAATTCGAAACGGAACCACATAAGTTTCTCATTAAATCGGTGAGGGATTGATTGAAAGTCTATTTTTCCAGTCATTATTTTATTTTTTTAATCTTATCATTTTGTTTTCATTTTTCAACTATAGGAAAAATTGGAATTCAGACTCAATGAACCTCCTCAACATCAGGTAGCTAAACTCCAACACCGTAACTAATTGTGACTAAACTATTACAGGCTCACATAGCTACCGGATTCGATATTACTTTAAATTATGATAATTATACACCTATATATGTATAATTATCATAATTTAAAGTAATATCAGACTTTTCAATAAGTTAACTATGTGAAACCTGTAATATAGTTTGTCTAATTAGTTAGTTACGGTGTTAGTTTAGCTACCTGATGTTGAGGAGGTTCATTGAGTCTGAATTCCAATTTTTCCTATAGTTGAAAAATGAAAACAAAATGATAAGATTAAAAAAATAAAATAATAGAATAGAATAGAATATTTGGAAAAATAGACTCAATCAATCCCTCACCGATTTAATGAGAAACTTATGTGGTTCCGTTTCGAATTTAAACATGGATGACAACGGGCCGGCTGTAGTATCTGTCGTTGAACCGGTTTGATTCACATTTGCGGATCGACGGCGTTGTTTCTCTAGCATCACCTCGGCATACGTGGCCGGGTGTTTGCGCATTAGATGCCGCATCAGGTTCTCCGAATGCCTTCCAGCCATATCGAAATAACAGATTTTGCATGTGCTCTTGCGTATATCATCGTTATAGATGAAATGATTGTTAACTGGATTCTTATATTTTCGTATTGACATTTTTAAATCAACAACTATTAACCACAAGCCGGATAAAACGGTACGGAACCGAAACCAAAACTAATAATAATAAAAAATAACAACAACAACAACAACAACTAGTTGGAACAGCAAAGCGTGCGTCGTATTTGAGTATCGTTCGTTTACTGAACAAGAGAAACGCACCGCACCGCACCGTACCAGTTGAGCGAGCGAGAGCGACACGTAAAGCAAAACGAAACGAAACGAAACGAAAAAAAAAAAAAAAACAAACAAACCAGAGCAGAAACCAATTTATGAACCGGTGCCAGACTATCGCAATCACAGTTAGCTATAGTTGCCTCTCGCTCGCACGCACGCCACGCGCCATTCGTTCATCTCGCAATTCTGCCAAATGCGAACAATGCGAGAGAGAGAGCGGTTCACAGCAGACGGTTCAAAGAGAGTGGAACACAAACACAGGCGCATTAGGTAAGCTCACACACACACGCACACACAGGCATACATGCTCACACATACATATGTGCGAGAGCAGCAACGACGCTGAACGTTGAACCGGTTTGAAACGGTTTGTGTGTGTGGTGAGCAGTTGTTGTTGTAATAAATATTTACTTGCTCTGTCTGCCCGTTTTGTTGTTGCTGTTTTTTTTTTTCGGCGGTTGCTTCTCGTTGCTACTTTTGTTTTTGTCGCTGCCGCTGTCGCTGTCGCTGCTGAGGCTCATTTATGTGTGTTACTTTCTGCTGCTTTTGTTGTTGTTGTTCAAACAACTACTTATAAAAGACTTATTAAATAAAAAAATCTAAGCGAGGCAAGTCCGATTGCTGAGAGCAACATTGCTCGACTAGCAGACACCCTGTACCCTTTTACATATAAATAGCACATATTCTTAAGAAAGGAGTTAATTTCAACTTTAAAGTTGTTTTTTGGTACGATTTCGCTGTTTTTAAGTTAAACCATTCAGGATTTTGTGAAATTCATACATATGTAACCTGCAAAGATACATAAGTCGCGAAAAGTATTGTTCTAAATACGATCGGTACTTAATATATAAACTTAGTCAATATAGGAAAAAAATGACGAAATATTCGAAATAAGGACATTGTTCCAGGAAAATTTAATGCAACGCACTTAAATTAGTTAATACAAGTAATAAAAATTAGTTTGAACAAAAGAAAACGAAAGCCAAGGCTACAAAAGACAGACTCGTCACCGATAGACCTATAGTCCAAAAAGTGAGGTTGATCCTTTTAAGCCGTTGCGTCGAATTTTGCAAGAAAATAATTTTGAATGTGGTATCAATGTGTTCAGAAATCTTATTTCGAGACGACTAAATGATGTTTCGGCGCTTGGACGCATCAGCGGAAAAAATCCAGACATGTCCAAACGCTCATCAGAACAAAAAACTACATTTTTGGAAAATTGTACTCTGGAGTGATGAGACGACAATTAATATAGTAGGACATGATAGTAGAACCATTGTTTGTCATCCAAGAGGCCAAATATAAAATTCCAGAGACACTATGAAGACCTTGCAGACTTGTGGAAAATGAATAATGTACGGGGATGCCATTTCCTGGTATGGCGTGGCTTGGCAGGGTCTGGCTTTGCCGTATTTGTGACATAATGGATTGATTTCGGTATTAAGACATCCTTAGGTATCAAATGGAACCATATACGTTTGAGCATATGCAAATAACTTGGACATTTATGACCCAAAGCACACCCTTAAGATTATTAAAAAGTGGCTCAAGGACGAATCTATTACGGTTTTCGACTGGACGATCCATAGCCCGGACCGAAATCCCCCAGAAAATCTCTGGAATGATATTATGGTTAAGCTTTCGAATACAAAATTAGGAAATCTTGACGAATCGGGGACTTGGAGTTAAATACGTTTGGGATTCCATTTCAAAGGAGAGATGCCAGGATCTGGTGGAAAGTATAGTTTAAAGGAGCAATGTAGTGATTGAATATCGTGAATTATCCTCCAAATACTTAAATAGTTTTCATAAATAATAGTTTTAAGTATATTTTTTGAAGAAAGTTAGCAACTTTATGAAAATGTGCTATTTATATGACCTCACATTATTTCTTATATTTTGATTTTTTGTTTTAATTTTTTTTGTTAAGGAAGCATTTTTTTACATTTTTAATTAATTAGGCTATAAATTGGCATAAAACTTTTATTTTAAAAATTTGATTTTCATTGAAAAAAATATCTCTCACTTGCGCATTTTCTTTTTCTTTTCTTTTTTTCTTTGTCAAAATCATAACATGGAAATATAAAAACAAAATTTCATTGACTCTACAAACTTACGCTACATTGTTGATCATGAATGAATGTCATGACATTTTCATCTTTAAGTGCCCCGTTTACGCTCTCTGAAGATCTTTGGGATTTGGGCTTTCTCATTCTTTGTAGAGTGCGTTTGACAGTATCGTAGTTTACTTTAATCTCCATTTCTCCTTTCGACTTTCTAAGAAAATGCAATACACGACATTAAAAAAAGTTATTAACTATCGCTTTAAGAGCTAGAGACTTCGAAATCGATGTTAAATCGCGTATTATCCCCTCGGTTATGGGAGTTTAATCAAGTTTCAATTAATAAAAATTTTAGTTGAGTGTTAAATATTTTTAAATCTGACATTTAGCGATTGCTTACATTAAAATTTGAAATTTTTACTTACTCAGCAATTACATCATTGAATATTTGTTTAATATCGGAGTTTTTATTGTTTTGGCACTGCTTTTTGATTTCATTTAAGGCAATCAGTTTTTCCATTTCATGACCCTGCGGACCATGATTATGTACGATGTTTTCAGCTTTTGAATAAGCTCGGTCTTGATCTAAGCTCAAATATACTCGGGCTTTACATCCTTCAACACGACACACATATGTTGTCTCGCCAAGCTTCAATTGTTTGTTTCTTATATAAATTTGTTGCTCGCATAGGGAAAACAACAATTGTGAGCCTGCCCGAGATCCTTGTCGAATTTCAAATTTTAGATTTTTACAATCCATTTTGGGCTAAAAAATAAATATTTATCAAACTTTAACTTGAGAAACATATGTACATAATAATAATATTTTTTAACTGACAAATTATGAAATGCAAATTATTTCTTAATATTAATTATCAGATTAATAAATAAGTCTAGTTTTCTGATATAAAAAATAAAGTTGAGCTGAGAATTAAATTTCAGTTTTTATTTAAATATCATCATATACATAACTCTTATTTGAAATTTGTATTTTATTATAAAAATTCAAATCGTTAAGTGACAGATTTTCCAGATATACAATTTTAAATAACGATATTAAATTTTATTTTTCTTATTTTCATCAAACCATAGGATTTAATTTCCTTACAAATTGAAAATAAGATCAAATATAAATAAATCGGGATTTTTCTGATTCAAATCATTTTTTCGGCTTTGTATTTTTAACCTCATAAATTTTATTTGCGAACTTCCATTTGCGATTTTATCTAATAAATAAACAAACGAGTTTATGTGACTATAGAATGGAAAAAAGGTTGAGTTAGGAGTGTCGAACGTGAAATGCTTGCCATCTCTTTCTAACGTCTGTGTTGGGAATACGCTACCTTATGATTAAATGCACCTTAAACAGATCGACACACATCCGCTCACTTTGCTGCGCGAACTGCGACTGATGTTGGTTTTGTGTGAGAGTCATAACTTCGGCTCGTGTCTGTGTGAAAAACCGATTATGAAAACGACATAGCTTCGCGCGAGCTTGTGTCCAGTGTTGCCCAACTTTTATTTGAAAAAAAGCTGTTTTTGCCGGGAGGAACAAGGCAAAAATGCTGAAAAAAAATCCATTAAAAAATCTAGTTTTTCAACTCATTTAAATTCAATTAATTAATTTGCTCAGAAAGAAATTGAGCCATTTTCAGCAACAGCTGCTCTGTTGTTCATAAAATTTGAATGATTTCATCGATGTCCTCATTCTCCTGATTTTGACTACCATATGACAATCACGTTAGTATCATCCGAAGGAATTTATTTGGTAACTTATATGTGTAGCAGCACTTGTCGAGTCTGCGCAAGCCATATCTGTAAATTCAAAATAAAATATATTATTTTCATTTTAAATAGCAAAAAATTAAACCAATTACCTTATATAAAGTACACTGTTAATTGTACTCAAGTACGGCTTATTTCGGAGTTTGGACTTCACCAGATTGACCAAGGCAACGATAATATGTCACCTACCTTAGCCAGCTCAGCAAAAGTATTGTTGCCCCCAATTGACTCGACCCAATTTTCGTAGTACTGTCAATATTTTGCCATTTCACAAAGTGAATTTTTTTATACTGGCATTCAATGTTTCCTATAATTTGGCAGTTAAGGCCTTCCAATAAGGGAATAATGTCCTGCTTTAATGTCTTATAGTTATCTGGATGCCGTAAAATAAAAACAAAAGTTTTTTGTTTAATTAGACAGTATTAAATTAAAGTTATCTACCTCTGTTTGAGTTGCTTAGTAAGCTCTACCAAAAATTTTGTGCAATAGTCTTGAATTTTATTTTCCGAAGATGGATCCAATTTGATCAACTTTAAAAAAATATTTTCGGTTACGGTTTCAGTTACGGTTACAAATTTCAATCGGTTTTCATCGGTTAAAGGTTACTGTTTCGGTTAAGGTTTTAATCCCTGATACAAAGGAAAATAAGAATAATAATTGAGATATACAAACATACATACCTAGTAGTTTGGTGACACTTATATCAGTTGACTCATCTATTTGGAGACGAAACTTTGACTCACCAATATCGCTTCGCAAGTCCTCATTTTTAATGATGCTGGTGCACTTCGTCCTGTGTAGTCGTATGCTACTTGCGCTGTCACCTTCAAAGTACTTGACGCATAGGTTGCACTAATGTTAATAATTTCTACAAAGAATATCTTTATTCAATTTATCAATATTAAATGCAACGATAGGATTTTAATAGTTTTGAGTTATCTACAATTCTGCTGCACACATTCTGTGGTTGTGATGGACAAAAATCGATCACAAGTAATACAAATAATTTGATGGATTTTTCAGAATGTGAAAAAAAGACATTGAAGCATGGAAAAAAATCTGTAATCGAAATTAAAAAGAACAAAATTGTTTTGGGAACAAGATTTATTTTGATGAATGATAATCGCAAGATTCTTAAGGATGGACTGCAGTGTTGCCAGAATATTATTCGCTATAATTGCTGCAAATTTCTAAAAAAGAAAATTAATAAAAAATGCTAAAGATATTGCTATTTTTTTTAACAGATTTTGATTGAGGCTTTAGTACTTAAATGAAACATAAAACCCTTTTTATTCCAGCAACAATGAAATTTCGATGATGTTGATGATGTCATCGATATAATCTTTAAATTTTTCGGATTACTAAATCAATCTATATATATATATATATATACTGATACATCAACGTGTAGGCCAAACGGCTAAAGGTAAAAGCTGAAATTTTCACACAACATTCATCTTGCAATAAGATGGCGTCTTGTAAAATTCCACCTGCAAGTGTGTTTACCTGAGGTCAGAGGTCATGGAATTTCTTTGTATGAAAACCTTTTTTGTTTCTTAAGATATCTTAACCAAACTTACAGATTATATGTTTGGGACTGTCTCTAACATCCTGACCAAATTTGGTGAAATTTGGATTACTATATCATATAGCTGCCATAGGAATAATCGGATGCAAATTATCGTTTAGTATAACATTTTTTGTTGTTTCTTAAGAAATCTCAACCAAACTCATACTATAGGTTACTTTGACTAAACTTTATTAACATTTGTAACTTATTTTCAATACCGCGAGCGAAGCGAGCAGGGGGCGGAGCCCCCTAGTTTTAAATAAATTTTTTGGTAATGTGTAGTTGATACAACACATTCCACTTCTTTAAAGTTCATATCTGTATTTTACATACATTTTCCCAGTTCTCAATTGTTCTACCATTTGATAAAATAAATTTTCTCATAGCACATTGATGGAAAGTATATTATTTTTTTTAATTGCTAGATTTCCAGCGAATAGAATTTCAAAAATTTTCCTAGCGCTTACAATTTCAAAAAGTGCTAAATCTAGCAATAAAGTTTATGGATGAGGAGAGAAGAGCTTGGAAAAGTGCTTAAAATCAAATATTATAGGGTCAAAGAAAATATTATTTATTTTTTATTTCAAAATATTACTTCAAGTTATCTCACATGTGAGCCTTCATCAAAAAGACTATAAAATACTTTATCTAGTGGTTATATTAACTAATAATATTACAGTGGCGAAAAATAAGATAAAGGCGGGTGAAAATCTTATTTAAAAAAAGAAAAAAGATAAATATCAGAATTGTGGCATGACGAGCATCCGATTAATGCTGTTGGTAACCATAGAATTAATCATAGGAAATTGAAATCTCTCTCACATCATATTCAAATCAAATCAACTCTGTGTGTGTGGGAGGAGGGAATGCGAATGGGAAGGGGAAAGGGGGTGGACCACGCCCAGGACTTGCTTTGAAGTCGAATCGTCGAGTTTGCCAAATGGTTTGTAGAGTGTCACTTCCTTTTCAATGGGGTCGGATTCGGTTCACATCGGTTGAAGGGGTGTTGAAGGGCTTGGTGAGTGAGGGGGAGAGTAGTGACAGGGGCGGGTAGCAGGTAAAGGGGGGAGGGGGAGGAGGGATTTGGGCGTTTGTTTGCAATTGTCCTTGTACGACTTCTGTTGCTTCAGCTCCATCGCCCAACCACCCTTGACTGTGTGTGTGTGTATATATGTATGTATGTATATTTATTTGTGTGGCGGTGTCGTAGGGGTGTTGTAGCAGTGGTATGAGGGGTATTTGTATGTCCTCACACACTAGACGGCGATCTAGTGCGAAATTTCTGCAATATTTGGCTAATGTTCATGGGCCCGTTTCATCAATGTCATTTTCAAACGCTGAAACGGAACGGAAAGAAAAGAAACAACTCACAACTCACTCCTACAAATATACTTCTCCATCGTTCCTGCTCCATCTCACTCCCACTGCTTAACCCCTGGAAAAAAAAGAAAAACAAGAAAAAATTGTTATGTTCGTCACTCCGAAATTTGTATACACTTTGGTGTTCTGAAGATTCCCAACTTTTTAAAGAAAATGTTACAAAAAAAAAAGAAAACATTTTTATTTAAGTAGTATCTGGAAAACAAAGAAAGTTTTTCATGCGAAAATTTAATTTTTGAACGATTTTCGATAAGTCTGATTAATATTAGTCAGACTTAAGTTAAATGTCATCACAAAACAATAGCTTAAATATCTCAAATAACAACAATGTTGTTAATATAAAAGATTAATATGTAAGCTTTTTATATTTATTTATATATCTAAAAAAAAAAATAAAATTTGATTGTTGTTTTAATTAGTTTTTTCTTATTTTAATACAGTTGCTAATGGTGTTTAGAACAAGTACAGAAATTATATAATGAGATGCATTGGGTTTAACTTTAAAAAAAAAACAAAAACAAAAATGTGGAGCCTTAAATATGGAATAATTTATACGTATCCTTTAAAGCCTTACATATTTCGTGACAAAATTATAATACCCTTTGATAGGGTATAAAAAATAAGCGCAAACTTCTCGACACCAGGCAAACAACTTTGTCTTGTTTCCTACTCCTTGCGACTTAGTTCCCTTCCTTTCTCCTTCTCCTTCTTCTTCCCAGCTCAGTTGCAATTTCCGTATAAACACAAAGACAAGGCAAACACACACACACACACACACACAGACAGAAAGGCGTCCTTTTGGTGAGGGAAGACGATGTCAGTCGTCCCCTTTTCTTTATATTGCGAAATGTTTCGGGGTGCGCTCTTGTTACAGCCTTTATACCCTTTGCACAGAGACAGCGTGCGAGAAAGAGAGCGAGCCGGAGGGGGCAAGAAAAAGAGTGAGAGCGAGAGCGAGAGCGAGAAAGTCTACCCACTTTGTCAACAAGTTGTGAGCAATTGTTAAGTCTGCGTTAAAGTTCATCTTTCTCATAGACTCGCAAAAATTGTGGCAGTCTGGCAACGCCGACGTCATCAAGTGGGCAGCATCACAACGAAAAGTGGGCAGCCCGATTCAGTAAAGTGTCAATTAGTCAACTTGTGAATCGGATTTTAAAAAACGATGGATGAGATGGCGAAATGTTGACAAGGTGGCAACGCTGCCAAAGCCTAACTTGCTGATACATTTGAAAAGTCAGCTAAGTTAAAGAAACTGTTTGGAGGAAATTGAAGATAAGTAGACAAGTAAGTCAGTCTCAAGCGAGATTTAAATAATTTCATAAGAGGAATTGTACATTTGATACGTTTTTGAGAATTTTTAAGATAAACTTGTGTAGGTATTCGAATTATTATACTTTTTTTGGATACTTATTTTCTTAAAATCCAAACAATTTCCAAAAAAGTATATATATGCTATTGACAATTGTTAATGTTTTAAAAATTTGTGGTCCCTTTTATTAGAGAACTTTTCAGTTCGAAAAACTTGGGTTCGTTAAAATCAAAGTATACACACTTTCAGTGTATTATGAATAATGCGTTTTTAAATTCATACCCAATGAAACACAAATTAGCATTACCCGTAAAAAAATGAAATATAAATGTACATATGTTAAAAACAATGTTCTGTAGTCTCAAAACATTCAAATATATAAAACATCATATAAAAAAAAGAAATAGTTCTTAAACAAATTTGAAAATAATCGATTTAGAAACGAGCACACTTCAATGATTATTTTTAAGGTTTTTAAGTGACTTTCATTTTCATATACTGGCTAAAGTTGGGTAAACCTAGCAAGTTTTCACCCGGAACTTTATCAAATTTTATCGTTCTCGGTAGACTTTCAATGAGATGAAATCTCAAACACGACAAGAGGGTGGTAAATTCTTGTCAATCGACGGATTATCTATAGTGGCATCTGTTATCACAAAGGCGATGAGTCTGCATTTGGTATTGGGGTTGGGGTTGGGTCAATTCCCATGTGTAGTGAATTTTCACCATCATTAAAATCATCTGAAATTGCCGCCTGTGACATAATTTGCAGTCATGTGACCCCATTCAACGGTGTCCAGTGTCCTTTCTCAAAGGTTTCCACACACATCAAGTGACAGAAAGAGGGGGGGGGGGGGAGAGAGAGAGAGAGAGAGAGAGGGAGGGAGAGGGCGGGTTTACCTCCCTTTAAAAAGGTCAACGTTGCGTATTTTATGAATAGATTGAAATCCCACCCAATGCACTGTGGTCCAGACGCCAAAAATGTTGGTAAAAATTAAATTTTTCTTTTTAAGAGTTATGCAAAAACAATATTTTATTCCAATAGATAACTCTTTGGGGCATTCGAAAATCATAGTGTTGTAACTTTAATTGCAGCCCTGCGAAGCCCTGAAAGTCAACGAATATTTTACCACATGCTTTCAAATCGCTGTTGTGTAAAATCTACGTCGAATTTTGAAGCAAATTAAAATGGAAAATAAAGTTAAAGATATCTATATTAAAAGTGTTCTCATGCATTACTTGTTTTATGTGATTTGCCTTTGTTATATGTGCTTTTGTAAAGTGATGTTTTTTTTTAGCAATTCTAACCTAAAACTTTTTGTGTTCCGTGGAAGAAAAGTATGATTGCTTTTAGTTGTTTATTAATTCTATTAACGCAATGATAATCGTCAATATGTATATAATGAGATGGTATTAATCTTTTTTGCCCGTTTTTGCCCCTTTTTTTACAAAAACACATATTGCAGATGTTAAATTTTGCTGAAAAATCGGATTTTTCTTAGAACCATAAGGGGAGGGGTGAAGACAAGGTCAAATTGAAAAACAAAAAATATTATAAATTCTACTTTAGTCTGACTAACAAATATGCAAAATTGTAAGGGTCTAGCTTTATATTTCGAGAAAAATTTTTTTTTTATATTTTCCAGAGTCTGGGAAGGGGTGGCTTAAGACAAGGTCCAAATAAAAAAACAAAAACAAAACCATAAAATTTACTTTTGCCTAACTAAGATTCATGTAAAATTGAGAGTTTCTAGCATTATATTTAGATTTTTTATAAATATTTTACACTTTTCCTCAGAAGGCGTGGCTCGATCGGTCCAAATTTTTTCTCAGACTTTACATATGGTATGACCATAAAGTGTACCAAGTTTCAGGTCTGTAACTACATTATTCTAATTTCACAATTTTTGGATTCTGTACCACTGTGCAATGGCAATGATATTAAATGCCGCTCTCTGTGCAACTTTTTTGTAGGTTAAAAAGCTAAAGGATACTAATGAGTAAAAAGTACGAGCGGAACAGAGAGATACCGAAAGTGTGTGTGAGATAGAGAGAGAGAGAGAGAGAGAGAGAGAGAGAGAGAAAGAGAGAGCGAGAGAGGTAGTGACGGGGCCGAGGACACCACAATTTTAATACACAACTATAAATGCTGCGGAATGGATTTTGAGGCAAATCAAGTCAGCTTTACGTCATACAATTTTACCTAAATACCCTGTAATTTGAATAAAGTTTCAGCAAAGTATTTTATAGTTACTGTCATTAACTTTAAAATAAATCATCTTCAGTTGATAAAGTAAATTATAGTCACAGCATACCATCCAACAATTTTAACTCTGAGACTAGAAGCGTTAGACTGAGCAGTTTTGGTATATACATTCACTTTTCTAGATAGATCGAGTATTTATCAAATTTGAGATGATAGAGCAATGTAATATTGTGCTGGACATACTTAATTACTCAGTAGAGGGTATTGAGAGTCTTAATTCTTAATTTTTATGTTATTTTGCACATTGAAATTAAAATGTACTTTCAAATTTTGAATCGGTTACTTATATACAAACTATAGGGTATGTGCAAGACTTAATTCAAAATTTCGACATGAAGAGAACAAGTATTCTTAAAATTTTGGAAAATTAAAAAACGTAGAAAATTTTTAAAATATTAAAAATTGTTAAAGTATGCCTAAATTTTGGAATAGTTGAACAGCATAGAAATGTGATGGGATGACTTATTGATTACAGGGTATTACAGGGCATTATTTAATCAGCTTTTTTTTTATACACTATCAATCAGACTTTTACTTTAGTGTCAATTTCCCATCAAAGTGAGTAGGAGAAAAGGGATTATGATCTATGAAGATTTTGTCTGGTTTGTGTGAGAAATTCAGCGACTAGTGAGATGAGACTTAACGAAACTGGATATAACTCAAGTACTTATCAAGTGGCATAGATTGCATTAATCTCAATTCGCTATAAATAAACCCTGTTTTATAGGATGTTCGTACTGTACTCGTATTGCTCTCATAATTGTATAAATTTTTATTAGTGCATAGCTTAAATTAGTACAATATACTTAGTGTATGTGGTGTGTATGTGTGTGCATATATGGGCTTATATAGGAAGGGAAGGTGTGTGTGTTTGTGTGTTTGTGTGTGTGTGTGTGTGTGGGGAAAGTGAGGTTTTTATAGGAAGCACTATCTATGGATGCACATTATCGGGTGATCGTGTGGTTTCATCTTCCGCACAATATCGAGACAACTCTTTACGGCCGCACGGACGAAGGCAGCATAAATGGACAGGACCATCTTGTATTGGCCTAAAGAAGGTCTCATCGGGGCTGAAACGTTTGTTGCGCTGCCCAAAGCTTTCAGCTGTACGAAAGAGAGAGAGAAAGAGAGAAAAAAATGAAATTAATCGATTATCGATAATATAGTACAGTTACTTACGATAGAGTTCAGCCAGAGATTTTGTTTTACCGTTACAGGCACTATGTATACTATTGGCTAAATGGATGCTGCAATATCTCCTGTATTCGATACCCTCAGGTGGTTGATTAACGGGAAGTCCGGTAACCCGAGACAAACAGAATGCCACACATACAATTGTGGCAAACAAAGGCAGGACACATGAATTTGTCAGCGGGAAAATCATCTGCAAAATGATGCGAATTACAAATGATATCAATTTATGTTTACATATACTATATTTAAAGTATATTATAATTATCAGGTTACACGTGTCTATCCCCCATACCATATTTTCATACATACATACATATGTATATGTATACATATGCTATCACATCGCATTGCGTCTGGTGGCTGACGTCTTATCAATATCAAATATTATTATATTTTTCATTCTCATTCCTTTCACATTCTGTTTTTGTTTGCGTCGCGGGCCAGGAAATATTTACATAAACTTCAATGTTTAAAAATAAACCCGAGCTCTGTGCTTATCATTTGGAACATGAGTTTATTAAAATCAAAAAAAAAAAAAAAAAAAAAAAAAAAACAAACTAAAAGTGTGTGTTGTGTTTATTTATAGTTTCTTTTTGTTTTTCTTTCAAAAGAATGCCCTCAAAGCTGATTATGCTGTACACTGTCTCGCTAGCATATTATCTCTGACTTACAAATACAAACATATGTATGTACATAGATGCATTACGAACCATTTAGTTTCATGGGAAATACCGATTCGAAGAAATCAAAACCAAACAGAACAACATGGTCTCTGATAAAGTTAGGGTTAAAAATAATTCTGGGATTCTCCCGGCTTTTGTTTTGTTGTCTTCTGGAAAGCTTTTGCTAGATAAGCTTCGCTGATTAATTTAGTCTAAGCTCTGCGTCCCACGTGGCATTTCCTCATTTGATGTCTATTCTTACTAAGTTGAGGCCCTATCGGTGTCTTCTCTTAATATAATCTAATATAATAATATTCACATTTATTTCCTTTAATGTTCAATCGATCTATTTTCATGGAATCATTTCTGTTTCATCGTGGTTTTATCAAGTTTTTGATAGAAACACAATGATATATAGTAATATCTTCTGCTCCCTTCTTATTGTAGTCATCTGAAAACCATTTTCTGTGTCTGATCCCATAGTCGATTATTTGATTTTGATCTGTTAAAGTTATATAAACTCTTTCAGCTCTATTCAATTTCGTGTAGCATACTTTTAAAGGCCCAACTGAACGTTCAAGTGTATTGAAAAACCGCCAGAAGTATGCAATAGATTATATTGAAATCCTGTTTTAATCGATTAGAAAATAGTATTTTCTAAATGTAGCACTTACTTTTGCATGCTATACTTGATGCGCTATGATTGAATATGATACTTCCTTGTGGGTTCCGATATAATCTGGATGCTGGTTCACACGATGATCCTGTGCACGATTTTCAGTTATAAACTTATCACGTTGCTTAAGGAACTTTCTTTTAATTGTTATTATTATGTTGGTCTCGTTCTTTTGCAATCACACAGTTTCAGAAATCACAATTATTTGTCACAACAACAAAAAATTAAATATATATATATATATAAAAAAAAATAAAAACAATAACAAATTGTCCTGGTCTGGGGATACGATAGTTCGTGCAAACAAAAAATAATGTATTACAATAATAATAGTAATAATAATGATGATATAATAGTTATAAAACGTAGCTAATTGGTGTCGATGATGATTACAGTAAAGACCAGAGAGTCAGGGACAGCGTGCGGGCGAGTCTTTGGTATACGACGAGTTTTATTATTATTATTTTGATTATTATTCTTATTGATGGTCACACGCGATGTTTGGCGATTTAGTTGCATTTCGTGAATATGCCGTTATGTGGAAGTGGTGCGGTTCGGTGCGGTATGTGAATCGTAATCGAGGACTTAAGAAATCGGTCGAGCGCACGACCAAAAACGATGATGCTTCTGGCTTGGATTTGGAACGCGCTTTGATGATGAAGCTCAGCAGCGTTGATCAGTCGTCTGCTTAAAGCGCGCTGCTGCTGCTGCTGCTCTCTCTCTCTCTCTCGATCGCTCTCTTTCACTTCTTCTCTCCCACTTACAATCTTTCTCTCTGGAGCCCAATCGCTGCAGGGAATGCTTAGCAGGGGGTGGGGTAGGGGGCTATTTTGCTGACTAAGCTTGACGATTTTTTTTTTGCTGCAGTCAGTTGTCTTTTATATTCTTTTTTGAACTTGCACCCGTTCTGCTTTCGTAATCAACCAGCCAATCGATGATCGACTTTCGTTATCGTTATCGACAAATATCAAATAAACAATCAGCTGCACTGTCGTCGTGTTTGCTCGCTTATTACGAAATTGAAAAGTTATGCTCACGCTCTCACTCTATGCTCTCTATGCGCGCTCTCTCAGGCTTTTGCTCTCACCCTTTTGCATTGTGTGTGTGTGTGTGTGTGTGTGTTTCTCTCGCCTGCTCCCACACACTGAATTAGTTGGGTATCGTTGTTGATATGTTTGCCAGTGTTTGTGTGAATTAATGTGAATTGTATTTTTAGCGAGCTGTGTTCTATAATTAGACTCCGATTCCGACTCAGACTCAGACACAAACAGAGACAGTGATGCAGACGACGACGGCGACGTCAACTGAGGAGACTATAAGCTCTGCTGCCTCTTGTTCTTATCTCATTTACATACATAAGCACACATACGCACACGCACTCAAGGCACTTGCAAGCAGAGTTTATTTGTTTGTTTCAGTTGTTGTTGTTGTTGTTGCTGTCGGGTTGGGGTTCAGTTTTTGATTTCTTTCGTTTCGTTTTGTTTGCTTTTTTTTGTTTTTGTTTGTTTTGTTTCGTTTTTTTATTGTTTACTGTTTGGCAAGTCTAACGTTTCCTGCATTCGCCTTTCACACGCTAAGCAATATGCAGTTGAGATGCTTGATTGATTTAAGTTTTCATTTAATTTGCACACTGTTAAATAATTACACGGTTACTGTATGTACACATTTATGTACGTACATATGTATGTATGTATTTATGGTTTACGGCAGCTCAGCTTTTGTGGGCAATCGTTGCTCGTTGTTTCACAGCCAAATTGAAAAAGAATTCTTTGTGTGTTGCTAGCGCCGCACGAAGCCTCTGCCTCTGTCTCTGCTTCTTCTTCTGCCTCTGCCTCGCACAGCAGCCAAGTAACGGTTGCCTCGATCTCTCAAATGATACACACACACACACACACACATGCATGAATGCATACATACTTATTTTAATACGTAATTCACATGTGTGCGTGTGTATGTGTGTGTGGGTGCAAGCACACTGTGTCCAAGCTTATGAAAACATTGCATTCAGCAGTTGATTTCAATTGGTAATTACTCCTTTACACGTGATCACTGATGACATGAAAAAGGTTTAAAAAAAAAAAAAAAATAGGAGGATAGAATATAGAACAACTAGTAGATAATTTCTTTATTTGACTCTTTCACGTGTTTGTTTGCCGATTATTTGAATTTGACAAATATTGGAATTAGAAAACGGTGTAGATTTCTAAATAGGGATGTTTGATATTTTTCCGAAGGAATCAATCTACAACACTGCTTGTAAGAGAACATTAATTAGTACCAGCTTAAAGAAATGAATAACTTATTTGTACAAATCAGTGTACTAAGAGTAGTACATTGCATTTTTATGCATATTATCCTAATACAATTTTTTACATCTACTTACAGATATTCGTCGTTCGAAAAAAGCAATCACTCAGGTAAGTTCCACAAATTTCTAGAGACTTGGATGACAATTGCTAGAAAAAAGAAAAACCAAAAATAAAAGACCGAGCGAAATGTCGTGAAATTCCAGAGTTCATTCTTAGGATACGTTTTCGGAGTCACATTTCAAATTCAATAATATTTTTAATTACTGGTATATTAATTTGAACAATGTTTTTTTGCACTACTAATTGATGTTTTTGATTGTTTTAAATTTCCTGCTAATTGCAAAAAAGTAGTAATCAGGGATTATGATTAATGATCAAAAATACCTACTGAATGCCTCCATTTTGTCATCGCCTGGCTTTAATTACCGTTAATAATAATTGCAGTGCTGCCACATTTTTAACGGGATTGTGTTGCCAGACCCACCTACAATCAACTAAAATTTCCAACTAACCCTATTTGTAAAGAGTGATAATGTTTATTTGTTTACCTTCCTCGTCTATTATAATCATCAACTTCAATCTTCCTTTAAGCCAGTGTTGTCCATGACACATTGAAATCAACCGAGAGGGGTCACTGTTGACACACACACACACACACACACACACAGCACGTCAATGTGTGCGTGCTTGCATGTGTGTGAGTTTGTGCTGTATTCAGCATTAATAACTATAACAATGACAATATTATTAATAATATTTGCTGTTGAACAAAGCACACACACACACACACACACACACACACACACGCGCACACATACATACATACAGCTAATCAAGAAAGTGTTTTGACAAAATCTAAAATTTTCACAATTTCTCATGCAAAAAATAGATTGTTTTTTATGAATTTTTATTTAACATGTAATTTTATTACTCTTATCTATGGTTCTTAGAACAACTTAAAAAAACGAAAAATATTTTTTGTTGAACTTAACTATTTATAAAAATAAAAAAAACATATATGGGAATTTTAATTTTGCCAAAACACTTTCTTAACTAACTGTATGTACCATACAGACAGGGCCAGTGCATTTTGTGTTTGTATGTTATCGGTTTGAGTACACGAGAAGAAGCAACAAAGCAAACAAAAAGAACAACTAGAGTGAATCCATGAGTGAGCGGCAATAGCATCGCCATCTTCTGCTCCCTCTCTCGCATGTAACCTGTGCACTCATATTGTCATTGTTATTGGCAATTTGAATGCAATCCAAAGCCATTAACAATCGATAAATGCAGACATAGTACATAGAACAAAGTCTATTTTTATACAGATGTTATCGACTTATCGATATACTCAAACACACATACATACGCACACGTAAATATGCATGTTATTTAAAAACAAGACTGATAATGCATTATCAGCGATCTTGTTATTGTTTATTTATTTATTACATGCATACATACATATATTGAAACGGGGTTTCCCTTCTGCGTCTGAATGCGTCCAAATGCCAAAAGTGGCTACAAAATTAAGTCAAGATCGTTTGCTGATTTGGTCTTAATACGAATTGTGGTATGCATGTGTGGATTGTATGTATGTACATACATATGTAGTCGTCGGGTCCTTGGCTTGTTGTGGATCGTCTATTACGCATACAATACACAGAGGCGTGTGTGTGTGTGTGTGTGTGTGTGTGAGTGCTGCTTTGATAACGGTAAACGCTCTGCTCTCCGATAAGGCTGTTGTTGATGTTTTGGTTGCTTGGAGCTACAGCTGTTGTTGTTGTTGTCGATGTTGTTGCTTGTTGCAGCCAGCCGTGAACGAAGAACGGAAACTCGCGACAACAACGACAACAACTGCAGCGCTGTGGGCGTCAAAACGTAAACAACGGCAACGTGAATTCAACGTGATCTAGTTTTTATTAAAAATAAAAATAATAACAGCGACCCCCCTATTTTTAGCACAATCTTCTCTCCACTGCAACAACAGAGAGCGACCGAGAGAGTGAGAGAGAGAGAGAGAGAGAGAGAGAGAGCGGGAGAGAGAGAAATATTTTCATTTGTATATCAACGATAAGCGAGGGTTGGGCCTCGGCTTCGGCAGGGTGTCTACACTGAAAGTGGGGGCGGAGGAGGAGGGCGGGGGAATTGCACTGTGTACGCAACACGTTTCAAAGTCCAAGCAGGCGATGAGCAAGACTTTTTCAATGTTTACAAGGCAGCTAAACCTGATTTAATCAAAAACTGTTTAGCTTGCAAAACTTTTCTTAATTGTTTATATTTGACACTTAATTATGTAATTAAAATTTACAATATATGTACGTATATTATATCAGTTGTTGTGTATGGAATTTCGACAAACAATGTAATGAAATTTGGAAGTTGAAATTTCAAAACCCAAATTTGGAATAATGTTATTAGAAATTTAAAATTGTGAATAAAAAATATAAATTTGGCGATAATTTCGAAATCAAAAGTCGCACGATGGGACCAAGGTGATAATGGTAATAAGTTTCAATGCGATAAAGCGACTTGAAAAAACAAGGTTACATTTTAAACTCCATATAATTGAAAGCAACTTAAGCTGCCGTGTAAACTAGGTGTTAACGATAGCGTTTCGGTAGCTTTAATTGATCTTACATATGTACATATGTATATCTAAGCTAAACATGAGCTTTTGTTTTCTTTCATATTTAGGTCAAAGCTGCGTTTAAAGCTTGCGTGTTCTACACAAAAGCTCACTCAATTACTGTTAATTCTGACCTAAATACTTTATCGACATCATTTATGAGTGCAATTGATCGATTTATTCGATAAATTCACAAAGTTCTGAAAAATTTTCCTTTCAGAAGACAGGCAGATTGAAGACTCTGAAAGAGACAGACACAGAAACAGAAAGAGTGAGAGAGCGAGAGGGGAGTTGAGTGAGTGAAAGAGAGAACGTATGCTGATATGATTAGGGCTTGTGGGCGGGATACGATGATGATGATGACGGTACGGCATGCAACGGTTCGGTCTTCAGACGGTTCAGACGGTTGTCAGGCAGGGGGTGGGGGGAGTGGAGGTCGGGGAATGGGGGAGCGTGCAAATATTGTTTACTTGTGCTAAAATTGGATCTTCATTGATTGATTACGCGTCAAGTGGGCGCCACAGTACAACAGTACAGCAACAGAGCGACTCAGACGCAGATTATTGACCCAGAAGCGTGGAGGGTGCCGGGTATCAGGCGGGTGATACCAAGCCTAGACGAGAGTCCATTCCAGACACTCGCAATAATAGCAATAATAACAATAACAATTACAATTACAATTACAATAATAATACCAAACAAAATGTAAACAAATAACAAACAATTTTCAAATTGAACTTTGATTTTTGCTGAAGCTCAACTCGTATTCCCTATAAACTTGACGAATTCTCTATTTAAATTTTTGAGATTTAAGCTTCCGTTTTTGTACACAGCAAAAAAAAATGCATTCTATAATCTAAAATCTTGATTTAAGAGATTTCAGAATATAATTTTTTAATCTGTAAAATTTCGAAAAAATTCGATTTTCAAAAATTTTCTAAAATGATACAAATGTAAGTGAAGAATTTGGCGGTTAAATCATGCTCAAATTTACATTGCGCATGGAAATTGATTGACTTTTGACAAAGTTACGGCAGTTCAAAGTTATCAAATATCAGTAAAATCAAATAATTGAAATTTTCAAACCAAACGAACCAAATTTATATGAGATTAAATTATAATAAAATCGACATTACACAGGATCATTCCAGTAACCAGATAACATTATTTTTCAGACATATAAAAGCATTAAGTGTTTTTTCATGTAAAACAATGAATAAAGCTTATTATTTTGGTCAACCGAAAACCTTAATTTCTTGTTTTTTTGTGAACCGTAAACATACCGGTATTTTTAAACCGAAACTTACAAAAAAGCTATAACCGTTCCGAAACCGATACTCTAAGATTTTGCATAACTGATAATCGAAAACCCTAATTCGAGCATAACCGAAACCGTAACTGAAACCGATATTCGTTTCGGTTTTAATCCCTGCTCTTAATTTATATAGAGTTTCTATTTAAAGGTAGTACGATTTTTTAATTTTATTTTTATAATGAAGTATCGCTATAAAAATCCCTATCAAATTTTTAAATTTAATTAATGTTACCTTTGAACCACCCTAAATATTTACTTCCATTTTAGATTGAGCTTCTTATATTTAAAAATTGTTTTAATTTTACTTGACTTTTTGTATTACAGTTTCGAAATATAAGTGCTCAAAAAATTATCTTTTTTTTTTTTAATTTTGTAGCACATTAAAGGATTTACCTATGTACATATATTTACTTCTACTTAAAGACAATTTTACTTTCCTTGACCTTTGATATTAAAGTTTCAAAATAAATGTTCTTAACATAGGGGATACCAATTGTGGTATCAATTTTGGGAACATCTTTGTGAAATACTTAATATGTAGTTAGCTTTGACTTCATTCTCATTATTTTAAAGAATTTTTCGAAATAGTTTATATTGTTTTTTAAATGATGGAGAAACTAAATCAACGCAAAGATGTGCATTTAAATAATAAATACTTTTTTTTTGAATGGGATGTAAGTACGCGAGTGATGTCCAAATTCTAGATACCCTGTAAGAGTTGTACTTTATCGCCATATAGCCATACCGGTGCCAATCAAGACCACTTCGAGTGAAGAGTAAGGAGGAGAGGTTAATCCAATATATACATTCAATACGGATATCGATCTTATTGAGAGCGATGTGATGTAACTGTAATCGAAGGCGAATTCTCCTTTGATATGTCCAATGAATCGGGATCTGATGGAGATACCATAACCTATATTCAAGTAATATTTCAAACACTAATGTAGTTTAAATCTTGATTATAAAAAAATACTTAATATGAGATCAATCATAAATATCTTATATTCATAATAATGGTCAATCCATTTAAATTTGTTTCTTACCATTTTCCAAATACGAATATTAAGGATTATCGCATAACGAACAAATTAAAAATGAAACAACTCGAAATTATCGCTAGTGTCAACAAACGACCATGTTGACCTCTGACAACAACAACAACAACAACAACAACAATAACAAGAGCTTTAGGAGCATCAGTTGTCGCGTCGTTGACATCCCCCATCCACTGGGATCCATCGGCTTTTGACCGACCTTAACCGAAGCTTAACCGAGAGCAGGTCGGACATAGAGACATATTTTGTGTTACCAATAGCAGGCAGAGATATTGGTAGTATGCCTTTTGGGCCACTGAACTCTACAGGCCATTGCACAGTGGTCAATTGCACGTTTTTAACGCATCAATATTTTTATATTGTTAACATTCTTCTTCTGTCTTGTACAAATAATTATAGTTACTTATAAGCTGTTATTATTAACTATTTGTATCTGCTGTTCACGTTTTTATGTACATTTCAAGGTAAATGTTAATTAGTTGTCGTTGAAATTCTAACATTTTATTTTTAGTTATGAAATTTCAGAGAAATAAATTAAGGCTAAGTGAACTTAAAGTTACTCTAGTGATAGTCCCTCTTTAGATATTTTTAATATTATAATGATCTTTCTGAATCCTTAGGTCTTTCAAATTACTATAATTAGTCGATCAACTTGCGTTTTAAGCTTAAAGCTCCGCCAAATATATATATTTCAGGGATTAAAACCTTAACCGATACCGTAACCTTTAACCGATGAAAACCGATTGAAATTTGTAACTGTAATTGAAACCGTAACCGAAAACAATATTTTCCACAGTACCGAAACCCATAAACCGAAACTCTTTAAACCGAAATAACCGTTTAGTAACCGATTCATTTAATTTCGGTTCAGGCCGTCGCAGCTACTGATCAACTTTGATAACTTTGAACTTTGAAAACATGCACAAATTGACATTCCGCATGATAATTGACTGAATTTTGACAAAGTTATGGCAGTTCGTAGTGATTAAAAATCAGTAAAATCGAAATAATCAAAATTTTCAAACAAAATTAACCAAATTTATATGAAATCAAATTATAATAAAATCTACATTTCACTGGATCATTCCAGTAACCAGATAATATTATATAATATTATAATATTAAAAGAGCATTAAGCCTTTTTTATGTAAAACAATGAATAAAGCTTCTTATTTTGGTCAACCGAAAACCTTAATTTTTATTTTTTTTGTAAACCGAAACCATACCGGTATTTTTAAGCCGAAACTTATAAAAAACCGATAAGCATTACGAAACCGATACTCCAAGATTTTTCATAACCAATAACCGAAAACCTTAATTCGAGCATAATCGAAACCGTAACTAAAACCGATATTCGTTTCGGTTTTAATCCCTGATATATTTTATTCTTAGTTTAGAAAACCCCAACATATACAGTATTATCAAAGCTCACAGTTTTTAAATTGATAACTGCTTTCAAGACATTTGATATATTATATTATAATGATCCTTTTAGCATCTATTGTAATCGGAGGAAAGTTCCCGCTATTGCCTTCGAAGCTTAAAATATTTTCAGAATATATTTTAAAGCTTCTGTTGAGATATATTGCTACTATTTATGAGGGTATGATCGGAGATACAAGATAGTAGATCGTGTGGATAATAATTATATAAGGGTCTGATCAACTCGATTTATTTTGATAGTATAATCATATTATGCATTTTTTGAAGATATAATTATTTAAAGATTTATCGAAAATTCTTTAAGAATATATATTTTTATCAAATTAAAGTTTTCTCTGTGCTATTCTATTATTATAATAATTATTATTCTACTAATCGACGAGTTTTCAGTTTTCTCAATTAAAAATATTTCTCTACTTGTCGTTAGAAGAAGTTATTTCTTAAAAAGTTTACTTCCTCTTTGAGTTACGTTGAAAGACTTCTTGAGATTTAAAAAAAACTTAATAATTGAATTGAATTTGCACTTGAAATTCGCAAAGATGCCACCGTGCAAAGCGTCGGCAGCGTTGAAAGGCCTTCGTCAAGGTCAATGTTTGGCAAAAAAAAAAAATGAACGAGGAAAGTTTCGGGTTTTTGCGCTTGGAACTCGTTTCTTTTAGACGAGCAGGCTGTGAAGGGAAGGGAGGGGGGGGGGGGTGAATGAAGGTTAAATTGTGATTTGGAAACTGTGAATTAGACACTTGAACTACGAGTATTGAGGACGTCGCACTGTCTGGCAGAATTGACCTTGGCAACGCACCCAAAAAAGAACATTGGACGTTGCACTCCCCAACATCATCATCATCATCATCAATAGCATCATCATCATCATCAACATCATCAACAATATGAGAAGTCGGTCGTCCGTGTGTTGAGCGTGTGCCTGTGACCTTTGAACTTAATCTTTAGATTCGATTCGATTCGATTCGAATTGTGCAGTTCTCATGAATTGGAGGCACAAATCAACATCTGTAATCGGCACACGGCAATCACTTGCCCGTCGCGTGGAAGCTGTTGTAAACAAACAACGAAAACAACAACAACTATATATATATATATACATATGTATAATATATAAACAAATATATATGCATATATACATATATAATAAATATATATGCAGTATTGATTAGATTATTATTAACCGCATTTCTATCACAAACATTAATCAGTCATTAATTGAATCAAATAATAATAATAATGAAAATACACACTCACATGCAACACATGCTGACCTTTAGAATATATAGAGTGCACCTATATTTCAAATACATTCTTACAAATAATAATGCAATAAAAATATCAATTAACAATAGTACTAATTAAAAAAGCGAACAAGCACACAAAATGTACTTAGTAGTTCTACATTATTGCTAAATGTGCATATAAAGTTCATACTTCAAGTTAAACTTTTTTATCCCATAATTTGATAATGGAATTAATAAATGAATAAATTAATTAATTGTTAAGCTAATACTTACTAAATTCACTTTATGAAATTAATAGAATTTTTCTAATATCAAACAATTTTAATCTTAATTTTAATTTAAGCAGTAATAAATTAATAAGTGTCGTTTTTTTTAAATTGGCGCCACAGTTGCAGCTAATCGACATCTATCGGTAGTTTTGTGTACTAACCAAGCTATGTTAACGTTACATGCCCGACTGCCGCTTAGTTAACAGATACTAACAGCTGTTATGAAAATGGCGCGCAATTCAAATACAAATTTGTTTAATCTTGCCATAAGAAAAATATAATGACACAATTCTTATGCTTAGTTAGATTGAACAAAAGTGTTACCCAGGGGGTAAATTTATACAAACTAAAAAATCCAAAATTCAACGAAATTATTACAAAAATTCTATAAAAATTCTAACTTCAAAATTAGAGAAAAACAAAAAAATTAAATTTGAACGAAATATGGGAATGGAGCTTTTGTCGGGAACCAAGGCTGCCATTGTATTTTTTTTGAGCCGAGGATGCCACACTGATTTAATATGTCAACAATGCCGGCAGTGCTGCCAACTATTTAGAGGAAAAAAAAACTAGCTGTTCAGAAATACGAAAAAAGCTTACATTTTGCTTATAGTATCACGGACATTAACTGTCAAATGTTGTATTTTAAGTTTTGCACAAAATTTAAGAAAAAAAAATGAATAGCTAAATGTATATTTCAGATTTTCGGCTGATAACAATTTTTAAATTTTCTAACTATCGAACTTTAAATAAGTTAGAACTATGTTGCTATAAAATAGCTTAGTTGGCAACAGTGAGTGCCGGCACAAAAATAATAGATATGTCAAAACGTTAATTACAAATAAGCAGCTAAATTACAAATAGTGTAAGGCAAAGATAGAGAGAGAGAGATGTAAGTAAGCCGCAGCTTATAATTATTATAAATAATGCATATTTTTATAAAGACTATGCATGCGACTGTGTGTCGTGCAAATGTATCAATTTCATTGACTTACGAGCATTCAACATTTCCATAACATTAAGCCGCCTTATCAGCGACGTGCTAAAACAAGTAAAAACAAAAAGTAAATAATAGCAGTTAGTCAATAGCAACAACAAGTTGCAGATAGGCAGCAGCTTAAGACGCACAATTATACGTGCATGTGTAAGTGTGTATCTGTGTTGTGTGTGTGTGCGTGTAGAAGTTCAACTGTCCGTGTCCTAAAAAGAAATTTAACAATTTGATTTATTTTTATAAACAGTATCTTCAATCTTACTAATTGTTTTGCTTGTACTTTGATATCGTTTGCTATAAATAATTATTAATATAGCATTGGCTTGATATTTATCGTTAATTGCACTTGTATTGCCTTTATACAGTTACCGAAGCAACTGTTTTGACCAATTCAAATAATTCGCATATTTTATTTGGCAAAAGTAATATAAAGAAGTAATAAAAATATAAAAAACAAGTCAGAACATTTACCGGCCATACTGTAAGTAAGATTCTGTATCAATATTTCGTAGGTTATTCAATATTGTTGCTATTGTAACCTGTTGCGTGTGCCGCTTGTTGTTGTTCTTGCTGTCCGCTTAATTGACAATTGCTGAATGCTATGCGAGCTGATTAAAAAGTAGGGTGAGAAATTGCAATAGGGGTATTCGTGAAACAAATTAACAACTACATAACTAACTTGTGAACAGCTGATCGTAAAATCTAATCTATACAAATCTAATCTAAATGTGTTGCAGGAATCCCCCTAGTAGCAATACATTTTTTATAAAATGGGAAATTTATAATTAAAATTGTTGCATGTCGGTGATGTGTTGGCAGTTGCTTATGCTCATTGCCAGCTTGCGCATCTGTGCAACAAAAACCGGTAACGCGGCAAGGCGTGGCTAATGTTGGCCACATGTTGCGAGGGCATTGAGTTGTCGGCATGCTCATTATTATGATTGTTGTTGGTATGGAGAGCAACGACAAGGTCAATACGATTCGTTAGTCTCCAATTTTGACCATACATATGCATGCACACATACATACATATATATGTACATATATGCGAGCATGTTTGTGCGTGTGCATATGTGTATGGAGACGCAGCCAATACAGATGTACATACATATGTTTGTAAAATCGTTTTGCCGCGACGTTGCCTACTATCGAAGTTAGTTTGAGGCATACTCGATTCGCAACTCATGAACGTCGGACGTGTTCTCCAAGCGCAGCCAGAATCGTCACAGTAATCCAAAGGAGACTCGTGTATAGTCATCGTCATCGTCATCGTCATCGACATCGTCATCATCATCGTTTATCAATATATTAAACCTGCTGCATGCTGTCGCGTCGGGTTTGTTTTTGTTATTTTCTTTTTGTGTTGTGGTTTCTCCCACTGTGCATGCTGTGACTCACATACATACATACATACATATGAATTATAGCACTCAGAACTTGAGAGCGAAGAGAATGTGAGAACGAGAGAGAACGCGTGCAATATCATTAAGCACAGAGAGATGGCAACATGGCGTAATCCCTTGCAAAAGCAGAATGCTGGGAAAATGCACATAAAATAATACAAAATTGTGTAGTGACGAACTGTGAATACTCTTACCTTACTTTAAATATAAACAACGAACAATATGAATTAACACTGTGTTCGTTATGCTAATGAGGAATGTGCGTGTTTTGTGAATGTGCCTCAAAATATAATATGATGATTCATTGCGAACTTTAATAATTATTCACTTTAATTCAACATTTTGTTATTAATAATTTCAGGTTGCAGTCCAAATATTGCTCAGTTTTAACATTGTTTAATAAATTTCAAATTTTACTTGGTTCACACGCTAGGTACGTACATTATTAGTATGTCTATAAAGTTGATATATGTAGATTAAAAAAATATATAAAAAAAAGTACCTAATTATCTTAATTTTAGTACAGACCGCGTCGAGTGCCATTGTTGTTGTGCCGAAATACTCATAAATACTTAAAACAACAACAAATACACACAATGGGTTCGATGCTCTGTAAGGAATACAAAACTACGGGGAAAGTAACGCCCAATCCTGAACAGGTCTCAGGTAATTGATCTAAAAACTAAAAAAAAAAAAAAAGAATACATGTATCTATTTAGAATTTAACAGAAATAAGTCTCTCAGATATTTAGGTTGACCATATTTCCAGACTTAAGTTATTGGTTGAAAAATGTAAATCCAAGTTATTGTTGAAATAATAAAAGTTCTGTATTCTTATGAAATTTGTTTTGAACGAAGTCTATTATATATTTAGGATGAACACATTTTTTTATAGTTATATTGAGAAACTTTAGTTATTAGGTGAAATAATAAAAGCTTGCTTTCTTTGAAATATGGATACATTTTTTGATATTTATATGATATTGTAAAAATTTTTGTATATGTTAGTTGGAAAAATGAGTTTTTTGTTTTATTTTTATAGTTTCATTATGAAGTTATGTAGAGAGAGTTTAGAAATTAGTTGAAATAAAGAGAATGAACTTTTGTATGAAGTAAAGTTACTAAGAGTGACCATATTTCATTGTAATTATCAGCATACAAATTTCTTCGCTCCAATGAAGATGAACTTATGTGAAGTTATATTTTTACCACAAGATCTCAGTTAATAACAGTTGATATTGTTAAAATAATTGCAGTTATTTTAAAATTTCTCCTTGTCACGGAACTTTCTCTTGCGATTAAGTTAATATTCCTTTCTAAATATTTACCTAGTTTTCAATTGGGTTGATTATAAATCAATAATTGCAATTTTAATTTCTTATGTACATACATTTCGTGTGTTCAACTGTAATTAACATGACCAACATTTAACCTCGATTCATTTAATCTAACCAGAAATAGCAAAAGAGCGTTGAGCGTTGAGCGTTGAGAAAGAGCGTGTTGAGAAATAGAGAAAAGAGTGTTTGCTCTTTGCGTTTGAGACATTCGCTTTATTATTTTTTTTTGCCATTTGGGCTTGACTTTTATTATTTTGCTAGTCTCAAGTCAGTTTACACTCTGAACTTAACTGCGACGGCGATAGATCCGACAGAAGTATAATAATTGACTGGACATTCCCAGAAATACCTATAACGTCATATTACTCTTGAAATCCATTCAAATATTTCAACCGGATTATTTTAGGTAAACCAGGCTAAAACCAAAAAATATATTTGCTTATTGTTTATTTTGTTTTTTTTTTCTTGCCTTTTTCGCTTTTATTACAATTGCTTAAATGTGTGTGAGACAAGGCTAACTGGTTTCTTGTGTGTGTGTGTGTATTTCAAACAGCTGTACATTATAGCGAGTTCACACTTTACATGGCTAAAAATTCATCTAATTAGATTGTACACCGGTTTTTGTTGTTGTTTTTTTCTTTTTGACTTGTCGCAATTATTGTTTTTTTTTTTTTTTTGAAATGTTTTGTCGGACCTATCGAAGGTCTGAATCATGTTTAGTAATACCAAAGACACTATTCAAGATTAATTTTTAATTAGCTTCATCAAGTTCTGACGTCATATTTGTACAGTTCCTCCAATTTTTCTAATTTTTTTTCGCCTTTTTTTGCGTTTTAATCTTTTCATCTTGTAATCCTATACATAAAATATAAAAACTTGTTAAATTATGTTAGTTTATTTGCTAAACCATCAATATTTTTTTCCGCAATTGAAGCTTTGGAAATTCCAGAAACTTATTTAACCGAATTTAGCAAATCGGTCGGTTCTCAAAATATTTGCATGCAATTTGGTTAGCGAATTAATAAATAGACAGTAACTTTTACAATAAATTTACGCATTTGTTTGTTTATATTTGGGCTATAAATTTACTTATTGACAAGTTATTTACTCAAGTTTTTCCTGAGTGGAAATGCCCTTAAGAAGCTCAGTTTTTCATTCTACTGTCAATCTAGTTCAAGTATTGACATTTTGAAATAGATATCTTTGTGACACTGAAGTGCCCCCATTAAATTTCACTTTCCCGACTCCCCTTTTCCAGTTACAAATGACGCAACAAATTGTTTAATGAACTTGTCGAGTTTTCTTGAGTGTGTATTGATTTTTTTTTGTCTTTTGGGCCATAACATTGCAATCTTAATCAATAAATAATATGGTTTCTATAAATGGGTTTCTAGCGCAACAAAGGGAAATATAATATATGAAAATTGTAATATGTATATCTATGAAAAACATGTTTAACGTATCATGATAAATTAAAAATTACGATATTATCTGGGGGAAGAGAACTTTTAAAATTTTCATTTCATTTCTTTTAAATTAATAAATAAAATTGCTTATCTTGAAACAAGCTAAAAACTTACAAATCATTATAACAATTAGAAAAATAGTTTTTTGATATAGATTCGCTTTATTCAGATGAAATTTATACGGGTTTTCTTAAAAAATCTTTCTGAAACTTTCGATAAATTACAAGTACATATAATAGTTGAAATTATATGTACATATGTATATGTAGGGATTAAAACCGTAATCGAAGCCGTATCTTTTAACCGGTGTTAACCGATGGAAATTCGTAACCGTAACTGAAACTAATTTATAATACCGAAATTATTGAAACCGAAATAACCGTTTCATGAATAACGGATAATAATCAAGCTTTAAGTTCATTTATTTTGTTAATATGTAATCATCGTTTTTAAAACTAGATTTTTTTTTAAATAGATTTTAATATTTTGTATTAAAGATCTTTGCAATCAAAGAATTTTTGTTCAGATATTAACATTTTTTTGAACCGCAATCATACCGGTATTTTGAAATCGAAGCTTACTAGAAACCCGTAACCGTTACGAAACCGATAACCGATAACCGAAAACCAAAATAAAAAACATAACTGCAAACGATATTCGGTTCGGTTTGATACCCTGGTATTATGTATAGATGTTTTCTATTTCTCCCAAATGAAAACTGATTTCAAATTTCAAAACTGAATTTTATTAAAAAAAAAAAAAGTTGGAAAATGAATAGAATAAATAGATGGTTAAGATGGAATACATATACAGCTGCGAAAAAAATAATAGCACCACTATGAGACTTTGTCTTACGTGTCAAAAAAGATATAGTTGGGGCAGCGATTTTTCCAAAACTTTTTTTTTTCATAAAGCCTTGAATATCTAATACATAAAATATATATTGGGTTTCCTTTAGAATTGGAAGGTTGAGAGGGTTGAGAAGGTAGGAGGGTGGTGCTATTTTATTTTTCGCAGCTGTATATAGAATAGTTGTAGGTTGCAGTTCCTTTTAGACTTTGCTGTCACTTTGCTTGGTGGCAAGCTGCTCGAGTCGTGTTATGGCATCGTCCAGAAACTGACGTTGCAACTGCAACTGTGGCAGCAACTCATCGGCGCTGAGTAGTTGCAACTTGTGCTTCGTCTTGATGCCGAATGATGAATCCAACGATGGCCAATGGCCGCGCAGGAAACCCGATGATGATGTGGATGATGTGGATGAGGCATTGGGTCGCAGTATGGCCATTAGACGCTTAATGAGCGAGGGGGAATTGGTGGCAGGTGGATTGATGCCACTGCCATTGGGAATCTCGGGCATTGCCAGCAATGGTGTCCAGAAATAAGAACTCGTCGTTGTTGTTGCAGTTGAAGATGCAGTTGGAGTTGGAGTTGCCATGTCATCACGTTGAGTTTCCGCCGGCTGTTTGTTGCTACTGATGTTGTTGTTGCTACTGTTGTTGTTGTTGTTGCCTTGCATTGCATCCAGTTGTTGCAACTGCTGCTTGAGCTCGTCCAGCTTATGCTGCAGATACTCAAAGTCAGCAGCCAAATTGTTTGCCAAATGTTGTGCATCCTGTTCATGCGCCTTTCCTTCCAGCGTCTCAATCTGCAGCTGAACATCCTGCTGACGTTGCTGCAACTCATCCAGCAACAGCGGCGTCTCCGGACTGAATCTTTCCATATACACACGTGCAATCTCCGCCTGCAACAGCTGGCGATGCACACGCAATGCGCTCAGCTTCAGTTCCAGCTGCTGTTCCGCTGTGGTAACACTTCCATTTCCAGTGGCGCTGGAAAGGCTGCTGCATCCGAGACCAGCGATCAGTAGGAGAGCAACAAGTTCTGGACGCGACCACGACATCTTTTCAACTGACATCTCAGCGGATGACCCTCCTGGGCTTTGGGCTTTGGGCTCTAAACTTCAGCTCTGCTTTCTTTCCAGCCAGTGTTGCCAACTTAACTGCAGCTGAAAGAAAGCTAGATTTTTTTAGCTAGATTTTATGTTGAATTTCCATTTCTATCCCTTTTTGTTTTTTTACGACTTCAGGAATCTTTCTTAGACTTTCAATATAATTAAAAAAAATAATTTTAATAATAATATCAATAATAATATTTATTTTACTTAAGTTAAAATTGCAAACTTTTTTAAACTAGATTTTGTAGTTGGGTGTAGTTGTAATTCAATTTCTACTACTTTTTCAATTTTAATAAGTTTGATAACAATTACAATAAAAAACAACATTTGTATTTAACTTGAGTTAGATTTACAATCAGAACAATGCATTTATTCTTTTGATATATGATTTAAATGCGTAAAAATATTCAAATTTGTATAATAATAATTTTTTAATAAAAAAACAAATATTTAATCACTTTTTTAATTAGAAATATTAAAAATAAGAGTGGAAAATATCAAATGGAAATTTATTAAACTCTGAAATTTAAACTAAAGTAAAATCACCATTCTTAATCATAAAAATTTTTTTATATTGTAATTTTAATAAATATTATATATTTTTTTATTTGATGAGTTAAAGCTTTTAGAAATCAAAGTAAAATCTTATAAATATTATTGTAATGTTAATTGTTTATTATATTGTTGATAATTCATTATATATATAGAAGCAATCAACTAACATACATATAAACTTATAATTTAAATAAATTTACTCAATTTAAATAAATTTACATAACTTAAATAAATTTACATAATTTAAATAAATTTACATAATTTAAATAAATTAACATCATTTAAATAAATTTCCATAATTTAAATAAATTTACAAAATTTACATAAATTAAACGAATCTTATGAATTTTTGCACATTTATTGAATTATAGCTGTTTTAAACGAACGCACAAATTCATAAATATTTGTATTGATAATTTATTCAAAATTAAAAAAGCTATGAAAAAAAACCCGTTGAAATTTAGCGAGATTTAAGGAAAAAGCAGCTAGTGTGGCAACACTGGCACACAGCAGGCGTTTGACGAAACGAGACGAGACTTTCTATCTTTTGGGTCTGCCCGAATTTAAATTGTCGTTAAACGGGAAAAATTTTATGTGTTTTGATTTGAAACAAATAGGAGAGTGAGATAGAAAGAGGAAGGTTGAGAGACTGCAGAGTAGTAGAGGAAAAAGACAAGAAATAGAAGATACATGTGTGGAAAGAAGTTTAAATTGGGAAAACCTTTCTAATCGAATCGAATCGAATCAAATTGAATATTGCAGGTGCCGTTGGTTCTTATCAATCGAAGTGCAGCACGGAAAAGATGTCGTCAGCAGGTGGAAATGTTGTTGTTGTCGAAGAGGAGCAACAGCAACAGAAGCTGGATGTGGAGTACACGGCTCCTGTGGCCGTCTGCAAGGCGACCGATCTCAATGAGAACGAGATGAAACAGTTGGAATTCAATGAGGATACGAAAATACTTCTAGTTAAGCAAAATGGACGCTTCCAGGCGGTGGGTTCCAAGTGTACCCACTATGGTGCACCATTGCACTCTGGCGCCCTGGGATCGGGTCGGATTCGTTGTCCCTGGCATGGCGCTTGCTTCAATCTGGAGACGGGCGACATTGAGGATTTCCCTGGCTTGGATTCATTGCCCTGCTACAAGGTGGATGTCTCCGATGGCCAGGTGATGGTGCGGGCCAAGCACAGCGATCTGGCCAAATCGAAGCGTCTCAAGAATATGGTCAAGAGGAATCCCCAGGATGAGCGTTGCTTCATTGTCGTCGGCGGCGGACCGTCGGGTGCCGTTTGTGTGGAGTCATTGCGTCAGGAGGGTTTCACCGGTCGCATAATCCTGGTGTGCCGTGAACAGTATTTACCCTATGATCGTGTCAAGGTCTCCAAGTCGATGAACCTGAAAATCGAGTCTCTCCAATTCCGTGATGAGCAATTCTACAAGGAATACGATATTGAATTGTGGCTCGGCGTTAGTGCCGATAAATTGGTCACGGCACAAAAGGAACTCCACTGCTCCAATGGTTATGTGGTGAAATATGATAAGATCTACATAGCCACCGGCTGTTCGGCCTTTAAGCCGCCAATTCCCGGTGCTGATCTTGAAAATGTGATGACATTACGTGAATTTAGCGATGCCCAAAGCGTCTTGGCATCTATAACGCCCGAATCGCGGATCGTTTGCTTGGGATCCAGTTTTATTGCCTTGGAGGCGGCCGCATTTCTTGTCTCGAAGACGGCCAGCGTGACGGTCGTGGGAAGGGAGAATGTGCCGCTCAAGGCGGCATTTGGTGAACAGATTGGAGAGCGAATGTTGAAACTGTTGCAGGACAATAAGGTTAACATGATCATGGAGAGCGGCATCACCGAGATCATTGGCAACGACGATGGCAAAGTGGTTGAGGTCCAACTGGCTGATGAATCCCGTATACCCTGTGATCTGCTCATCATGGGCACCGGCTCCACGCTCAATACTCAGTTTATGGCCAAGTCGGGAGTGCGTTTGAATAAGAATGGTTCGATTGATGTCACCGATTTTATGGAGACCAATATACCCGATGTCTATGTTGGCGGCGATATTGCCAATGCCCATATCTATGGCTTGGCCCAATCCCGTGTCACCATCGGCCATTATCAGCTGGCGCAATATCATGCTCGGATTGCGGCGATCAACATGTGTGGCAGTGTCAAGAAGGCGGAGGCGGTGCCCTTCTTCTTTACCATGCTCTTTGGCAAGGGCATACGCTATGCGGGACATGGCAGCTACACGGACGTCATCATCGATGGCAGCCTCGAGGATCTATCATTTATCGCATACTTTGTTAATCATGCCGACACCGTTACGGCCGTGGCATCCTGTGGCCGTGATCCGATTGTCGCACAATTTGCCGAGCTGATCTCGCAGGGCAAATGCCTGGGACGTAATCACATCGAAGATGCCTCAAATCGTCAGGCCTGGACGGCGATGCTCAAGGAGCCGGTACCCAAAGTGCGCTAAGGATTCACTTCAAGCTTAAATCTAGAATGATGACCCCCATACCAGTATGTGTGATTATTACTCGCTGCATTCAGATATCGCCGCTCATAGATATACATATATATGTATTTAAAATTTGTGTATATATATATTGTTAAATTTGTTAATGTGTACAAGTTGAAACCGCACATCCTGCTGTCCATCTATCGCAATCCTGTATACATAGTTTACATACTAAGTATACAAATGTATTAGTCTGGAAACTTTTTTGCTCCACTATTTAAAAATTCATGTGATTATCGTGTGTTGTATCTATGTATGTATTCTTGTACCAAAGCAAATGAGATTTGTACAATAAATACGTTGCATTTTCTTACCAGCAATTTGTTTTTCTCATATCTGTAGAATTAATTCTCTTTCTAGAAAAGATATTTTGAAAATGTGCTATAATAAAAATACTTGTAACCAGGGATTAAAACCTTAACCGAAACCGTAATCTTTAACCGGTGAAAACCGATTGAAATTTGTAACCGTAACCGATAATAATTGTTTCCGCTGTACCGAAACCCATAAACCGAAACTCTTTAAACCGCAATAACCGTTTAGTAACCGATTCATTTATAAAGTTTAATTTCGGTTCTGGTCGTCGCAGCTACTGAGCAACTTTGATAACTTTGAACTGCCATAACTTGGTCAAAACTCAATCAATTTTCATGCACAATGTAAATTTGAGCATGATTTTTTCTTTAAATTCGTTCTGCATTTAAATTTTGTTCATTTTGAAAAATTTTTGAAAATCGAATTTTTTTGAAAATTTACAGTGTTACCCCTTTGTCTTTTTTGATTTTTTCAAAATCAACTAAACTTAAATGCAGAACGAATGTATAAGTAAAATTATGCCCAAATTTACATTGCGCATGGAAATTGATTGAGTTTTGACAAAGTTATGGCAGTTCGAAGTTATTAAAAATCAGAAAAATCAAAATAATCGAAGTTTTCGTTCGATTTCATTATTTTCCAGGCTAAGTAGAGCATTAAGTCTTTTTTCATGTAAAACCTTAATTTTTTTTGTGAACCGAAACCATACCTGTATTTTTAAACCGAAACTTACAAAAAACCGATAACCGTTACGAAACCGATACTCCACGATTTTGCATAACCGATAACCGAAAACCTTAATTCGAGCATAACCGAAACCGTAACTGAATCGATATTCGTTTCGGTTTTAATAATAATAATAATAAATAAAAAAGAAGCCGTATTCAATTCTCCACTGATCGATACTATGGCAACTATATGATTTAGAAAATCAATTTTAATTAAAATTTATATGGCTGTTTAGGACAATATCAGATAATCAATCTGTGAGATTGGTTGATATATCTCCATGAACAATAAAGTTGTTTATACTAAAGTTTGATCTTCAACCGATGTGATCCGATTAAACTGCCTTTTATATTTTGAAAACTATAATTCTAATTCTAAATTCACTCTAACTTCATCTGTTCTCACTCTACGACGTTTGCTTTTGTTATATCAAAAATATGAAACCAGTCGGGAACAGTCACCTTATATAAATACACCTTGATTAAGGTGATGTCAACAATATGAAACCAGACTGAGAACAGTTTTTGATAATACATCACTTTATACAAATACACCTTGATTAAGGTAATGTCAACAATATGAAACCAGACTGAGAACAGTTTTTGACAATACATCACCTTATATAAAAACACCTTGATTGAGGTGATGTCAACAATATGAAACCAGACTGAGAACAGTTTTTGACAATACATCACCTTATATAAATACACCTTGATTGAGGTGATGTCAACAATATGAAACCAGACTGAGAACAGTTTTTGACAATACATCACCTTATATAAATACACCTTGATTAAGGTAATGTCAACAATATGAAACCAGACTGAGAACAGTTTTTGACAATACATCACCTTATATAAATACACCTTGATTAAGGTAATGTCAACAATATGAAACCAGACTGAGAACAGTTTCTGACAATACATCACCTTATATAAATACACCTTGATTAAGGTAATGTCAACAATATGAAACCAGACTGAGAACAGTTTTTGACAATACATCACCTTATATAAATACACCTTGATTGAGGTGATGTCAACAATATGAAACGAGACTGAGAACAGTTTTTGACAATACATCACCTTATATAAATACACCTTGATTAAGGTGAATAATATGAAACCAGACTGAGAACAGTTTTTGATAATACATCACCTTATATAAATACACATTGATTGAGGTGATGTCAACAATATGAAACCAGAGTGAGAACAGTTTTTGACAATACATCACCTTATATAAATACACCTTGATTGAGGTGATGTCAACAATATGAAACGAGACTGAGAACAGTTTTTGACAATACATCACCTTATTGAAATACACCTTGATTGAGGTGATGTCAACAATATGAAACCAGACTGAGAACAGTTTTTGACAATACATCACCTTATATAAATACACCTTGATTAAGGTAATGTCAACAATATGAAACCAGACTGAGAACTGTTTTTGAGAATACATCACCTTATATAAATACACCTTGATTGAGGTGATGTCAACAATATGAAACCAGACTGAGAACAGTTTTTGACAATACATCACCTTATATAAATACACCTTGATTAAGGTAATGTCAACAATATGAAACCAGACTGAGAACAGTTTTTGACAATACATCACCTTATATATGTAAATACACCTTGGTCTTTAGTTTTTCTATAATTTAGTTTTTAATTTATCTATAAGTTTTTCAAATATTGCGTTCCGCGCCAGCTGAATAGCATTGCTCTCTTCAAGAGCAACTCGCATTTTGCGGAATTCTTCGGTGCAGGCACAATGAGTTCCAATGGGTTTTCTTCTCTTTTGGTAATATGCGTTGGACTGTTCATCCGACTTCCGTTTGTGTCTCATGGGACTAATGCTTGGTTCATCATCCGAGGCAGCCTTGGAACTGCTCGACAGTTCCTCGGAAATGAGCATGGAACTGCAGAAAGGCTCCTCGGACTCATCGAATGTGGCCGCTTCGAAATCTGGAAATATCTGTGTGGCATTGTCATCCTCCGTCAGCAGTGTGGCCAATGTGCGACGCACTGTGACTGTTGCAGGTCTGCAGCTGTTGTTGTTGTTGTTGCTTCTGTTGATGTCTCTGCCAAAGATTGCCTCCATGTCCTCGAAATGCCTCCATTTTGCTCCGCTTTCGCCGGTGTTAATGTTTTTTTTCTTAATATTATCGAAAGTCACACGTAAATTACGTATCTTTCTATCCAGCTGTAGCTCATCCAATCCTCTGACTCCCATATCTTCCATGCCATTGAGAATCTCGCGCCAAATTTTTTTATTTTTTATTTTTGGATCGCGAAATTTGCATTTTCGTTCGCCATAAAGCGCCAACAACAATTGCGTTTTTTCCGAAGTCCATTTCTTTCCATCCTGCAATGTAATAATTTCTTATTATTTACTCACTTTCAATATGCTAAAACTTACAGTGAATTTCCATTTCATTTGACAAAATCAGACAAAATTGTTAAGAAAAGCGATAAAAAATCATTAAAAAAGCGATAACTTTAACGTAGAGATGAACAAACATCGATGCAAACACCGATACTATCGATTATTAAGAATCAACAACAAATGACTGGCGAACAATTCAAAATTGAACTTATTTTTGGTTCAGTTAGCAATAATTTTGCAATAAATTAATAATTTCATGAACATTTATAATTCGAAATTAGATAAAATGAAGGATATATCATATTTATAAAGGATGAGAGTCGTCACTCCTCGGGGCAAGAAGTTCCAAATATAGTTTTTATAGAAAACATATTCTTTAATATTTATCTTTTATTGAAAAGTTGTCAGACGTTAATTTTTCTACAGCACGGCTGCCAGGGCTGCACAATTGTCAAGGCGGTGGCATAAGTGGTGCTATTAAATTGACTTTAATAAATTGAGGAACCTTTCATTGTCCTCAACTATTAATAATAGGTTATTATGGTGTCAAGTCTAAATGACACGCGTATTTAGTTAATTCCATAAAATGACGATATGACGTCACAAGTGCTCAGCGACAGTTGTTGTGTTATCGAGCCGGCATTTCAACAGAACTGCAACGATATACATATGTATCGGTTTTGCATTCGCGATATATCGATTTGTTTCTTTTCCTTTTTTTTTGTTGTTTTCGTGTGGCAGGCGATGAATCGTCGTCGATACGTTTTGGGAAAAATTTTTTTTACACACCAGCAGCAGCACACCAGCACACACACAAAAACGCCCAATAAATTACAGTTGCAGGCAAAGCAAAGGCAGCAGCACACAGGCAAAAGAAAAGTTTTATAACAAATCCATCAAGGTGTGAGGACGCGCTGATCAGAGGCAAACCAACACCAGGGAGCACCAGCAACAAACAGAACATTCCAATAAGCAGAGTTGCAGTTGTCAGTGTAACCAAAGTGTAACAACAACAACAACAAGAGCAACAACACACGCAAAAAAAGGAAAACAACAATTCATATTTATCAATTATGAATTTCTTGGGCTTTGGCCAATCAGCCGAAATTGAAATAGTTTTTGATGGTGCCGAGAGCAGAAAAACCGCCGAGGTGAAGGGCGAGGATGGCAAAGTGGAAAAGATGCTACTCTTCTACGATGGCGAAACAGTATCCGGCAAGGTAGGAACGAAAGGGAGGGGAGGGAGCTGAGATGGAGGCGGCGATAGGAAGTTAAAAGAGACGACGGCTTCCGTTTTTAGTTGCCGCCTCCCTCCAGTGACATTTATCAGTCTCAGTGTTGCCACAATTTCAAGGGCTAAATTAGCTATATTAAATTGATCAAAAAAGTGGCTTGAAATAGCTATAAAGTGATCAAGCTTTAAATATATTCTACATTTTTGAACGTTTTCTGTTGAGCTTATAATTCGGAAATACATGTTAAATAAGAAAGAATACGTGTCCTTTTATCGTATAGCAATAACAATGAATTTGTCGACTGATTCTTTATATATCTCGAATCAAGTATAATGTTTAATAATTAATATTGCAATTGGCAATAATAATTTTAATGTAAAGTGTTCGCATACAAAGATTCTACGTATATTGAAGTTATCTGGAAATGTTCGCTTTTCAAATAAGCCAGTTTTATAGTTAATAATTTTTCTAGTTTTTGCAATAACAAAAATAGCCAAGTCTAGTTGTAAAATGGCTGAAATGGCAGCACTGATCAGTACATAACATACAAACAGATGCAGAGATGTACAACGTAAATGTGTACAAAATAACGTACATATATATATTTATGTATGAATATGTGATGATTAATAAATTGTACTCATTTTATTGTATTATTATTATGTATTTTAGGTAAATGTAACGCTTAAAAAGCCGGGCAGCAAACTGGAACATCAGGGCATTAAGATTGAGTTTATTGGACAAATTGAATTATTCTATGATCGGGGCAATCATCATGAGTTCAAGTGCCTGTCCAAGGCTTTGGCCCGTCCGGGCGATCTCATCCAGAACAATAGCTATCCCTTTGATTTTCCCAATGTGGAGAAACAATTCGAGGTCTATGCCGGCTCCAATGTCCGATTGCGTTACTTTCTCCGGGCGACAATTGTGCGACGTCTCAGTGATATAACCAGGGAGGTGGACATTGCGGTACATACGCTGTGCAGTTATCCGGAAATGAATAATCCCATCAAAATGGAAGTGGGCATCGAGGATTGCCTGCATATTGAGTTCGAGTACAACAAGAGCAAATATCATCTGAAGGATACAATAATTGGTAAAATCTATTTTCTGCTCGTTCGCATCAAGATCAAACATATGGAGATTGCGATCATAAAGCGTGAATCAACTGGAACCGGACCCAATGTCTTCAATGAGAACGAAACGATTGCGAAATATGAGATCATGGATGGAGCGCCGGTTAAGGGAGAGAGCATACCAATAAGAGTATTCCTTGCCGGCTACAATTTAACGCCAACGATGCGGGATATTAATAAAAAGTTTTCGGTCAAGTATTTTTTGAATCTGGTGCTGATGGATACGGAGGATCGTCGGTACTTTAAGCAGCAGGAGATTGTGTTGTGGCGCAAAGCGGACATACCACGTTACCATGCCACCCAGCAGCAGCAACATCAACAGCAATCCCATCACCAGCATCAGCATGTGCCGCTCCATGCGCCACCGCATTTGGTTAGCGGACCGGCAGCGCCAACAGTTGCCCATTCCCTCATCAGCAGCAGCACCGACAGCGAAGGCGCCGCCACAGCAGGAGCTGGCAACATCGCTGCCGCTGGAGGAGCAACTGGAGCGGGAGTTGGAGTTGAATCGAAAATGGGTTTATTCACACGCGAGAGCCCGAATCAGGAGTTTAGCCAACAGCAATTGGACTCACCACTGCCCAATTCACCAATGACGCCCGGCAACGAAAGCAATATCATCGGAGGAGGAGCAGGAGCAGGAGGAATAGCTACAGCTGGAGTGGCAGTGGGAGCGGCAACTGTTGCTGGCGAGCGTGAACGCGGCATGGGCGATGGCGCTGCGGCAGCAACAACCAGCGCCTCACCCGTGGCCATGTTGTCCAGCACGCCGCCGCCGTTGCCCGTTGCCAGCATTACCGGGGCAGCGGATGAATCCAGCTTGTTACAGTCGCCAACACATGCTGCTGGCGATGGCGATGGCAATATGCAATTGGAATTGAATGTCGATGAGGACCATGCTGCACGTACGCCAATTGATCCAGATGATGAGCTAACGGACGTGGCGTTGCCATCGCCACCAGCTCCTGCTCCCTCTGCTGCTCCCGCTGCTGCCAAAAAGGTCAACACAGCTGCGCCGCTGAGTGCGGATTGAGTAACAGCTGCAAAACGATTGCGATTATGATTTACAGAACAACAACAACAACAACAGCGGGAGCTGAAGAAACACATCAAACTATTAAGCGACAGCAACAACAACAACAATATGCATATATATACATCTATTTTTTAAAAAAATGTTAATTTAAAAAATTGTTACGATAATGTTTTTATGGAGTTTATGCGCGCACACAACACGTTTCTGTTTTCGAGAACACCCCTCAAAAGATAAAGTATTTCACTGTAAACACCGGCGCTTTAATGCTCTCACTAACTCTCTTTCTCTCACACAAACAAAACATGCTTAGCTCTATTCGAAAATTGTATTAACATTTTGCAAAATGAAAACTATTTTATAAATATTAACTATGCGAATTTTTGTTGTGATCCTCAGTCTCTCAGTCCTATCAAAACGCCTAGAAACATCATCATCAATCAGCAAAAAAAAAAAAAAGCGAAAAAAAACTCATTCCCCCAATTTTTGGAAAATTGAATTTTTCAATTTGTAGCAGTACTTTCGAAAATGTTCTAAAACAAAAGAAGTAAAACAAATGCTTTCTAAAAGTAACAAATAATGAAATTAAATTGCTGCGTAGGCATAAATAAAATTGAATAAAGTTTAGAAAATAAAAAAAATAAAAACGAAGCTGCCCGGAGTTGTTCTGAGTGCGCCTAGAAAACATGTTACATGCATAATACATATATATGTATATGTATATATATATGCTTGCATATGTACATAACATAATTCATATTAATATACAAATATACATATATATTATATATTAAATTTATCAAATTAATAAAAACGAATGAAAATTATATCGAATTTTAGATCATATCTGGGTATTCCAGATTTTTCACATTTTCGACTAATTTCAAAAATAAAAAATGACCCTAAAATGTTGCTTCCACATGAAACTGAGCGAGAGGAAATGAATATTGTTGCTATCTGTCTAAATTTTGACTTATTGGACAGAAGAAATCAGATAGTTATTTAAATTATATCGTATGATCTATAATATGGATTAAACATATATAGATTCGATATAAAATGAGGATTGCTTCAAGAATTCTTTAACTGTTCCTAAAGATGTGAGAATTCCCTTTTTTTTGATTTGAATACATTGTGAGTGAAGCTTATTCGTCACTCAGTGATCAATATCTCAACGAAATCGGGATAAATTTGGATGGAAGTACTTGTAAGGAAAGGGTATCCTTCAGACATACATTATAAGACACCTCATTCAATTACACAAGTAATTATAATTAGTTATAGTATTTATTCTATAATTTGTAATGCCATTGGTGTGTGGGAAGCAACAACTTGAGTGTATTTAATCCCATGCCTCCTTGATCTTCAGCTGATTGAGACGCTCCTCAATAGTCACATGAGGTTTCATCTTTCTCAGTGTTTGCTCATTTGTCCACTTGGCCACCAGTTTGTCCCGTTTCTGCAGTTCCTTCGCATGACCCGACGATTGTTCCTACACACACACACACCACACACAAAACAATTAGTTTAAGTATTGCCGGTATGCAGTATATATGGCATATACATACCAGTGTGAGGTAGGGATGCCGCAATAGAAACATTATGTGCTCCTGGCGTTCGTATTCTTGGGTGAGCGTATCCATGGCCTTTTTGCTCACCGGCTTGACGAGGCGCCGCTTGCCGCGGAATATGTGACCGGGCACGGTTTTCTTGAAGAAATTTATTGAAGTTAACTGCATGTTGTGCTACTATTTAATATACACAATTGATTTAAGGTTTCTATCTTGACTTTATTTTTCTTTCGGCGCACGTTAAATGTTGTTGCACAAGTCGCTATAACAGCTGACTAGGGCTACAGAAGCATCGTTAATGATATCGATATGTTGACTACTTCCTACTTCCCATGACTATCGATGTCATTGCAGCCCTAGTCGCCCCAAGGCAACTGATTGCTGTTATCGCTGACACAGATCTCTTGCAGATATATCGATAAGCAAAGAAAGTCATCGTTTCGGTAACGCCAAATTGAAAATGGGAAAACGCAATTAACAGTAATAAAATGTTAATTATATTATGAAAACAATTGGCATACTGCAATATAAAACATGTGTATGTGTGTGTATGTATGTAGGTATGTACAACTTAGGCACTATTTTCGGAAATAGGATAAGGACTAGCTGAATGAATGACATCGCCTTGATGCAATGCTCCCTCGACGAAATGCAATATCTCGAATCCCACCTCAACCATAATCAGTATTATGATCATCCACTCGAGGCGAATGTGATGGGCATCGTTTAGATTGTGGGAGACAAGTTCGGCGAGCTCCACACAATGATTGATCTTCTCGTTCATCACTTTGGTGCGACGGGAGATGCTGAAATAGGAGCACACTTGCAGATAGAGACCCTCCAGCTCCTCCCGATCCCAGTAAAAGTCCGGGGCATCCAGTAGATCCGATGACAAGTTGATGGAATGCCGCAAGGCGAACAATTCACCCGTTTTCCGTAGCATCGAAGCACGCGAGATGCGCAAACGTCGTCCACGCTTCAGATCTTCTGTCAAATACTCCATGGAATCAATATAACGATCCAATGTCGCCTCCCAAATGCCCAGCTTGATGGACTGCGCAATGGCATTGGAGAATGTGTATTTATACAGGAAATTATCGCTATCCGGTGTCACATAGAACTTGCCGTTCTGGAAGAAGGCACGAGATGCCACATTCAAATCATTGCAGTCCGCAACGAGATCCCCTTCAACATCCACAGCAGTGGATGCAATGTACGTGTAGGGCATCATCTCACTCTCGCCGTGTACCAAGGCACTTACATACGACTCGCGCTCAAAGTTGCGAAGAAAGTTGAGCACATTGTTGGTCTCGATGTCGTTGCAGTTCCAGAACACAACGGATCCCTCGCGAAAGAAGAAAATCTCTCGGGGCTGTTCCCCCGTCGGATATTTGGCCGTCACAAAGAGAACATTTTGTTCGACCCCGAGATTGTCGGTGGAAAAGAAACGTTTCGTTTCATACAGATTCTGTTGCTTGAGTGCAGCATGCAATTCCTCCAGATTGTATTCATCGGCTGTCGTATATCCGCGTGTATTGAGGAATCCCAATGCGGACAATTCATCGATTGCCAGACGCTTCTTGCGCAACGCACGCGTGCGACTTGGCGACATCGCCGTCTCTAGCGGCTCATCCACCTGTGGCAAAGTCTTTACACCGTCTGCCACACGACTCTTAAGGTTCTTTGCTGCCGATTCAGCGCCTGTGCCAACGCCAGCGCCTCCTTCCGTTGTGTCCTTTATTATGCTCGACGCCAGGCGTTTGTTTATTTGCAGCCACTGTACTTGAATCGCATTCCAGTTGCTTTGCAACTTATATGTCTGTGTTTTGGGTACGGCGCGCAGACTTCGAACGAACGCCGCTTCCCACAGCAACTCGTGCTAGTATCATTTCAATTTATTTATTATTTATACTTTAATTCAAAAAGGGGAAAAAAACTACTTAATTGCCATAACTCTCAATTCGATATATATAATATTGCTTATCGAATTGCGACAAGTGGGCGGCAATTGCATGCAATCAAATTGTTCATGGAACTAGTTCCAAGCTAGCAATATATCGCACACAATTATTTTTGTGGGTTTCTCAGCTAATACTACTCTCAAAGATGATAATAATTGTAGGCACACCTAAGGATCAATACATATATGCAACTGTAATAAAGTATTTAACAAAATTAAGTAAATTGAAATTAAACAAAACTTGACTCAAACGAATGAACGAACATAAACAATTGAACTATATGACCAACAATCAGGGAAGCAGTTCGTTCATTCGCTCGTTCTTAGTGCTTAGTTCAATAGAGCTTAATCTGAACGATTCGATACAACTCTGGTGTTTGTTGTCTGTGGCGGCAACACATCAAATAAACATTATGGAAAACGCGCTATTTTCTAATGTGCAAAAGTTATATGATAATGGTTTATACGAATGCGTGATACCGGTGGTGAGTACCAATGTCAGAGCACAGCAGCTAACGTTTTAAGAAGCCATTTTGAGCAAATGAAAAACACATATGTATCTTACACACACAAATACATGCATATCTACATATGTACATATGTGAAAATTGCAGGCAAGTCTTTTGTCGACAGTGCTGCAAAATGATCGAAATGTGGCGACTCTGGAGATGGAGTACCAAACGATGCTGTATTTGAGCAGCGCCAGCTACAAGGAGCGCAGTTCATCGCACGGCCTGCAATCAACTCGAGGCTGTTGTCCTGCAGCGCAAGGCAATGCTGAGATACAAGAGCAGCCACCTGTCGGCCATTGAGGTGTCCTACAATCAGTTCCAGGATGTGGAGTTGCGCTACAGAATTGCCGTCTGCTATAAGGAGCTGGGCGAATATAGCATGGCAATCAGCACCCTGCAGGCGGTCAAGTCTCGTACACCACGCCTCAATATGCTGCTCGCCCGCCTCCTTCATCATCATGGACGGGGCGTGAGCAAAAGCGAGACCTGCTGTGGCATTCAAGGATGTGCTGCGGGAATGCCCCATGTCGCTGACATCGATTGAGGCACTCATCGAGCTGGGCATCGATGGCAGCGAGGTGCATTCTATGGTGGTTAATGGTAGGCTGCTTTTTCAACAGATTCCACCAGTGGATTCCATTTATTTACCTTCTTTTTATACCCTTGCAGAGGGTTTTCATAAATTTACAACGAAATTTGTTAAAAATCTACCCAAAATGTATATATATTCTTGATCAGGATAACGAGCTTAGTCGTTATAGCCATGTCTGTTGGTTTCTATGCAAACTAGTCCGTCAGCTCTGAAGCTATCATGATGAAACTTTATACAGGTCCGTCTTATTGCCGGAACAGTTCGGATCGGATGACTATATCATATAGATCTCGTAAGAAAATCAAACTTTTGTATGCAAAGCTTTCTTGTTTCTTGAGATATCTCAACCGATCTCACAGTATAATCATTCACTGTTGTCTTGTACAAGCTGATATACCGATCGGTTGAAAATAAAATGCACAGGACTCTGCAAGGGTATAAAATCTTCAACGTGCCAAATATAACGTTTCTTTATTTTTATTCTTTTAGCCGCTCCATTGCCCAAGAACATTGAATGGCTGAGCAGCTGGATTAAGGCGCATGCCCAGATGTATGGATGTAAGCATCTGGAGGCGGCCAAGACATTCCAACAGCTCAACGATACAACAATGTTGCGACAGAACGAACATTTGCTGACAAACATTGGCAAATGTTTGTATTATTATGGAAACTTCACACAGGCAGAGCAGTATCTGGCCATGGCAGCCATGATTAATCCACACAATATGAATGCACTTTGTCCTCTGTCTGTTGTCTATGGGTTCAACAGCAAAAAGAAGCCGGAACAGGAGAAACTAATCACACCGATGAGAATACGAGGCAGTGGGGAATTCAGTTCATCACATTGGTTCCTCTATTCACAGCTCTCGTACATGAGCTCCAAGTATGAGCGGGCATTGATCTTCACGGAGCGCTCTCTGGCCATTGATCCGCGCAACATTGAAGCATTGCTGTTGCGTGGCAAGCTCTTTGGTGGCCTTGGACGACACAAGGAGGCCATCGATGTGTTTCGCAGTGCACAGTGCTTGGCACCATATCGCTTTGAGGTCTACAAAGGATTACTGGCTTGCTATATACGACTCAAGCGTTCGAAGGAGGCCCAGGTCATGTGTGTCCTGGCCGTGCGCTATTTTCGCACCTCGCCGCGCAGCTACACAATGTTTGGCGGCACCTTGTTCCACTCATCCGATCCGGATGCCAAGAAGAGCGCCAAGAGATTAGTGGAGAAGGCCCTGCAAATTGATGAACATTACGCGCCGGGCATCGCTTTAATGGCGGGCATCTTTCAGCATGAAGGCGCCTCACAGGACGCCATTGGATTGCTGCGCAAGCAAGTCTCCAATTATCCACATCCCAAACTGTTTGCCATGCTTGCCGAATTGCTCAGTGTGGAAAAGGATCTCGATGGTGCATTGCACTTCTTCACGTTGGCCTTAAGGTGCGTTCTGTCTGTCTATGTTGCAAGTTGGCAAATTGCGACTTATCCGTTTCCTTTCGGAATGAATTATGAGTTTACAAAAAAATGTTAGCCTGAAAACTGTGAGCTAGACGTATGAAAAACGCTGAGATTCCCTTATTTCGTATGTCAAAGTAAACATTTTGTAAATTTTTTTATTTGCCAATTCAAATTTGTAAAGTTTTAAAATGATAAGTAAATTTTAATTTTTTTTAAAAGTATTTTTGTTTTAAAATTTATTTTTATTTAAAAAAAATTGAATTTAATTATTAATTTGTCATTTGATTTAAATTAAGAAATGTTACTTGTTTTTAATTGTTTTTTTTAATCAAAAAATGGTTTTTGTAATTTTTTTTTTTTATTTAAAAAGCATAATTTTAATAATCTTCGGTTTCCTTACAGGCTAGAGCCGACTTTCCGGCGTGCTTTGGAGGGTGTCAATGCTCTGACGAAGGCGGCACGGAACAGCAATGTTGCAGGTAAACCCAGCGACGCCAGCAGTGGCAGCGGCAGCGGCAGTGGCTGTGGGAGCAGCAGCTCCAGCACAAATGTGGCAGGCAGCGGGAGCACAGTTACCGCAATGGCAACACCATGTGGCACACCGAATCATGAATGGCTGCTCGATTGCGAGGAGATGTCCAACGATGTATTGGAGATGTCATCGCCAGCTGTGCCGCAGGAGGATGCCGAATCGGATGCCTTCTCCGAACCCTTCTGGCAGGATGTCGATGGAGAGATGACAAACTGATTTCGTTTCCACATATGTTTAGCATAAGCTCGATTTTATCTATTTATTTATCCTACTGTATAGTCAAATATGTAAGATAACTGCATCTCCATTCCACAAATCTAATGAATCTCTTTTTTTTTTAATAACCCCAACTTTCAAGTCTTTTTCGAAATGTTTTATAATATTTTAATATAATATTTCATAAGATCGATTTTATCTATTTATTTATCCAACTGTATAGTCTTAAATATGTAAAAAAAACTGCATCTCCATTCCACAAATCTAATGAATCTCTTTTTAATTTTTTTAAAATTATTCCCCCATCCTGCAGGGTTTTGAAAATCCTTTTCGAAATCCTTCATAATATTACTTAAGTTAATTAAGTTCGTTTGTTAATAAAATGTATGGTATTATTAACTTAAATAAGCGTTTTTTATCATGTCTCATACATATTTTCGTATAAAAGGTTTTTTTCTTTTATTTACTTAAAACAATCATTGTTGAAACAGTTGTTGCTGTCCTTGTTTTTGTTGTGTTTACGCACTTGCCGTAGCTTATAAGCATATTTTGTCACAGTTGTCGACAAGCCCCAGTGGCCTAATGGATAAGGCATCGGCCTCCTAAGCCGGGGATTGTGGGTTCGAGTCCCATCTGGGGTAAAGATTGTAGAATTTTTTTGCATTTTTTTTTTGGGTTATCATTTTTTTATTTTAATAATCACAAATGCACTATTTTACATCTTTATTTGTATTTAAATAAATAAATTTTAATTATGAAATGCATTCAATGCATACTGTTAGGTGCAGTGTTGCCAAGTCAGCTTTTTTTCCATCAGATCTGTCGTTTTTCGAATTGCAACCGCGGGTAAAAATATTCCAAATTATTACTACTAGATTACTGTTGCATATAGTTGTAAAAACTTTTTTGATATTTTTAAAACAGTTTTTATAAAAATAAAAATGAAAGAATAATTTATTTCTGTGTTTCTAGCTCTTAGAGTCTCTAAGATTTCTCTCTATAAAAAGTTGTATCTGGCTTTCTTTTAAATTTCCCAGCTTTTTATAGCTATTTTTAAATATTGATATTGCCTTTTTAGCCGTAATGAGCTGGCAACACTGGTTAGAGTCTGTAAGTTAACATTAGAGCATTGAGTGTGGCCAGCCATCATAATGTGTAGGTATTTTTCGGTTATTGCTCATCTGGTCGCACAACTGCGCAGCTCGCGCGCCAAAACTTCAGTTGTTTATCAATCGCGTGCACCGTTGCATGTGCGTTTTCGTTGAGCGCAACATTTTTCCGACGGCCTTTTCTGTTAGTTACGTTTTTTTTTTGATTATTTTTTGTTGTGTATGTGAATGAAATAAATAATTGAAATATTATTAATATTAACAATAAAATTGAACGAACTTTTGGTGTCAATAGAAATTTTAGTCCTTCTTGCTTTTTGTTTTTCGAAACAAATTTGCATAAAATATGAAATTGAAATTAACAAATTTACAAGCTGCGAATTCGAATTGAATTAAACTATATACGATTTTGGCATTCATTAATACTTATGAATTTTTAATTCGATCTGAGCTAATTTCGTGTGTTTTGTGTGCTTGTGAATTTGCATATGCTTTGAATAAATTGATTTGACATTAATCGCTTCGATCAGTTGCAGAAAACGATACAGAAAGGTGCGTTGCAAATGCTATAAACTAAATCTATAAAAAATAATACATAAATATATCGAAAGTGTCGGAGATAATACTTTCAAAAAAATGGCGATATAACGGTAACGCCGCTTCTTATTGTATATGTACATATGTATGTATGTCTATGTATGTGTATGTTTATCTACCCCCTCCCTTTTCACCGTATCGGCAGTTTAATCGATTGCCAAAATGCTGTGAAAACTAGTAAGAACACTGTCGTCGAGTGGACACGACTACGAGATACTCTGCACCACGGCCCTTAGAGACTCGAATAAAAATAAAAAAAGATTTCAAATTAACAATTGAAAATAATAAATAAAATTAAATTAAAATTTAATTTTTTATAATTATTTCTTTATTCTATACCATAATTTATATTAAAGCTTTGTCTGCACTGCTCCTTAATTCTGTCATACATTTGCACAAATTCATTATACCATTTGTTTGCCCAGTTTCAATGGGTGCAGGGTATAACAACAAAAGAGATCGTCAATGTGCCGTTACACATGTTCCATGTTTGATTTGATTGCAAACGAAAATGAATCTCAGATTGAAACTGAATTGTTTGTTTGCTGCCACTCGATAAGCAACAGTAACAGTAACAACAACAACAACAACAACAACAACAACAACAGCATCAACATCTGTGCCAAAAAGAGCAACAAAATAATATGTACGTATGTATGTACATATGTGTGTATGTATGTACATGTGTAGAAAATATGCTGGCAAAAAAAGAGTTTTTGTTCAACGCACACGTTTGCAGAACAGAAAGAACAACAACAAGAACAAGAACAAGAACCAAAATCATCGACCCCTCTTCTCAGTCCCCCTCATTACCATAAGATACTACTTATGTATGTATGTATGTATAAGCTGCCTTTGTCTCTGACTATCTGTAGGTCACTTTCTGAAGCATATCAAGAAGCGCTCAAGCTCCGTTTATCGGTTAGTTGTGTTCTCTATCTCTATCTCTATCGCGCCCCAAGAAGCTGCAACAGTGCAACTCAACTATTCGTAACTACACGCACTTGTTGATTAGAAAGATCTTCTTTATGTACATATAAAATACATGTATTGGTAAATAACTATGTATGTATATAATATGGTCAAGCAATTGTATTGCCAAATTGATATTTGTATTTTAATTTAAAAGTCATTTAATACAATTTATATAACTTGTTCTAACAACCATGATTGTTTCTATCAAGAAGTAAAAAAATTAATAATGATTCAAATTGTTTTTTTTTTTAAATTAAAGGGGTGCATTTTTTTTAATTTTGTAGCAATTAATTGATCTGCTTAGTCAATTTATTAAAAGTAAAGTATTTTAAAGTGGTAGATTTTTTAAAGCTCAATTTTTGTTATACTATTGGAAGAAAATTAACAATCAAATTATAATATATGTATAAGTAAAATATTATAATTATTTATCATCCAAACAACATAAATAATGCAAATTTTTAATTTGCTTTTAAAATGAATTACTTATTTGGTTTACCCTCTGTATATTTTTAACTTTAATCATGATATAAAATTCAGTTGAAGCTCTAAAGCTTGGTTTTATTTTTGCTTTTAATAAGATTGACTTAGCCTTGTGCAATTTTCCTAGAATATTCATAAAGCTGACTGCTGAAATATGCACAAAAGTTAAAAATATTTTAAATGTACTAACTGTCAAGTCAACATTTATAGAGAGTGGGTCACTGTGCGGTCAGGAAGTGCATCAGCACCCACACTACACACACACACAGACACATATTGCACACATACATATAGAAATCATTACTCATACAGCTGCTCTAACGGTACCAGGCTGCTAATTAAAAACAGCAATCAGCAAATGACAAATGACACAGAAAAAAAGGCAATCAAAACAAAATGAAACAGGATACATTGTTGATAAGAAAGACATGCAACAATGCGAGTATCATAAAAAAGTGTTTAATTTGCATGGCCCTTTATATGTATGTATGTACATATATATGTGTGCATGTGCGGGTGTGTGTGTGTGTCAACAAACATGACAAACAATTGACAGCTGTTTATGCCTGTTGGACGCCGCTTTGCAATCACAATCGGATCTACAATCGCGAGAGCCAAGGACTGTGTTAAAAGAGCGAGAGTGAGAGCGAACGTTAAAGTGGGAGAGTACAAAAATGAGAGCGACTTTATTGCGTGTTGAGTTTGTCATACTTAAAGCTGGCTGCTGTGGTAATTTCTTTCATTTTAAGCGGAACGAATGCAACTACTGATAAGCTAAAGAGCCGCGGGCCATACACACACACACACATACATAATATAAACATATAAGAAAGGCTGATAAATACACATACATATGCACTGTGCTGAGTCGAAGATTGAGTCTGTTCTCTCTCTGGCATACATATGTTTTGTCCCCTTTTGGAACGCATGCGCCTGTTTCACTCTCCCTCCCCTCCCCTCTCCACGTTCAGCCTGTTCCATTCCCCACTGCCATTTTCTACTATTTCCCAAACGACAACACAGATAGCGTTTTATGGATTACATTTTAATATTCAAGCAACTTGAAGTGCATTGTACACTGGTTATAAGTTGCACAAAAATCAAAAACGAAAACGGAGAAATTAACATGCGGAAATTATAACACTTCATCCTTCATCCTTGATCCTGATATTTATTTAAAGTCAGAGATCACAAATAAGAGTTTGAAGCTTAAAAATATCAAACCCGATACATGTTATCTGGATGGATTTGAATATCCCTGATATATATTTTTTTTAATAAATTAATTTGAACTCTTATTTTAAAATCTCAATTAAAATTTCTTTGAACATAATACAATTTCTAGCTAAAAATTGAAATGTATTTATTATTTTACTATCTTATTTATTTCGATTGTAAGTATGACTTAGTTTTGAATTTATTTATAGAAATTAACAAATATTTTTTATTCAAAATAATATAATCAGCTAAACTTTTAATTGTTTTCTGTTCGCACTTGCACCACTGTATTTAACCACACTATTTTGTCTGCTGCGGCAGGACTTGCGCGGAAGCTGTTTAATTTACTTCTGCGCTCTCTCTCTCTCCTCTCTTTTCGCGACCGAACCCAAAAACGAAGCTGGCCACGAACCCGAGGCAACCCTGGCAATTGTCATATGGCCATAGTCGCAAAACGTAATTGGAATTTGAATTTGAAATTGGGAATCGCAGTCGCGTCGCAGTTTCGTTTCGTCCTGTGTCGCCTTTTGTCGTCGCTGACGTCGCGTCGCAATCGCCGCAGTTTTCGCGAATTGTCTGCGGCTTTTTGCACGGACGCGTCCAGCGTCGGCGTCGTTGCCGTTGCCGTTTCTAGTGCTGTTTGTTTGTGTTTTTCTTCACAATTTTGTTGTGTGTTTTTGGTGGTTTCTTTTTTGGCTAAAGAAATAGCAACAACATCTTAGCACATTTACCGTTATACATAATAACGTGCTTCCTTGTCGATAGACGATTTTTTTCTTCATCTGTGTTTCTGGTTTTTTTTTTTAGTTTTTTTTTTTTGCATTGTGTTAATCGCGATTTTTTCGGCGTTTGCGTCGCGTGCAACAAACTAAGCGCAGAATTAAACGTAAGTTTTGCGATATTTATTGTTGTTGTTGTGGCAGCAGTAATAGCAGTTGTTGTTTTTGTTGTTGTTGTTGTTGTTGTTGTCTTTATTTTTTATAGGGTGGCAACCATCGATTTGCGTGTCGCGCAGTCAAACAAATCAAATTGGAAAACGCGATTGTGTATAAAACAATTCGATTGTCTATTTTGGGTGCTAAAAATTATTGTTATTATTGCCCATTATCCATTTGCCAGGCCACCCAATAACTGTCAGACTGTCAGACTGTCAGACAAGTCACAGTATGACACTCTGTCTGTCTGCCTCTGTGTATGTGTGTGTGTGTGTGTCTGCAGAGGAATGTGCATGCAAAATTCACATATTTATGCATGCATTATTCACTACTTACAACAGTACTTACAGTATATAGCATTGGCATCAATTATTTGCTACATTAATGTCTACAAAATTGTTTATACTTTTTTACTGTTTTTCTTTGTTTCGTATTAGACTTGCAATGATAAGACTTTAACAACAACTACAATGGTTTTTCAAAACTAAATAGTTCTTTGCTAGCTGATACCCTGTTCTAGCTGTATTACTTTTTTTTTTCGGTGTAGAGAGGTTCGGATTAAATTGAATTAATAGTTTTTAAAAAGAAAAAAATAAATATTTATTTTACAAATTATAGAATTAATTAAACTTACTTATTATTACCATCACCTCAATATTTTTTTTTACTTGTTCTTCTATGATAAAATAGGAAATAAAACCAAGATAACTTTTACAGTTTCTCAGTTCTCTGAGTTCTCTCTAGCATCTCTTTAATCCTTTTGTTATAACGCAACAAAGTTCATAGGGTATAATTATAGCATATGCAATTCAGTGTTTTCTTTCAAATTCTAAATAACACAATGAGTTGTTGTGCTTTGTTGTTTTTCAATTTATTTTATCTGCAAGTTTTCGAGGTTCTTAAGTTCCCCCTACAAAATAAATAAGTCGAGTGACATTCCTAAATGGAAATTGCAATAGAATTGCAAATAAATGATGAATGTAGTCCAATTTTATAGCATAGAAATTGTCCAACTCTTTTGGCTAGGTAAATGGAGGGGTAAGAATTATAAGGAAAATTGCCATGAGTCATATGTTATGTGTAATATAAAGTTTGTTGTTGTTTGCACAAGGAGTATTCGGGGGGAGGGAGTGGGGAGTGATTGAGTCATGTCAGCTGTTCGGGCGGCGACCTTGATGACCGCATGCGCAGGCATTTGTCAGGCATAATATATACACATACACACACACACACACCCACACACACACATACATACAAACACTCCACACACTCACACTCAGAATTGCTAGAAGGCAGTTGACGCACCAAGGACCAGGCCAAAGGTCAACAATTAATGCACAACAGGGGCCTTCATTAACGGATCAAAAAAAAAATATGAAAATGTTATGGCAATGACCTTGTCAGAGGCACGACTCTACCTGGTGTTAACCTCAAGGAACAACAGCAACAACGACATCCGCTGAAATCATCAAACAATTTTAACACTACACATTTCACCGGAACTGCAGGAACTCGATAAAGGTGTCAAGACGTGCTGGGATGCTCTGAGTTCTCAATGGATTCAATAATAATACAGTTGTCTTTACCGCTGGCAAATGTGTGTCCAAAACATTTCCAGCTCAACTGGAAGTTTCTTTCCAGAATTGAAGGAATTTTTTTGACATCTGGAAGTATCTTTCGATAAAATACTTAAAATTTTCCATTAATTTGTAACTTCTTTCATTTAAATTTCGTATTCTCTAATAGTTTCTTAACACTTCTAAGTATTTCCAGCCCAACTGGAAGTTTCTTTCCAGAATTGGCAGCATTTTTTGACAACTGGAAGTATCTTTCGATAAAATACTTAAAATTTTCAGTCAACATCCATATCCCTTCAGCTGAATTTCGTGTTTTCCACTAGTTCCTTAACACATCTAAGCATTTCCAGCCCAACTGGGGCTTTCCATATTTTTAAGTATTTTTTTTTGTAAATCTTTCGTAAAAATTATTCAAATTACCGACCACGTTCAGCTGAATTTCGTATTTTCAAATTTTAAAGTTTTTTTTTTGACATTTGGAAGTACTTCAAACATTCTATCTATTTCCAACTTTCTTCATGAGTATTTCATGTTTTCTAATAATTCCTTTACATTTTCAAGCATTTCTACCACAACTAGAAGTATCTTTTCATTAAGTATTTGAAGTATTTTTCCATAATGGGAAGTATCTTTCTTTAACTGTTTCCTACTACAACTGGAAGTAGTATTCCCCATTTGTCTTGAAACCACAACCGAAAGTAACTTTTTTGAAAACTGAAAGTTGTTGTAATTTTGAACTCCTGCTTTAGGCATTAAATAGTTTGATTTTGTGACTTAAAATATTTCTCCGATATTTTCCAATATAACTGGAAGTATCTTTCCACAGTTGCCAAAGTACTTTCAACATAACTGGATGTTTTTAACAAAAGACTTAAATTGAGCACATTGTAAGCGTTCAAAAGATCAATCTCTAGAGCTTTTGTTATGTTGACTTAAAAGTGGTTTTTTGGTTCCTGAAAGCAGGACTTCTCCAAGCACTTTCTGTTCTTCTGATCGGTTCTTTTCTTATATTTTTTTTGGGATGGTTTCAAGTCAAACTCAAATGGATCTCGGTCTCTTTGAATTATTGTTGTTTTCTGCGTGTGTTTGCTGTGCTTTTTGCCATTTCCGCTTGTCAAACATTTGTCGGCTTTTAGCTTATTGCCAACTTTATGAGTGTAAGAGTGTGTGTGTGTGTGTGTGTGTGTGCTATTGCAAAACAAGCCTACACGAAGCTGACGAGTTGTATCGGTTTTACTCGTATCTGTCCGTCTGTCCATCTATTCATCTATATATGTTTATATATATTTATATATATTTATATATATATATATAATGTCAGTCTATCTGTCTCTCTGTCAGTCTATCTATCTGTCCGTCTGTCCCTCTGTCTATTTGTCTGTCCCACGGCGTATTCATCATGACTCGTACTCGTAGTTTTCGCGCATTTCATCGCATATTTACGTAGGCCATTCGAACCAAGTTAACGCCTTTATTTATTGACTTATTTGTTTAGAGCACCTCACTATATGTGCGTGAGTGTGTATCTGTATCTGTGTGTGTGTGTGTGTAACGCTCAATGACAAAAAGCAAATAAAACTCCATTTACCGTTTTCCACTTACATAGTACTTATTTCTGATGATGTCACACAATACATTCGCATACTTGTACAACATTTAATTAAATATGTACAACTTATTAAAATTAAATTTCGTATTCTCACGTTATTTATGTCCAATCTTTTCTTTACAGGGCGATTCCAGAACATATAAACTCCATAAGCTGAACGGTAAGTGCTTCTGAAGCTGAGTATTATGACAGAGATTTGATTAAAATCTAAATATGCAGTTTTTCCGGAATGAATTCTTCTAGAAAAACGAAACATTATTTACATATACCTAAATTTCAATGTTTTCCGAGTTAAAAACTATACTGTTCGAGACAATTTAACTCAATTTAAGTTTAAAATGAATTTCGGAACTCGATTTGACTGTAATGAGTTTTTCGAGAAACTTTTCGTAGTCCTTTTCGGATTTGTTCTATCACCATTTCCACATTTAAACTAACTTTTGTATGTAAATCATAGAGAATTTTGACTCTTGGTAAGAATTCTTCCAATATCGTACTGTTTTTTGGGTTTTAAAAAACCAATCCTTATTTGTGCCTCTAAAGAAGAATTCTTTCTTTCATAATTATAGGTAGTTCTTTCTTAAATTTAACCATCATTAATAGTCAACGTTCTGGGGTTTCTTAACAAGATTTTTTCCTAATTATTATATGGTAATCTCTAGCTGTTTCTGACTAAGCTGTGCAGATCATTATCTTATCCATATTTCTTAAGTCAAATAGTATTAGTAATATGCTCTGTCTATTTATAGCTCAATAGATATGCATTATTATCAGTTTGAGTTAAAGCTTGAAAAAACCCGATGATGTTTTTAGGGCTCATTCATAAAAAGTGAAATGTTGACTATACAGTAGATACTACAGTTAGTAATAGTTTTTCCCCAAAACTATCTCTTTTTTTTTCTATTTTTCTCTCATTCTTTTGCTAACTATTTTGAAATAACTCTCCGGTTTTCAATATTTACACTAACAACGAACTGACGCAATGTGGGCTTATCAGGGCACCCAGAAAGACCCAGACCCAGACCCAGTAATGATCCCAGATACACTCATTGAGTGTGTGATATAAACGACTCAAAAATAATCATTTGGTTCTGTGAAAATCGGTGTGATTCATAGGCATTGGGCCAAGAAATTGAAATAAAAATACCAAACGTTTCGTCATTTCGTCGGCAGATGCTGTCGTCTACTATATATCGTATATAGATCGTATATAGATCGTATATATATCGCTTAATGTGTCGTAGGTCAAGAATTTTGTGTCTCTTTGCCAAATTGTGACGCATCATCATCATCATTATCATCATCGTCATGATTTTGAGTTGGATTTTTGGTTGTGTTGTGTTTTGGTTTCGATTTCATTTCATTTCATTTCGATTTCTTGTCGCTTTTCCTGTCGCTTATCATAACTTGCCTCAATTGTTATTCAAATGAGGCAACAAATAAAAAATAAAGAAATGAAATGAATTGTACAAAAAAAAAAAAAAAAGGCTAAAGACAAATTGGGCACAACGACGTGGCACAAATGAATTCATAGATAGAAACAGACGTTAAAGGTGAACAGCAAAACAATAAACGACAATCCCAACCATCCAAACAATCCATCGATTCTCCAACGATTTGATTTGACTGATTCCAGTGATTCCATCGATTCGAACGATTGCTCAATCGGCCGGGAAACCATTTGTCGTCGTTTGTCATTAATCGACGGCTTTTATTTTTATATTTTATATTTTTTTTTCTAGCCATATTTCAATATTTATTAATATCTATTGCACGATTGGACAGCTCCAGTCAAATGGACAAACTCAATTGACGTGTGTGTATACACTGATAAAAAAAATGTTCTAAAATTAAGATTTTGGTCTGAGAACTAAGAGTTTTGGTCTTAAAAAATGCGTCGAGAACATAAAATTCTTGAATTTAGAAAACACATCTTGATTTTAAGAACATTTCAAATAAGAATAAGTTCTTAATTTAAGACCAAACAGTCTTAAATTCTCAAACCAAAAATAAATAATAAGGCTGGTGTTGTTTTCACCTTTAAACTTATTTTATTTTTGATATTTTTACTTTTTCTGTGGATTTCTTTTGTTTTTTTTTTTCCGATTATATGTTTTTTCCTTGGCTTAGAGCGGGTTTCGATCCCTCGACTTGTTATCAAACTGAAGCGGCGACTCTAACCAGAGCGCCACGGTGTCATTATTGTCCTCAAATTAAATATGACATATTTATATTTTCTTAACAATTTAAGATTTCTAATTCTGATATTAAGAACTGCGAATTTTAAGATTAATATACTTAGAATAAGTAATTTGGTCTTGAAATGTTCTTAGTTGGTCTTTTTTTTCAGTGTATGCAAGTGTGTGTCTGTGTGTGTGTCAAGTGCTTACCTAAAGGTTGAAGACAAGGCGACGATAATGATGCATCGATTTTTAAAGATCTTTCAAGTTAGATAATATTACGATACGATTGCAATGAGTGCTATGCAAGTTGAGTTCTTGGTTCAACATTGAACATATCAATTGCGGTAGATCAGTTAGAAAGATAGAGTAAAGAGAGAGGGAATAAAATGAGAGAGTAATTTTAAAAAAAATCCAAAGATTTTCAGCTATTCTTAACTTGTTGATAGACTTTTCGATTATAAACAGTAATGTGTAAATATTAAACGATATCGAAAACGATCTTGAAAGTAAGAGTCTTATAAAGGCGATCAGTTGCTGTCCGAAAATGTAGACTTTGTTTTAATATTGTTTAATTTTTGTATGTTTTTAAATGTGAGTTTCTTTCGAGAAGAATCTTAAACTGATCTTTTAAAGTCCTTGGAAGAAAGCTAAGCAACAGTTTAAGAACTTAACTGAAGATCATTGATTTCCATTTGCTTTATTTGGATATTGTTCAAAATTTTTCATGTTTTTACATGTGAGTTTCTTTCTCAATTTATGATCAGCTGATCAACTCAACTGAAGATCACTTAAGATGAGACATTCTAAGTTTGAAATGCGTTGATCATTGATTTCCATTTGCAACTCAGTTGATTGAGTTATTATATGTACATAAAGTTCTGGCACTCGATCAGTCAGAGAACAAACTGTCTATCAGATTCTTGGAGTTTTGTCTTAGTCATTAATGGAGCTGAAATATTGCCCTTACTTGTAAGTGTACTATGTGGCAGCTGCCACGTTGTGTTGCCACGTTAGTCTGTCCCATATATCTGAGTCTTTGTTGTCGTTGTCGTTTTCTTTTCATTATTTTTTTTTTTTTACTTCATTTCAATTAATTGCGCAGACGCATCTTCGTTTGGCTTCCCATGTCCCATGTCCCATGTCCCATCTGATGGCATCACATCATCATGATAATCATGATCATGATGATCATTCGGTGGATTCCCATCACATACTCTTGTATTGTAAATTTAGTTGTTGCCCCTGGGGGCGTGTTGTGGTCATGGACCCGCATTGTTGTTGCCATTTTTATTTGTTTATTAATTGCTCAGAGTTCCACAGATCCAAAGATCTGCAGATCGCAGATCGCACATCACATATCACAGATCGCATGTTGCCCATTTCAACTTTTGATGGATGCCTCATAATATATATATGTGGGCTGTGGGTGAAATAAAATCATTTGAAACTTGCCTCAACAATGGCTAGACGACAATGTAACCCCAAAGTTTCACTTGAGGTGAAACTAACTTTAATGTTTAATCCAAACGATCGCTAATAATGCAACTGTCAGTTCAAGCTTATAAAGGATGTAGTCAATAAAGCAAATGGATGTATCTATAAAGACATTTACCAGTTTCTAGCAATTTGAATCAATTACCAACTGATCTTGCCACAATGAATTAAAGATTTATTATCGAAAATAAAATTTTCATAGTTTGATCGTAATTTTATGATGATCGTGTTGATCTAGACTAGGGTCTAAAGAAATCCCAATTCGATAAAAGAATATCTGAAGTTGGTTACTTAAAAAGATATTGGTTGCTTGATTTAGTAATCGAAACTCGAGTAATCTTAGTTTTATTACAAACTTCAAAGTCTGATCTTTTGACAATGTAAATGTATTTATTTTTAGAAGTCCAGTTCAGCTGATCTTACATTGATTTTAACTTTCTAAGTGATCTAGGTATTGATCTTGACTATAAAATGTTGTATATTTTATATTTCGAAGCAACTTTAAAGCTAATCTTGAACAGATCTCAAAGATCTCGAGTTAAGGTATAATTATAGATTATTCTTGACTTTCCGAGTAATCTGGCAAATGTATTTTATTGAAAACAAAGTATATATATAATATTAAGATCTATAAATATTGGTAGCAATTTTCAAACTGATCTTGCATTGATCTTAACTCAATGGTGTGCTAGAAATGTAGTTGTTTCTGTTTTGTATTATCAACTCAAGACTTTTCAGCAATTTCCAAGTGATCCAGCGATTGATCTTGAATGAGATCAAAGTTGATCTTCACCTCAAGATCTGATCAGTTGATAATTGTTTTGTAAGTAGCCAATTTCAGTTACCTGCGGCTTTTGGCTTCAGCTTCAGCTTCAGCTTGGGCTTTGGCATTGTCGAGGCAATTGTCAAATTAACACTATATGGGGCCTAATCATTTAAACCACTCAACGGTGGGCGGGGCACGAGGGCGGGGTGGGTCGATTAAATGCCTCGCCACGATTGTTGCCTATTAACAAAATCAACTACGATGCGGGCGGCTGGCGGCTCTAATCAAAAGCATATTTATGAGATATGAACAGACTTGTATCTGTGTGTGTGTACTGTGTATGTGTGTGTTTATGTAGTGTGTGTTCCTATTACAAACTCGTTACTGGGTCAGGGGTAGCAAACGACAGCGGCGCGTACTTAAATTTCATTACATTTAATAACGTTTAGTCATCAACGGATTTTTTTCTCTTTGGTTTTTTGGTTTTTAATACCCTGAAACCAGTGAAAATGTATAAAAAACGGTTATTATGACTTTTTGTAACACATAAACGGCAACAATTTTGATACTAATTTTAAATATTCCTCTATAAATCGGAAAAATCCTCTAAAAGTCACAATTTAAAAAATATAGTCTTGTGTTTTTGGCGTACTAAGATTTAATAAAACTCTTAATTAAACGGTTACTATGACTTTTTGTAACACACAAACGGCACCAATTTTGATACTAATTTTGAATATTCCTCTATAAATGAAACCACAAGTCGGAAAAATCCTCTAAAAGTCACAATTTTAAAAATATAGCGTACTAAGATTTAATAAAACTCTTGAACTATTTTGAATTGAAAATTGCATAACGATTGCATAACAAATAAGCTGCCTACAGAGTATATTGCTGTCTAGCAGACTCGATTGTGCGTTTTTTGTTGGGTGGTTGCACTCTGTAAACGAGTGTTAAACCCATTGAACATAATGAAACACCATCAAATGCCATGCGAATGAATGATGAATGAATGAATGTTACCAGTATGAGTGTGAATACGAATGTGAGTATGGAATGAGTAGAAAAAACAAAAAATGTAAAATCAAAATAAAATATAACTAAGTGCCAAATGGCTGCGAAAATTGTGCAAAAGCTTATGAATTATGATGGAACCGAACCGGACGAACCTGATGAATAAAAGGTGAAGACAAATTAGGCAGCTTACATCATGATCTTGCCAACTGAGCTTTAAGAGTTATGCGAAAACAACGACAACAACAACGACATGAACAATTTTGAACAACAACTACGAATAACAAAATTGCCCCAAAGGCGTGCAATTAAGAATTTTTTGGATAAAGTTTCGTTGGGTGGGCGATCGGTTTGGGGTTGCTCAACAAAAAGAGGCAGATAAAGAAGGCAAAGACAAGGAATAAAAGAAAAACGAAGTAAAAGAAAAAGAAAAAGAAGAAGCAGAGACCGACAGCAACTAAATACTTAGCCTCAAGTGTCTTGCTCATTAAGTTGTTCAAGCTTCGCTCGGATGCTATTTATTTATGCCAAAAAGAGCGCGAATCAAGTCGTACTTAAAATACCCTATTAACTAAATAATACACAAAAGTAGCGAAGAAAATAACAAATAGGAACTTCATATTATGCGGCAGAAACAAGTGTATTTTGTATAAATAATCATATCAAAAATATTTTAGTTAAATATTACAACTTTCCACGTAAGGGAATTTTTTTTTTAAATTTTTATCTCAATAATGTTAAGTATGTTAATTTTTTTTGCATTGAAACTAAGTTTAACAACGATTAAACATAAATCATACATCCAAAAATTATTCAATCTTAATTTTGTCATTTTATACTTACTTCCATTGATACTTAGTTTAACAACAAACCTACATATAATATTCAAGAATTATTCATTTTCCACTTGGAGGTTAATTTCTTGAAAAATCATTCAGTCATGTATTTATTTATTTTAGGCTATTTATGTCAAATAAATAATTTTTTTTTTTGCTTTGATACTTAGTTTAACAACGATTCTACATATATGAAATATTCAAAATGTATTCAATCTTAATTTTCTTATTTTCCACTTGGGGGTTAATTTCTTTAAAAAACTGTCCCACATGTATCTATTCATTTTTGGCTATTTTTGTTAAGTATATTAATTTTTTCTTTTGCAATGATACTAAGTTTAACAACGATCCTACATACATAAAATATTCAAGAATTATTCAAACTTAATTTCCTCATTTTTTACGTTCGTAAAAAACACTCATTTCGGCATGCTTTTTATCAAAAGTTTTCTAGCCATTTTCCACTTGTGGGAATTAAATTTTTAAACGAAATTTCATGCTAAAAATCACATAATATCATTTAATTATAATTCGAGTCTCAATTAGTGAGCATAAAGCGTTCTATAAATAGAGTACTAGGTGTCTAAAAATGTTTTGTATACCCCCTGCTAAGATCTTACAGGGTATGCAAATGGGAAAAAACTGAAGAAACTGAAAACAAAACAAAAGAAAACTTGTCAAAAGTCTCGCAAGCGACACACGCCGGAACACAGTTGCCGTCACATTGAAAGACAGCAGCAGCAACAACAACAACAACAAAAAGAACCACAACAACAATAATAAACAGCAACAACAATAACAATAGAAACAACATTGAAATTGTAAACGCTAACTAAGAATCATTATGTCAATGTCATTTGTGTTGTTGTCGTTGTTGTTGTTGTTGTTTGCGATGCGGGTCTTTTGGGCTTGTCTCCCTCCCTCTCTCTCTTAGTGTCTCTGTCTCTGTCTCCCTCTTCTACTCCATCTTTAGCTCCATCTTGTCTGTTGTATTTATCTAATTTGTTGTGTGTTGTTTGAATTACCTCATAGATCTCTTCTTTTTTTTTTTGTTTAATGCACTTCACACTTCATAATTGTTGTGTGTGTGTGTTGTGTGTGTGTTTTCTTCAGTTCAAAGCCAACTTCCATTCTATTCTTGAAGATTTTGCAATCTTAAGTTACGTCTAATACTGATCATTTTTCATACAATTGATGTTTGTGTTATTCATCATCTTTTTCCTCTTCATCTTTTTTTTCTTTGCTAATTTTCCGGCACATCTTGTGAATGTCAAGTGCAACCCTGAACAACAACAACAACAACAACAATAACAATAAATTGACCCAACATACATCTCACCAACTGAAACGAGCTCAAGAACACTTGAAGGGGTTTTATCTTACAGATACCCTAGAGAGAGCGAGATGGGAAGGTATTAAGAGAGGGGGGGAAGTTTCTTCCACTTAATCCCTGCCCAAAAAGCAACACCTTTGGGATTACCTTTTGTTAAACAATTTTAAGTCTTTTAATAGGCAACTCTCTTCAGAAACAGGCAACTCTCTTCAGAAACAGTTTACAGAACAAGTGAGCCGACTATAAGCGAGTGTGACCGACTAGCAGATACACTGCACTACTTTAAAATAACCAATCATATATTTACACTTAATTAAATACAAATCTCAACACAGAAACTTGCATAAAAACAAACAAGTTGCGAGGTATGCACGATAGATGGCGCCACTGCTATGTAATATTGTTTCTTAACTAAATTACTCTTGCTCATATCATATATTTTCATCCTAAAATATCCTTAATTTATGTCCTTGAAAACATATTTACATACAATTTGTATTTTTAATTTTAATTATTATCATTTTTCAATTTATATTTTAAAATTTATAATTGTTACGGTCCCTGCTTTTGCTTTCATTATGGGATTTTAATGAAATTTTCAGGATAGTTAGTTAGCTTAATTAAATCGTTGTATACCAAAGCACAAGGCTATATCTTTTAAATTATAGTTTTCGTAAGAAATTACTCTTTGGCAATTTAAGTAGCTCATACATGATAAAAAAATGTTTAAAAATAAAGATTTTGGTCTGAGAACTAAGAATTTTGGTCTACAAAATGCGTCGAGAACATAAAATTCTTAAATTAAGAAAACACATCTTGATTCTAAGAGCATTTCAAATAAGAATAAGTTCTTAATTTAAGACCAAACAGTCTTAAATTCTCAAATCAAAAATAAAAAAAATAAGGATATTTATACTTTTTTGGATTTTTTTTTTATAAATTATATAATATTTTTTTCTTTGGCTAGAGCGGCTTTCGATCCCTCGACTTGTTACCAAACTGAAGCGGCGACTCTAGCCGACGCCACGGTGCCATTATAGTTTTCATATTAAATATGAATATTTATATTTTCTTATCGATTTAAGATTTTTAATTGTTATATTAAGAACTGCGAATTTTTAAATTAATATTCGTAGTTTTATTAAATTGGTCTTAAAATGGTCTTATTTTAAGAACACAATATTTAAGATGAATGTTCTTGATTTTAGAAGTTGGTCTTTTTTTTCATTTTATATAGTAATATTGACTTGACAGATGGACTGTTGTTGTTGATCTAGCCAAGGTTATAATACCCTTTTCAACGCTTTGACGTTAAGCGAATCCTTTAATGCTTTTGTCTGTTTTCCGTTCGGGCTCTATTTTGGGTCTACCTGGTGTAGTGTTGACCTATTGTCTGGTATCTCGCTCGTTTACTTGGAGACAACACCTTAATCGCATGCTCGTCGTCTTAGCCATAAAAAAATGTGAAGCGTGCGACTTCCCCAGGCCAAAGTCAAAACCAAAGCCAACATCAACATGAACATCAACAGGAAAATCAACGTCAAAGCGTGGCACGCCCACTTAGCCCAGTTTAATGTTTAGCGTTATTTTTTTTTATGGGAGAGAAGACTGGAAGCCTCAGCTCTACAGTGGCTCTTAATTGAGGCAAAAGCTTAGACTGTCCAACAAATGCACGATATGTCGAGCATTGAGTATTTCATTTAAGCATTTATGGCTATTTTATTGGACAGCGGGAAGTTTAAAATGGATTTGCATATATGGCTATCGCTTGATTCCCGCAATTTGGCCAACTTTCCATTTTCAATAACGAACGTTAAGCCAAAGATGGCTTAAAGCTAGACAAACAATAAAATAGTTATCAAACGCTTTTTATTGGGCTTTTAAATTTGATCTGTTTGAAATGCGATCATGAATGAGTTGAAAAATATATCTATTTAGGCTGCTAACTAAACAGTTAGTAGTTTGCCTTAAAGTTGATTAAATTCTAACAGCTTTAAAGAACTTTCTACATATTAAGTTGAAGATACAAATTATTTACTTTATTAAATAAAGTCAAAATTTGTTAACTATAAAAAAGTCACAGTTGAAAATTTATTTGTGATTTTTTATTGGATTGGATTATTGGATTAATTAAGACACTGTATTAAATAAACTCAAAATTTTGTAACTATAAAAGACTAGGAGTTGAAGATATATTTGTGATTTATTATTGGATTAATTGTTTAGAAATCATATTTAGAAATAAATACAATTTGTAGATTTCTACACTGAAAAATAAGACCAACTTCTAAAATCAAGAACATTCATCTTAAATATTTTGTTCTTAAAATAAGTCCATTTTAAGACCAAATTAATAAAACTAAGAATATTAATCTAAAAATTCGCAGTTATTAATATAAGAATTAAAAATCTTAAATTGTTAAGAAAATTTAAATATGTCATATTTAATGAGAAGACAATAATGGCAACTCTAGATTAATCTTATTAAAGAAATCCCTTTAATATTATTTCTGGAATATTTTTATATCTGAGATTTCTAGACCGTTTTAGCTGGACTTAAATTTCTAATTATTATCCATGATTAATTCATAGACTTGATTATGATACCTAGTCTTTATTAACTACAGGGAAACTTTAGATTAATCTTAATAAATAATTCCTTTTATTAATTTATTGACACAGCAACTCAATCTTTGAGATTCTTTAATATTTCTGAAACATTTTTTTATCTGAGATTTCTTGACTGCGTTAGCTGGATTTTAATTTCTGATTAATATCTATGACTAATTCATGACTATGATAGTCTTTATTAATTAAAGAAAAGCTCTGGATTAATCTAATTAAAGAAATCGCTTTTGTTAATTTTTTGAAACTCAATCTTTGAGATTCTTTCATAATTCTGAAACATTTTAATATCTGAAATTTCTCGACAACTTTAAAGAGTTAAGCATTTGTTTAAACAATAAACAATAAAAGTATGGCATCTATGAAAACAATTATATTAACTTGTAAACTTTTGTTAATTGAAAACCTTATTTTTATTTTCTTCGACTGCTTGAGGTTGACCAAGAAAAATACAATAAATAAATAATCATAAAAATTGGGATTGTGATTAATCTTAAGAATTTTATAGACTTAAATTGAAGTTTTTGGTAAACTTAGGATTAAATTGGGAAAACTATAAAGAGTCTATAATAGTCGCAAAATTGGGATTGTGATTAATCTTAAGAATTTCATAGATTTAAATTGAAGTTTTTAGTAACCTTAGGATCAAATTGGGAAAACTATAAAGAGTCTATGATAGTTGCAACTGGGATATTGATGAATTCTCATAACGTGCTATATTAGTTTCAAAAGCAATGGATAATTTCAATTGATCTCATCTAAATAGTGTTAGATTCTACAAAATATTTGGAGAGATACATGGTTATACTGGGAACAAGTAGTTTTATATCCAATACCTAATCGTTGGTCGTATCAATCAAGCCACAAGGCAAACAGCATTGGAATTTGAACCAAATGTAAACACTGAGCGCAAATGCTCGTGGTTTTTCTTATCTTATCTATTGTATTTGGTAAGCCATTCCATATGTGTGTGATTGTGTGTGTATTTTCCCATATGGTAACAAGAAGAGTAACAAAACAAAACAATGACGACGTGTGGTGGATCACATCGAACCACCAACAAAAGAAACGTTTAAAGCATTTGTCTTTTAGCTCTGTTTATTAAGTTGAATTCTCTCTAAACTTTTCCGATCTCCCTTTGCTCCATATATATAGTATTTGTATCTGGCACTCTCACACCATTCTCATCCGTCGAATTGTGGCTTACCCAATCTTGAACCACTTGTGGGCCATGCGTGTCCATAAAGTTGTCTGAACTGTTTGGAGAATTGAGATACGAGTACATCTCTTTCTTTCTTTCTTCTGCGGATGATTCTTTGGCTCTTTGGTATTTCGATATTTAGTTTTCTTTATTTTTATTATGTTTATGCTTTGTTGGAGAGCGTTGAAAACTGTTTTTTATTTCATTTTAGCAATTAGCACGCTTTCAGCACATACCACAGACACATCGACCACATAATTTGGGTCAAGGTTATTAGCCTAACCCAAAAAACTTAACCCAACCCAACCCAACATCAACCTAACCTAGTGTCAGGCATCGGCATCTGCATCTCCATCTGCATCTCAATATCTATTGGTGGGTGTAAACAGACTGAGAGAAAAAACTCCACTTGAGGCATCTGTCGATATTCCTCCATCACTTAGGGGCTAGGCCAATGCATTTCCAGTAATTGAGTGGCAAGATCAGTGCGATCACAAGTAGGCTAACTTGATATTGCAAAGAAAATGGAGGAAGAGAAAGAGAGTGAAGGAAAAATTAACAGATTCTGGGACAGAGTATCATTAAATATGATCAGTCTCAACTAGGACAACGTTCAATTACAATTACATTTATACTTAATGACTTAACTAATTGAATTAAGTATGATCAGTCGACCGATAAAACTCATTTGCATTTATAGGCATTTAAAATGATTATACGATCACTTAATAATAATCAAACTGATCTACAAGAATATAATGGAATTATACACAACATGATCAAGAGTTGTATGTGAAATTGATTAAATCATAAATTAAAATGAATTAAACGATTATTATATAGATCAATCGATGATCTAGAAAGTAATTTGTGCATTAAAAGCTCAATAATTATTAAACAAAATCTTGCAAAAGATTTTAAAGAATGATAAACGATCACTTATTGATTAGCCAGTTGAAGATATTGATTGATTAATTCAATACTAAGCAACGAACATTTGTATCACTTGACGATGACTTGATGATCATTCTTCAATTAAGGAGCTACAATATAAACAGTTGATCAGCAAAAGTTCAGCTTGATCAGTTGACAGATCACATTTGAAACAAGTTAAAGGTTTTTTTTTGTAAATTGATTGTACGATCGCTTAATGAAAAGTGATCTATCCGAAACAAATAGCAATAAATACTGAAAACATGATCACTTATTGATTGGCAAATATAAGAAATCAATAATTGATCACATTTTAAGTTAGCTATTGATTTTCTTGGAAATTGAAGTGATATAAATTGTTAGTATGATAAGATTATTATTTATGGAGATATTTCAATAATCAAAGCCCCTAAATTGATCACAAACTAATCAATTGGTAGCCTAAAAGTTCAACGAGTTCAGTAAAATCACATCTTAAGTTAGATATAGATCTTTCCACTTAATCACAGTCTTTAATCACTAACTAGAAATCTCGCATCAAGCCGGATTTGTGCGATTTGACCCGGACGAGTGATAAGGGCAACATACGATTGGTAGACTGTAAAATGTTTATTGCTTTCACAATGTCAAACGACATTTGTTTTGACTCGTAACGAACCCCTAATTGCAGAAATATGCGAACCACACACTGCTGAGGAAATCAACTCTTCTTCCTTGCTCTCCCTTTTCTCCATCTCTTCCACTCTTTCATTCTCCACCTCATACTCTCTGTCTTATTCTTGGGAAGCTGCAGCTACCCCTTCAAGGCGGGCATATAAATACGTATACGTATATGCATTGAAGTATCTGCAGCTGTAATTCTCCCCATTTGCAACACTCTGTCCCCTCTCGATGCACCTCTTCCCCTCAGCTCTTTCCCTCTGTTCTCGCTTTCATCTTTTGAATGCTTCGACGCACTATGGGGCTGTAAGCCAAAATACGCACCAAAAAATCAATAACTTGTCAATACAGTATTGTGAATGAATTTTTAAGTCGTATAAAAATATTGTAAAAGTTTGACCAAAATATTAATAATATATAGGTATTTTCAATTGAATTGTAGACAATCTAGACTTCATTATCATTATCTTTCATCTTTAATTTACAAAAAATTGTTATTTATTTGAAAAATTGAGTTTTCTGGCTTTTTAGCAATCAATAAGCATAAGAAAATATTACTTTAAGGTGGTTTGATAATCATTACTAAAACTAATTAATGCAAATTTCTGAAGAGTTGAAATAATAAAAATGCTAAAAATAAAATTTTAAAAATATAGTAAAAGTTTGACCAAAATATTAATAATACATAGGAATTTTCAATTGATTTGTAGACAATCTATGCAACCCATCATTATCTTTCATCTTTAATTTACAAAAAATGGTTATTTATTCGAGAAATTTAGTTTTCTGGCTCTCAATAAATTTAAGAAAATATTACTTTAATGTGGTTTGATAATCATTACTAAAACTAATTAATGCAAATTTCTGAAGAGTTGAAATAATAAAACTGCTAAAAATAAAATTTTAAAAATATAGTAAAAGTTTGACTAAAATATTAATAATACATAGGTATTTTCAATTGAATTGTAGACAATCTATACTTCATTATCATTATCTTTCATCTTTAATTTACAAAAAATGGTTATTTATTTGAAAAATTAAGTTTTCTGGCTTTTTAGAACTCAATCAGTTTAAGAAAATATTACTTTAAGGTGGTTTGTTAATCAATACTAAAACTAATTAATGCAAATTTCTGAAGAGTGGAAATAATAAAACTTCTGAAAATAAAACTTTAAAAATATTGTAAAAGTTAATAATACATAGGTATTTCAATTGAGTTGTAGACAATCTGTACAACAATTCATTAGCTTTCATCTTGAATTTTCAATAAAATTTGTATTTTATTTTTATTTATTCGAGAAGTTGAGTTTTCTGGATTTTTAAAACTCATAAAGTGGTTTGTTAATCAATACTAAATCTTATTTACGTAAATTTCTAAAAAGATGAAATAATAAAACTGCTGATTTCTGCAACGATAAATGACAAAAGGCGCCACTGTGCGACGACAACGACTTCTTTCACTTTCAGTTCCTTTGAGTTTGGTACGGTGCGATTCAGTTTGGTATGGTATGGTATATGATATGGTATATGGTATGGTATATGGCATGCTATATGGTATGGTTATGGTTCTGGTTCTGTTTTTGCTGTGACGTTAATTAGAACGATGCACCATGCGTGGATCGCTCGAATGTTGTGAGAGGGGGGAAATAAAGAACTGGGGATATGATATGAGGGGATGGGATGGGAAGGGAAAGGGGTAGGGGTTACTCAGACTTTGGGGAGTGTCTGTGCGTGTTTCTCTCTGTTTTTGGGATTAACAGCACACGTGTCCGCATCTAGCGCTTATTTATTACCTTTCAACGGGGCAACAAATAGCAGAAAATTTTGTTTTATATTTTTTCTTTTTTCTTTTTGATTTTTATGTTTCTCCTTTTTCCATTTTCATTTTCAGTTTCAGCTTCAACTTTTTCCTTCTAATGAATCTCATAAGTCGGCTGCGTTTTTGCCATACTTTGAATTCTTGCGTTGACAAAATGAAAATGTTGTTGTTGCCAACCCTGATTGCAATAGCATTTTTTTTTCACTTTTCCTACGTTTCTCAGTTTTCCACACAAATGTGAAAATCACTTTGCAGGAAAATTTATTTTTTCTCATTGCATTTTATTGGTTTTTAGCTGCGCTGCACGTGTCCTCACCCCTCCCCCACTCTCTTTTTCTCTCCTCTCTCAGGTCACCCCTTTCCCTTTCCACTTGTGGGGGGTGTAGTTTGCCAGCCAAGTGGAAACATGTATGTACATATAGCGTCGTATGTCGCGCCTATCCAAGTTATCTCGCTTGTGGGTCCGACTGCAATTCCAATTTCAATTCCAATTTCAATTGCGATTGCATTTATTTCATTTAAGCAACTTGCCACTTGCCACACGGTGGCAACCTTCCCTCCATCTTTTCCCTCATCTCAGCCTCTCTTTAACTGTGGCATGAATTGGACTCTTGACAATCCAGTGTTGTCATTGGGGTTGCTCACTTTAATATGCAATCATTCACTCATTTATTCACTCACTCACTCACTCATTCATTCGCTCATTCATTCATTTGTTCACTTATTCATTTCATCACCGGATATCATAATTTAAAGCCCGATCCAATAGAGATGCTCCATGGCTTAAAGTTTCTTCTGGTTTTGTATCTTGGCCAGGGAAATTGACAAGACTTTGCACGATATGTCAGGGATCTGTTGCATTATCATTATTATCATTATCATTATGATCATTATCTCATTAAAACATTAGCATTCATTCGCTTTGACATTGATTGATCAGTTGAACTCATAACTATAATTAACTATAATTATCTTGGCACGTGCAGCATATTAACATTTTCAAATACCCGTAGTCTTTAATTTCAATGGGAAAATTCAACTCCTGACTACTTATGTGAACTCAGCTCTTAGAGTACCCAACTTTTTGAAACTTGGTACAGTTGTTTCTTATAATGTTAGCAAATAAATAAGTCGATATCAAGCGAATCAAATAATTATAACTTGTAGGTGACATTCCTGAAATTTATGAATATTTAGATTTTTGTCTTCTTAAAGATGTTTTAAGAATACTCAACAGCTAGACTGTTTAGATAGGTTTTATTCCGATTGTTCGAATTTAACATGATGTTACTATAATTATTAAAAAATATTAATATATTAATAAAATAAAATATTTGTCTTGAAAAAATGTAATAACTGCTGGAGGGAGTATCTTAGTATTCTTAATCTTATATCTTAATAATCTTAATTTCTTATAAAATAATTTAATTTTTAAGTTTACATTTAAGTTTTATAATGTCATTTAAAATTTAATTAATTATTTTTTCTACTTTAAATGAATGAATGAATAAATAAATAAATAAATAAATAAATAAATAAATAAATAAATAAATAAATAAATAAATAAATAAATAAATAAATAAATATATAAATAAATAAATCAACTGCATCTAAGATACATTAGCTGACTTAATAGTTTTCAGAACCTTAAGATTAGATAAGTTTTATTCAGAATGTTCTAATTTAAAATAAAATTATTATAATTTCCCTTAATTTGATTACAATACCATAAATACAAATAAATTATAATACGAGTGGAAAGAATAAATAACTGGAGTATTTTAATAAAGTAACTCAAAATCACTTGCATCTCAGATACATTAGCTGACTTAATAGTTTTCAGAACATTCAGATTAGCACTCTTAAGTATAAATATAAATTTAGCTGCAACTCGGAGAGTCTATTAATGGAGCTACAACTGATTGACTTATGGATTCAAATAGTTCATTAGTTGCAGTCGTATTTGATTTGACATCTGCAACTGCAACTGCAACTGCTTCTATCTCTGTCTCTATCTCTGCTTCTGTCTCTGTCTTTGTCTCTCTGCGTTCTGTCAACAGCTTGTTACCGTTAGACGAAACTAAAATTGACTTGTCAAGGCATCCAAGATCTAGACGCAGTTGCAGACGTAGATACAAAGATACAGATACAAATGTATAGATATAGATATAGATATAGATACAGCTACACGACGCCCATTTCCATGTCTGTCTTTCTAGCTGAGTTTTAATGTGCATGTGTGTGCATGTGCATGTGTGTGTGTATATCTGTGTGTGTGCCAAGTCGATGGCCCTGAATGCAAGTGGCATTTAGCTGAAATCATTTGAAAAGTTCAATTTAGTGACTAAAACTTGCCGCCTGCCAACGACGTCGTGGTGCGTTTCTTATATGTTGTTTCTGCATTAATTAACTACAACAACAACAACGAAAACTAGTAGGAATATCTAGAAACGAGCAAACTCGACCTTTTTAGAGACCCTGTACCTGTAAAATTGAAAGTTACAAACGAATAGAATTATATTTCAAATATTATATAAAAACCAATTTTAAATTGCAAAATTTTTGAAGCGCGACTCGTACACTGAAAAAAACACCAACTTCTAAAATCAAGAACATTCATCTTAAATATTTTGAATACTAAAAATATTTGTCTAAGAATCGAAGTGTCTAAGTATCAAAATAATATAATAAAATAAATAAAAAACACCTGTTTCATTTTTTTTTGGCTTAAGAATTTAAAACTGTTTGGTCTAAAAATAAGAATTTAATCTTTTTTGAAATGTTCCTAAAATCAAGTTGTGTTTTGTCACTTTAAGAATTTGATGTTCTCGACGCATTTTTTAAACCAATATTCTTAGTTCTAAGACGAAATTCTGTATTTTGGAACCTTTTTTTTATCAGTGTACCTAAAACCAATCCTCTCAGAAAAATGTCATGTTTAATATATTCGATTCTCAATTTCAATTCCGTTCTCTGCATATATCGCCAAATTAGTAAGCTTTGTCTTTTTTATTAGTAATTTTTTAATACTGAAAAGACCGAAAACTTTAAGTAAGCAAAAAATACATGGTATTTTCTCTATTTCCAAGATTTGTTAGTTCTCGCATATTTTAGAAAAACAGTCTGAAATTTAGATTTTATTCTCAAAAATAAAGAATTTTCAAAATCAATTTTGGTTTCTCTAGCTCTTGGAGTCTTTAAGATCTAGTATGTATGTATATAGATCTATATATGTATATAGTTAATAGACCCTTTGTTATTTGTAAGTACAGGGTCTTAAAACAACAACCTGGTCGCTTGGTAATGTTAGCTTTTATACTTGCTAACAAACAGCAAATACAACAAAATACAGATACGTTTGTATGTATAGATACTTCTTATATAGAGTGCATGGCACAAAATGTTCAATGCTCATGTGTGGAGGAGATTTGTTTAATTATGTGGACACATGTTGCATGCTGACTGCGTTGCAACTTGCAACGTTGCGTTGCGTCGTGGCAGCCTCATTAGTTGCATGCGTCTGTGGCTCACAAAAGATACACACTTAAGATACAGCTACAGCTACAGATACAGATACAAAGAAACCAAGTCGAGGCTTGGCTTGCAGCTCAAGAACAACAACAACAGCAACAACAACAACAGCAACAAGTTGCCGCCAATGTCGAAGTTGCAAGTAAAACAAATCGGTAGCCAAATGCCTTTGACAAATGCCGACAACATACGCCCCCGCCCCCATTTGCTAAACACGCCCCCAGTGCAAAGACTCGAATCTACTCGATTCGTTTCAAGTTGCAAAAGTGCATTAAACACACACGCACACACACACACACACACACGCACACCCAACACTCACACACTTAGAGATTTATGTTGTTATCAATACATTTAATGAAAATGCAAGCGATTTATTTAACCCTGTACTTAACAAGTACAAAGGGTCTATTCAGTTTGTCGTAGAGGAGATATGCATAAAATATTTGTTTTTAATACATTATTTAGTATTACGTTATGTCAGGATTTTAAGAAGACAGGTATATTACAGATTTTTAAATGGCAGTGTGAGATACGAACTCAGTTATTTTTCAAACTGAAATTCTTATTATGTGACAGATCGGCGACTTAAACTAACAAGCCACGGCATCTCACACGTGCATAAAATACAATAGACGACATCTGAGATTCCATAAAGTATATATACATATATATTCTTGATCAGCAACAACAGACAAGATGATAAACCTATACACTGAAAAAAACACCAACTTCTAAAATCAAGAATATTTATCTTAAATATTTTGTTCTTAAAATAAGACCATTTTAAGACCAAATTTATGAAACTAAGAATATTAATTTTAAAATTTGCAGTTGTTAATATAAGATTAAAAGTCTTAAATTGATAAGAAAATATAAATATGTCATATTTAATACGAAGACATAAATGGCACCGTGGCGCTCTGGTTAGAGTCGCCGCTTCAGTTTGGTAACAAGTCGAGGGATCGAAACCCGCTTCTAGCCAAGGAAAAAACATATAATCGGAATATTTTTAAAAAAATAATAAATCAAAAACTATAAAAGCTTAAAACATCTGCATTATTTTTTTTATTTTGGTTTGAGAATTTAAGACTGTTTGGTCTTAAATTAAGAACTTTTCTTATTTGAAATGTTCTTAAAATCAAGATGTGTTTTTTTTAAATTTAAGAATTTTATGTTCTCGACGCATTTCTTAGACCAAAATTCTTAGTTCTGAGACCAAAATCTTGATTTTAGAACATTTTTTTTATCACTGTAGCTATTCGACTCTCTGTCCGTCTGTCTATATGAACACCTAGATCAAAGGTATTAAATGAGCTAGATTCACCAACATTTGTATGAATGCTGCTTTAGATTCTAAGCAGATGAAGTTTATTTTAGAATTTGCCCATTTGACCTTTCGATTCCGTAAAAATAAAATTTTAAAACTACAGTGTTGAATTTTGGTACACATAATATCTACTGTAGTCGAAACATATCCCGAAAATGTAATGAATGTCTCATTAAAGTAATTACAGGGTGTCTGACAGTCGGATTCGATCGACTGTGGAGCCTTTCCTTCTAGTTTTTTGTTGTTTCTTTCTGTCTGTCTTCATATTTTTTTTCTTACTGCTTTTTGCGTTTGCGCATAAAATTTGCATAAATAATTTCACAAGCGAGTACTCGCAACGAGTAAGTGAATAAGTGAATACGAGTAATATTCACTATCACTATTCACTATGTGAATACTTGTGTATGTTGAGCAAGCGGCGGTGGATCTGTGAAGGGGTGAGTACACAGTTGTAGATACATTAGTTAACGGGTTCATCCGGCTAAGGAAAATGCATAAAGTATTTTTCTAATGATAGGAAAGAGAGAGAGAGAGAGGGAGAGAGGGAGGAAGAAAGAAGGTCAATTAAATTGAATAATATTTGCAAAAAAAAACTTGAATGGAATATTCTATGTATCGATTGAGATATAGATATTGATAATCAGTTTACTTGTTTCACACTTCTCTCTCACATTTAAATTTCGCTCTTTTCTCTTAAAGTCTTCTTTCATGCTTCTCTCAATTCTGTTTTATTCCCCTGTAAAAGAATTTTCTAACACGCTTCACTTTCCCTCTTTATCTTACTAATTTTCCCTTCCATTTCTTGCACTCCAACTTCTTTTTTTGGTACTCTTTTTCTCAAATCGCCATTTAAGCTTCATCTTTAAGCTTCTCCCTCACATTTCTCTTTCTTGCTTCTTTCATACTTTGTTCCTTGACTTCTCTTTCTTATACTGCTCTCTTTCGTTTTTATTTTATATTCATCTGTTCAACTCGTGTCTCATAATGTTCTATTAAACTTCTCTTTTCTCTTCTCTCAGCCACTTACTTATCTCTGCCATTTCTTGCACTCTAACTTCTCTTTCTCTCTTAATTTTCTTAAAGTCTTCTTTCATGCTTTTCTACTTCTCTCTCTTACTGTTCTATTAAACTTCTTTCTTGCACTTCTCTCAGCCACTTACTTTTCTTTCCCATTTCTTGCACTCTAACTTCTCTTTCTTTCCTCTTCATTTTTCTTAAAGTCTTCTTTCATGCTTTTTAACTCCTCTCTCATACTGTTCTATTAAACTTCTCTCTTGCACTTCTCTCAGTCACTTACTTTTCTTTCCCATTTCTTCCACTCTAACTTCTCTTCTTTCCTCTTTATTTTTCTTAAAGTCTTCTTTCATGCTTTTTAACTCCTCTCTCATACTGTTCTTTTAAACTTCTCTCTTACACTTCTCTCAGTCACTTACTTATCTCTGCCATTTCTTGCACTCAAACTTCTCTTTCTTTCCTCTTCTCTCCCCATTCTTTTTTATTTTAACTTCTCTGTCATACTTCTCACTTACACTTTACTCACCCATTTCTCTCACTCCCAATTATCTTTCCTTGGTTTTTTATTCCAACTTCTCTCCCATCACAGTTGCAGTTCCTTAATGCAATTTACAACACTGGCGAAATTTCGCTACCGCCTCGTTACGCCTCGTTTTGGGGACGTTTGGGCGTTTCGAATTCCTTTGTAATTTATCGCTGCGCAATTCGTTTGGGCTTTGGTCATTCGCTACGTTACAGTGTGTGTGTGTGTGTGTGTATCTGTGTGTGTGTGTGTATCTGTGTGTGTGTGTGTATCTGTGTGTGTTGTCTGCTCTGTGGGGTGGAATAGATTGTTGTCGTTAACATTAATATTTATCTATGCATGCGCAGTTCTAGGCAATTAATCGGTTCGCCATTGCACACGACTATTTTCCAACTTGTATTATCATCAATAATTTCCGACTCCCTCCGATTTCTCTCGAGTGCTCGTCCCTCCTCTCATATTAATGCAATTGGCGCCGTTGTTGTTGGCCTGTCACCTCCTCCTGTCAGCAGGGGCTCGATCGCGGCAATTGCCAGTGATATATGACGGAACAATATGTATATACATATGTATACATATAAATATATAATCGTATATATCTGATAATGCAGTGAACGATGGTTAAATGGGCGTTGGTTGACAAATATGGTTAAAGCTCTCGGCCGAATGTCGCGATATGCATGCGAATGACAAAAGACGATGCGGAAATGACAACAGCAAGCGATCATCGACAGCGATAACGATAACGCTACACTTATCGATAATACAGCATTAGACAAAACAGACAATGCTATCAACTGATCGTACTGTTCAGTCAATAAGTATAAAAATCAAATATTTAAACAGAACATCACAAAATGATCGTTTCGGAACATCATCCATTTTCAAATCCATCATAATACTTGGGAAAATCTGTCAAAACTCAGCATTATAATCTTTTAAAATGATCCAACAACGATCGCACCAAATGAATAGAAATATTCTGTTGAAAATTCTTACAAATCAATAAGAAATTAACATTTGGTATTTCTCGAATCAATGATCGCACCATCTGATCTTCTCTTTTATTGCTGATCACTTTTAGTGATCTTGCCGAAATTATAAAAATCTCCTCAGCTTTGCCTTGTGATAATGTTTTTGTTTATCACTGATCATGTCTTAACATCTCAGTGATTGTGTCAAAGTAAATTCTCGCTTGATGATCAGCTGAAATTGATCAATTTAACAATGATCTCTTGTTTTATATTTTTTAATTATATGTGATTCGCATTAAGTAGAAATTCTACTTCTTGTTTCTCAGAGATCATGTCAACTGATCGACCATTAAATTGTCAAGAAGTAATCACCAAATGATCTTCAGCTCTAGTCTAGCTTATTATGTAGTTTACTATTTGTTAATATGCTTGTTAAATGATTTTGGTAAAAGATTAAAAAATCATCTCATCATTTATTTTAGAATCAACATATTCTTAATTCATTTCTTGTTGATATTGGAATGTTTGTGGAAATGATCGTAAATGATCATGCTCGTTGCCGTTTCATCGATATTACAAAATAGATCGTAAAGCTCGTTATAACCCAATAACCAAAAACAAAACACCAAAAAAATAAAAATGAAATAGGCATAAGGTAAATTAAACTTTCTATGCGTGTAAAAGATCGTTGTAAAGCCTTCAACATGATTTAATTGCTGGTTCGATGTCGACGCGAGACAAACTTGTAAATGTAAATGGAGTTAGAGTTGGTCAACCTGATGGCCTGCTGTTTTTTTTTTCTTTTTCAGAGTATTGCGTTTGTTTTTCAAATTGAAATTGATTTCGATTTGGTTTTCGATTTGGTTTTCGTTTTCCTTCTCCGAATGCAAGTTCATTATAATGCCATTGGCATGCTTATTATGTTTATTATGTTTGTAGGGCTTCCACGTCCACGTCCAAGTCCATTGACATATATTTATTTGTTGAACCTTAAATCAAAATGAAGTGCGTGCTAGGCGCTGTCTTGGCCATTTGACTAGCCACTTAACCTGGTCATTTGACATGCCATTGACTTGGCATTCACACAGTTTTCTTGTTTGATTACCCACGGATCATTATCGCAAATGATCATGAGGGAGAGCTAATGATTATAGCTCAAGTTGAAGATGATGTCGTTGTCTGTCCTCGAAACTTGATCAGTTTGCGAGCCCTTCCCAAAAATGTCTCTGTAATTGCCCTCAAAGAGTCATAAATTAATTACTAAAAATGCTTCCCAAACATTGTCTTGAACAAATGACAACAAAATCGAAAACGAAAACGAAATCGAAAGTTAATTTTTATTTAATTTACAATCATTTTGAGTGCGCACATGCGCAACACTTTTATGTCCGACTTTGGTCCGACTCTGTCGCCTAAGGTCAGTCTCTCGATCGGTTGTGATCATTCAAACATTGATCTCAGACTCTGCCATCTCCATCCCACTTGCTCAACGTTGTTTTCTTGTTGTTTATTTTGGTGCGTTTCGTTTCCAAAAATCGAAAAGCTAACTTTAACAAAACCAACAAATTAATTGTTCTAAAACCAGAGAGAGACAAAATTTGTCATTTTGTTTACCAAGCCGGAGATGAAAGACCTTTTAAAGACCAAGACCCAAGACCTTTAGCAGTTCGCAAGGTCATTCTCATATATCTCTATCTATAAAGTCAACTAGTTTTATTTATTTTCTGCCAAAAAAGTCGTTAATCTAATTTAAGCTTTGGCAATTCTTTATAAGAAAATACTATTTCAACATGATTATCTGAGATATATTTATTTAGAATGGTAACGAGAATATAAAGATAAATATGTTAAAGATGCCATGTGTTCCTCAGATTATTTTTTAGTTCATATCCGATTTAACCAGTTCCTAGACAGTTGATCGTTCTGCCAAGAGATACTAGAGAACAGTCAACGTTTTTATCGATCACTAGGGGCTCCGCCCCTGCTCGCTTCGCTCGCCAACCCCCGGCTCGCTTCGCTCGCGGAAATGAAATTTAGTTAATAATAATAATTAAGTTTAGTCAAAGTAACCTTTAGTATGAGTTTGGTTGAGATTTCTTAAGAAAGAAAAACAATTTTCATACTAATCGATAATTTGCATTATATTGTTCCTATGGCAGCTATATGTTATAGTAATCCGACTTTTACCAAATTTGGTCAGAATGATGAATGACAGTCCCAAACATATAATCTGTAAGTTTGGTTAAGATATCTTAATTTATATAATATAATGCACATTAACCTTTAGTAAGAAAAACTTTTTTGTTTCTTAAGATATCTAAATCAAACTCACAGATTGTATGTTTGCGACTGTCTCTTACATTCTGACCAAATTTGGTCGAAATCGGTCAACTATATCATATAGCTGTCATAGGAAAGATCGGTCGAAAATCAGGTGTTAGTATGAAAAACTTTTTTGTTTCTTAAGATATCTAAATCAAACTCACAGATTGTATGTTTGCGACTGTCTCTTACACTCTGACCAAATTTGGTCGAAATCGGTCAACTATATCATATAGCTGTCATAGGAAAGATCGGTCGAAAATCAGGTGTTAGTATGAAAAACTTGTTTGTTTCTTAAGATATCTTAACCAAACTTACTTTGGGACGGTCTCTTACATTCTGACAAAATTTGGTCGAAATCGGATTACTATATCATATGAAACTAACCTTTGGTATGAAAAACTCAGCAGCTGTATGATATTGTAATCCGACTTTGACCATATTTGGTCAGAATGTAAGAGACAGTCCCAAACATCTAATCTGTAAGTTTGGTTACGATATCTTAAGAAACAAAAAAGTTTTCCATACTAAAGGTTAATTTCATCCGATTATTGCTATGGCAGCTATATGATATAGTAATCCGACTTTGACCAAATTTGGTCAGAATGTAAGAGACAGTCCCAAATATCTAATCTGTAAGTTTGGTTAAGATATCTGAAGAAACAAAAAAGTTTTCCATACTAAAGGTTAATTTCATCCTATTCGTCATATGGCAGCTATATGATATAGTAATCCGACTTTGACCATATTTGGTCAGAATATAAAAGACAGTCCCAAACATCTAATCTGTAAGTTTGGTTAAGATATCTGAAGAAACAAAAAAGTTTTCCATACTAAAGGTTAATTTCATCCGATTATTCATATGGCAGCTATATGATATAGTAATCCGACTTTGACCAAATTTGGTCAGGATGTAAGAGACAGTCCCAAACATAGAATCTGTAAGTTTGCTAGGTTAAGATATCTTAACAAACAAAAAAGTTTTTCATACAAAGCAATTCCATGACCTTTTGACCTCAGGTAAACACACTTCCAGGTGGAATTTTACAAAACGCCGTCTTATTGCACGATGAAATTGTCTCAGCTATGTTGTGTGAAAATTTCAGCTCTTTACCTTTAGCCGTTTGGCCTACACGTTGATGTGTCAGTCAGTCAGTCAGTCAGTCAGTCAGTCAGTCAGTCAGTCAGTCAGTCAGTCAGTCATCGGACAAAGAGTTTTATATATATAGATAATGCACATTAACCTTTAGTATGAAAAACTTTTTTGTTTCTTAAGTTATCTAAATCAAACTCACAGATTGTATGTTTGCGACTGTCTCTTACATTCTGACCAAATTTGATCGAAATCGGTCAACTATATCATATAGCTGTCATAGGAAAGATCGGTCGAAAATCAGGTTTTAGTATGAAAAACTTTTTTGTTTCTTAAGTTATCTAAATCAAACTCACAGATTGTATGTTTGCGACTGTCTCTTACATTCTGACAAAATTTGGTCGAAGTCGGATTACTATCTATATCATATGAAACTAACCTTTAGTATGAAAAACTCAGCAGCTGTATGATATAGTAATCTGACTTTGACCATATTTGGTCAGAATGTAAGAGACAGTCGCAAACATCTAATCTGAAAGTTTGGTTAAGATATCTTAAGAAACAAAAAAGTTTTCCATACTAAAGGTTTATTTCGTCCGATTATTCCTATGTCAGCTATATAATATAGTAATCCGACTTTGACCAAATTTAGTCAGAATGTAAGAGACAGTCTCAAACATCTAATCTGTAAGTTTGGTTAAGATATCTTAAGAAACAAAAAAGTTTTCCATACTAAAGGTTAATTTCGTCCGATTATTCCTATGTCAGCTATATAATATAGTAATCCGACTTTGACCAAATTTAGTCAGAATGTAAGAGACAGTCTCAAACATCTAATCTGTAAGTTTGGTTAAGATATCTGAAGAAACAAAAAAGTTTTCCATACTTAAGGTTAATTTCATCCGATTATTCCTATGTCAGCTATATAATATAGTAATCCGACTTTGACCAAATTTAGTCAGAATGTAAGAGACAGTCTCAAACATCTAATCTGTAAGTTTGGTTAAGATATCTTAACAAACAAAAAAGTTTTCCATACTAAAGGTTAATTTCATCCGATTATTCCTATGGCAGCTATATGATATAGTAATCCGACTTTGACCAAATTTGGTCAGAATGTAAGAGACAGTCCCAAACATCTAATCTGTAAGTTTGGTTAAGATATCTTAACAAACAAAAAAGTTTTTCATACAAAGCAATTCCATGACCTTTTGACCTCGGGTAAACACACTTCCAGGTGGAATTTTACAAAACGCCGTCTTATTGCACGATGAAATTGTCTCAGCTATGTTGTGTGAAAATTTCAGCTCTTTACCTTTAGCCGTTTGGCCTACACGTTGATGTGTCAGTCAGTCAGTCAGTCAGTCAGTCAGTCAGTCAGTCAGTCAGTCAGTCAGTCAGTCAGTCAGTCAGTCAGTCAGGACAAAGAATTTTATATATATAGATTAGAATGTATATAGTAGCTATGATCCTCATTTAACAGAATTAGCTATTTACTAAATGATTATTATAATGAAATAGAGAGTAAATTATTTAAGCGGTCTTTAAAATCTTACTTACTTAGAGATCGGTTAGATTCACAATTTTTTCAAGGTAGCGATCAGTAAAAAAATTTACTGAGAGAGATTATCTATTTCTGGAGAGAACATATCATGTTTATTAACAATTATAAATATAATGATTTTACTTAAAGTAAGAATTGCCTTTTTTTTACTGATCAATTGATCGACAGTCTGAGAAATTTATAAATCGATCGACAGTTTTTAAAGGATTCAATGGATCTTCCGCAAGTCTTTTAGTAGCGATCATTAAAGATCTTGCTTAAAACGATCTTTCTAGGTGATCTCTCTACTTAAGTCTGCTTTTAGATTTAAAATATTTATGATTAGTCTTAAGTCTTTCTAATGATGATCGAATCATTATCTGTTTAGTCTCATCGCATTAACTCATTCATACATTTGACCGTTTGCGGTTGATCCCCCTTTTCTCCATCTGTAGATCGTCCAAAATCCGAATCCAAATCCATTCAATGAGTATTACCTGTGCTTGTTTTTCTGCAAGTGTCTAAGAGTGAGAGATCAACAAAAGGCTTTCAATTAGGGCAAGAGGTCAGCTGCGGTTTTTGCGGTTTTTCTGTTTTTTTGGCTGCCGTTTGCCAAAGGGAAGTGTTAATGTGGCCAACAATTTGCTTGCAACATGGGGCAAGATCGAAAACAAAAGACAAGAGAGAAAAGTAACAAGAAAAAAGACTACAAACACATCACATTAAAGCGAGTAATGATGATGATCAATGAAACTAATAAACAACAACAGCAACAACAATCGACAGCCGTCAGTCGACAACAGCAACAACAACCGCAACAACAGCAACAACAACGGCAACAACAACAACGCCAACAACACTCATGCCGGAAATTGTAGAACGTGTTTATGCCACAATTTCAAGTTGTTGAAGCCACGCACAACGCACAGACAATGCGTCAGACGGCGAGCCAACGAGACATGCGTGCCAAACAGCAACAGATACAGATACAGATACAGATACAGAAACAGATACATAGATACATAGTTATATATTGAGATACACAAATGCAGCAACAGTTGCAGATACATCCTAAAGATACACAGTAGCCAAGAAACCTTTGAGTTACTCAAAGTGCCACACAGAAATTGGTGGGCGTTGCGGAAATTTGTTGCATGTTGGCATTTCAAATGCCCTATAGAGCGAGAGAGAGAGCGAGAGAGAGCGAATGAGAGAGAGGGAGAAGAAGCTGTGCTAATCGACTGCAAATATGCGCTGCGATTAGCGTTTATCGATAATCATTTGGCACGTGCGGCAAAGATACATTTGTATCTATGTATGTATCTCACATGAGCTCACATACACACATAGCTGTTGACGCTGCTCTGGGATACGATCCTCCAACGTGCGAAAGAGACACACACACACACACACATAAATATATATACAGGTTGCTGTTGTAGCTTCGCTCACGCATTGAGCTCCATTCATAAATTCTTCATTCAGTCTGCAGATCACGTGCGTGCTATCAACTTGGCCAACACACACACACACACACACACACACACACACACACACACACACACACACGCAGCACAGTGGGCAGCTTAGCCAGGCCAACTACGTGGATAGTGGAGTGAGATGAGGGGATGGGGAGGGAATAAAACGTGTGTGAGACGCCCCAAAACGTCAGTTGATTGACCCGATTTGTTGTCAACTCTTTCAATGTACTTTTTACCGCGTTATATGTATATTCACGAGTACACTGATAAAAAGATGGTTCTAAAATCAAGATTTTGGTCTAAAAAATGCGTTGGGAACAGGGATTAAAACCTTAACCGAAACCGTAACCGTAACCTTTAACCGATAAAAACCGATTGAAATTTGTAACCGTAACTGAAACCGTAACCGAAAAAAATTTTTTCCACTGTTCCGAAAGTCTTTAAACCGAAATGACTGTTTAGTAACCGATTCATTTATAAGGATTAATTTCGGTTACTGAGCAACTTTGATAACTTTGAACTGCCATAACTTTGTCAAAACTCAATCAATTTCCATGCGCAATGTAAATTTGTGCATAATTTTACCTCTAAATTCGTTATGCATTTAAATTTTGTTCATTTTGAAAATTCTAATTTTTTCGAAAAAAATCAAAAAAGACAAGGGGTTACACTGTATATTTTCGAAAAAATCCGATTTTCAAAAATTTTCAAAATGAACAAAACTCAAACGTAGAACGAATTTAGAGGAAAAATTATGCACAAATTTACATTGCGCATAGAAATTGATTGAGTTTTGACAAAGTTATGGCAGTTCGAAATTATTAAAAATCAGTAAAATCAAAATAATCGAAATGTTCGAATGTTTTCCAGGCTAAAAAGTATTTTTCCATGTAAAGCAATGAATAAAGCTTCTTATTTTGGTCAACCGAAAACCATAATTTTTATTTATTTTGTGAACCGAAACCATACAGGTATTTTTAAACCGAAACTTACAAAAAACTGATAACCATTACGAAACCGATTCTCCAAGATTTTGCATTACCGATAACCGAAAACCTTAATTCGTGCATAACCGAAACCGTAACTGAAACCGATATTCGTTTCGGTTTTAATCCCTGGTTGGGAACATAAAATTCTTAAAGTTAGAAAACACAACTTGATTTTAGGAACATTTCAAATAAGATTAAGTTCTTATTTTTAGACCAAACAGTTTTAAATTCTCAAGCCAAAAAAGTAAAACTGGTGTTTTTAAGCTTTAAACTAATTTGTTATTTATTTTTTTTTGGATTATACCACTAGGGGATTGTCATAAAATATGACATATTTATATTTTCTGAACAATTTAAGATTTGTTTTCTTATATTAAGAGCATCGATTTTTTAGATTAGTTGGCCTTTTTTTTTGTTCAGTGTATTACAAGTTGCTTATACTATCAGAAGAGAATAGTATGTAGGAGAAGAGAGGGGTTGTGGTAGGGGGTATGGGGTAGGTGTCTCACAGCTGTCAACGCCCCCTAAAAAACGCGACTCAAACATCACGTCGCATTTCAAATAAGTTTCTGTTTTTCACTTTTTTTCTGTTGTCGGTTGACATATCGCTGCATCAATTGGATTGATTCAAGTTCCAAGTGTGTGCTGCATATTAATCTAAGTGAAGTAAAGCAAACAGAAAAAACATAAAATAAACTAATCAATATTCTTTCTCTCTTTCTTTTTGTTTCTTTTTCTATTGCAGCATTATGTGCAACAAGTGCAACGGACACTGGAAACTGTCGCAATGTAAGTTTACAGAATAACAATTGAATTGATTTCTATTTAAGTTTAAATTTGGAAACAGCTATCGCTTATCGATTTTATCAATCGATTTGAAAATTTAGCTAACTCTTTCTTTATATAAATTAGATAAATTATTGATAGACTTAAAAAACCTTCTCTACATTTTTTTGAGAAGTTATCGACTATCGATAAGAGTTGCGTTGTCAGTTTTATTTAAGTTATAGGTCGTCTTGGCAAGTTCCTATAAATAAAATAAAATAATCGACTATCGTTCATCGAATCATATCGATTCGATTTCTCTAAAGTTACCATTTTTTTGCTTAGACAATTTCATGGAGTATCATACAATTTTCAAAGGATTTAAAATAAAATATTGGAAAATTATCGACTATCGATAACAGCAAATAGTTGACAATATTCAAATATTCAGTCAGATTTAAATAATGATATAATGTATTTTTAAAAGTCTTGTCATATCCCAAGCAAATTCTAAATATTTATCGATTATCGATAGGCTGACAATTCACTATGTTGGTCAACAAATTACTTACTCTAGTATCGTAATCAATGTATTGATGTTGTTTATCGTTTATCGATAGTTATATGGCGATATTTAGGGTGCTGTCCAACTTTGAACTCTCGTGACAATTCCCTGACCTGTTCGCTTGTCTTTAAGCTGACCTCGTTATAATTCTAGCTAACTTAATTACTTATCTATTGCTCTATCTCTTTTCTATCCATATCTATCTCTCTTTCACTCTATTTTTAACTGTCCGTTTGTTCGTCTGTCACTTTGCAATCAGTCCGTAAATGGTTAATTAACAACAGCGCATAACTCTCACCTGATCTGAGCCACACAAATGTTGCACCACACACACACACACTCACACACACACACACTTATGTATACAAATGTGGATAAGAAAATAGATGCGATTTTTTTTGTACTTTTTTCATTATTGATTAAAAAATTCAACTTAAAAGTAAACTATAAAAAGCAGTGCAATTTTTGTTTCAAATATACCAAATTTTATGTATTTACAATATCTCTGCAAACAGCTTATAATATAATATAAAACAATTTTTAAATTAAAACTTACTTTTAATGGTTATTTCAAGAAAAAATAAATATCAATATTAATAATAATTTTTAATTTTTAAAATAAAATAATGATGAAATTTTATTTATAAAATAAAAGTCTTTAAAAACCGTTAAAAATTATTTTTTTTTGTTGCTAATTTTTGCTTATTCCTCATAACTTTTATGGTTGCTGCTTTTTTAAGTGCTTGCATTCTTACCATTTTTATTAAATTACCTTGATTAGTTTAAGAATATGACAATATTTATGGTTATAGAAATATATTTATGAGATATCAAAAAGCACAACGATTTTTAAAATTCTTTAAAATTCGCATATTAAATAATTTAATTGGACAAAAAAATAGGGGTGTTGTAGAAAATGCAGCATAAAATCTACATTTATAAAATATGATTTACGCTATAAAAAGACGCTATAACAGACAATTGATTTATCATTAAGAAAATCAATAATCAAAAAATTATTATTCAATAGATGCGTCTGTAGAAAATGCAGCAATATTCAAAATATGATTTATGTTTTAATTAACTAAATATTATTAGTCACTTAATAGATTACACTTTTGCGTATCTATCTACATACATATATTGATTATTATCAAATAATAATAAAAAGATAATAAAAATATGTATGTGGTGTCAAAAACTTATTATTTTTAATTTTTCTACTTTTTAGAATTGATACTTGTTGGTTAGTGTCCGTCAAGAGATTTATGTTGAATTGAGATCAGCGCAATAAATTGAAAAGGTGAACAAAATGTCACACCTATTTTTCTGTCCACATGTGTAGTGGCATATAGACACTTTGTGTGTGTTGTGGCTAATGCAACAATGCCAATTATGTCCATGTCCATGTCCAGACTCTCGAGTCTTTCTAGTCTCCAGTCTCTAGTCTCCAGTCTCAAAACTCAATCTCAATCTGTCGCTTGCATTGTCTTTGTTTTATTGTTGTTGTTGCAATTGTTTTAGTTCTTGTCTCAGCTGTTAGTGTTGTTGTTTTACTTGTTGTTGTCATTTAATATCGAGCAATTGTGTCACACCTCTGGACCTGGTTCCAATTACATTAAAGCTGCTGTTTCCACTTGTCCAATGTCATTTGTCATAGATGTTCTGCCTCTATGTGCACTTGAGACTGCAGAGTTGTTTCTTCTTCTTCTTCTACTGCTTCTTCTTCGTCTTCTTCTTCATCTTCTACACTGCTCCACTTAACCACTTTAGCCTTAGGTCGAGTCACAGTCACAGACACAGTCCCAATTTCAATCTCAATCCCTGCAGCCTCAGCTTCAACCTTCACTTCCGCCCCAAGGCTCTCTACATCTTCTCCTCTGCTCCTTCTCTTCATCGTCTAGTCTTCTCAGTCTGCCTCCTCAGTCTGGACCATCCATTAACTATGTCTAGCTCACCTAGATCTGACGGTGTCTGTAATTGAGATTGAGTTGCAGCTTAAGATTGTCAGCAACACGCTCTCCACACAAGGCGAATTCGCTCATGAGGAAAATGTCACGCTTCGTGCAACAACAACAACAACAACAACAACATATGTGTGAATCACATATGGACACATCTTTCCATTTATGCCAAATTGTCGTGCTGTAACACTAGCCCATATATCATGTTTTGCTTTTCAAGAGAACTCAAGGAAAGAATGAACTAACTATGAGATTGAAATTAGTTCAGATGAAGGAAAGTTATAAGAACAACAAATATAGAAAGTGTATACAGTTGATAATACTATCTCTCTGTCCAATTACCAAGCTATCCACCTTTTTAGATTGAAAGAAAACACAACATAAATGATGTCATAAAGAAAAGCTCCTAAACTATATGCTGACAATTCTGCTTAAATTTAAAATAATATATAATAATAATAATATTAATTTAAAAATATATAGATCGTTTTTCCTCTAAAATATTTATAATAATGATAATATTTATTTAAAAATATATAGATCGTTTTTCCTCTAAAATATTTATAATGAAGAATATTAATAATAAAACATTTTAAAATATCATTAGAAATTATTCAAAATATTATATTATATGCTGACAATTCTGCTTGAATTTGAAATACAATTTAGTAAAATAAATAGCTTATATTATATCTTTTAAAATATTTATAAAAAAAAAATAGAAATGATTAAAAATATGATTTATGTTCTTCAAGCCTTTAACTCTATTGAAATTGTCATAAAATTATATGATAGAAATACTATACTATAGAAATACTTTAATTTTAAAACGATCAGTAATCAATCTTTTGTATAAAAGTTAAATGGAAAGTAAGGCCACTTCCCTCAGGAAAGAATCCTTGAAGAAATCAAAACAAATTCCCAACTTGAATTCTTCTAGCTTATAAATCTTTAAATAGATGGAAACACATGCCAGATATTATAACTTAACCCTTCCTGTCTTGTTTTTTTTTCAACTTGCAACAAAGGAAACAAAGAAGAATTTTCTTCTTCTTTATTTAGACTGGCTTTCCGTAGAATCGGAAGATCAAGCAAAAGATATTAATGCTTCAAGTTTTGTTTGGAATTTCATAAATCGCATAAATCTTTTGCATATACGAGTATATACCATACTATAAAATTAAGTACATATCGAATTTGAGTTCTGCATAAGTCGATGGAGGCTGTAAAGTGATTCCTGGAAACATTTCGTTCATAATCCTGGTCTGATAAAGAGTAACAAACTGAAAGGCGACGCAACGGCATTAAGCCTGATTAGGTTGAAATAAAGACAAAAAAAAAAAAAGAGAGAAAAGGCCAAAAGCGATGAAGACGAAGACGAAGGCGAAGGCGAAGAAGAAAGGAAAGGCAAATAAGACTTGAGAAAAGTTGAAGAGCGGACAAAAAGTTGAAAGCCAAAAAACGAGCCAAAGAAAACAAAAGTAAACCTGTACAAGTTCAAGGTCAAGTGCAGGTCTTTCTCACAGATACAAATACAGATGCAAAGATACAGATACAATGTTGTTTGAGATGCGCAGCTGCGTCCGAGCGAAGCGACCAGGCCAACAACAACAACAACGACACCCCAGACAGTGTTCAGAACAACAACAACAACAATATACAATACATACATACATATACGTTTAGTAAAAAGTATCTCTTGAATTTTGCCGCCTGACAGGCAGATCTTTCTCTCGTTTATTTTATTTTTTTATTTGGCCAAGTTGCCACTTACCAAGTTTTGCTTACGCTTAATGAAAGTGACTTTAGCGTGTACTTAGAACAACAATGCAACAACAGCAAAAACAACAACAAACTTCAGTGTTGCATATAGTTCTTTTTTTTTTATTATTATTATTTTTGGCAATTTGCGCCACCAAAGCAGCGACATCAACAGCGGCAACTTGTCGATTATTTATCGCGCGGATGATGCGACCGACAGCTTCAGATACACCTACAGCTAAAGATACAGATACATTTACTTGGTGAACAAACTAAACGAATATGCACACGATTAAGCTCTTTCCTCTGTTTGTTCATTGAAAACAAGAGACAAATGAATGTTTTTTAAAATGCAATTGAAGAACTTGGAATACTCTAACAACACTGCACTGAGAGAAATATTTGAAAAAATATATAATCTACAAAAAATTATTATTTTTATTAATGATTAAGAAATAACACAGAATATGGCAATCATTTGATTAGAATAACAAACAAATTTGTGAAAAGGATTTTGAAATCGAATCCCATCGAAATCTGAAGAAATATATTATAATCATTGATTAAAACCGAATCGAATATCGGTTTCAGTTGCGGTTTCGGTTATGCTCGAATTAAGGTTTTCGGTTATCGGTTATTCAAAATGTTGGAGTATCGGTTTCGTAACGGTTATCGGTTTTTTGTAAGTTTCGGTTAAAAAATACCGGTATGGTTTCGGTTCACAAAAAAATAAAAATTATGGTTTTCGGTTGACCAAAATAAAAAGCGTTATTCAATGTTTTACATGAAAAAAGACTTAATGCTCTTTTTAGCCTGGAAAACATTCGAACATTTCGATTATTTTGATTTTACTGATTTTTAATAACTCCGAACTTCCATAACTTTGTCAAAACTCAATCAATTTCCATGCGCAATGTTTGAATTTTGTTCATTTTTGAAAATTTTTGAAAATCGGATTTTGTCTTTTTGATTTTATCTTTCTTTGTCTTTTTTGATTTTTTCGAAAAATTCGAATTTTCAAAATGAACAAAATTTAAATGCAGAACGAATTAAGAGGTAAAATCATGCACAAATTTACATTGCGCATGGAAATTGATTGAGTTTTGACAAAGTTATTCAAAGTTATCAAACTTGCTCAGTAACCGAAATTAACCCTTATAAATGAATCGGTTACTAAACGGTCATTTCGGTTTAAAGAGTTTCGGTTTGCGGGTTTCGGAACAGTGGAAAAAATTTTATCAGTGACGGTTTCAGTTCCGGTTACAAATTTCAATCGGTTTTCACCGGTTAAAGGTTACGGTTTCGGTTAAGGTTTTAATCCCTGATAATAATTAATAATATTATAATGCAAAATTAAAATTATTATAGTTTCTATAGTTTACTTTATAAAAGCAAAAATTCTTTATAAATTTTAAACATTGAAATAGAAACATATAAATTATTGAAATATCAGATGTGTTACACAATTCTCTAGAGATTGGAAAACAATCGAAGATCAATCAATTTTCGATCATATTTTCGAATCACAAAAATTGACTGTCTTACATTTATTTGGAATTTTAATAAAATTATTAAGAATTTGTGTATTTTAAAATGTATTTTATGCAAAATTAGAATTTCATTTAATTCCTTACGTTTTTATTTTTATTTGATTTTATTTATGTACAAATAATTAATTTGTAAACAAACTATTATAATAAAAATTAAAAATAAGAGTTATGCTAAATTTAAAATTTCATTACTTTTCTCGTATCATAACAGATTTAAAAATAAGAGTTTTTTACATTTTATTTATTATTTTAATTTAAAAAATTATATTCAATACGTTCCCTGTTTTGAGAGGAGTGGGAATCTCAATACCACATTAATCTTAAGTTAAGTGCAGCAAAACTTCTGCTTCAATTAAACAAAGTCATTCATTAGCTATGTGTGTAAGTGTGTGTGTATGTGTTTATGCCACAAGCGGCGGCAGCTTGAGGTCTTGGGTCTCTGCAGGTCTCCAGGCCTCTGGTCTCTGGTCTCAGGTCTCAGTGTTCAATTCTCAATTCTCGGGTCTGTCTTTTTTTGAGACAACCCACACTGCGACTGCGCAAATGAGTTGACTTCGAGTTCGACTTTGAGTTGGACTTCGACTTCGACTGTGACTTCGACTTCGACTGCCATTTGGCATTCACACAGCTTTTGTTGCTGTTGTCGTTGTTGTTGTCGTTGTTGTCGTTGTTCGTTTGTTGTTGTTGTCATTTAAAGTCTAATCAAAACATTTGAAGTTACTTAAGAAACCTACGCAGCTTAAGTTGCGTTTCTTGTTTCGAATTCTTAACTTGTCGCTGTCACATACACACACAAGTACACAATAATACACACACAAATACACACATACACACACACACACATGCTACAGCATATTGTAAGCAAAGTTTCTGCGACATTTTTGTTGTTGTTCTTAAGTTTCGACAGTAAAACAACAACAACAACACTAAAGAAACGAGACCTAACCAATTTTTTGTTTTTATTTTTTATTATTATTAGAAACGAAGGTTAAAAACGCTTTTCTGGCGGATTGAAGAACACACACATATGTATGTATATATATATATATACACTGATAAAAAAAAGATACTAAAACCAAGATTTTGGTATTAGAATTTTAATCTAAAAAATGCGTCGAGCATATAAAACATTTCAAATACGACCCAGTTCTTCTCAATAAGATTAGAAATTCTTATATTTAAGAAAAAAAAAATAAAGCAGGTTTAAAGATTTCTCATTTTTTTATTGTTGTTTTATTTGGATATATGTATATACATTTTATTTGGTTTGTTATTTTTATAAATGTTCCTTTAATATGGTTTCCCTTGAAAAGCATGGGATTCGAACCCGCGCTTTTTTTCAACCAGAGCACTACGGAACCACTTTTATTTTCACATAAAATATGATATATTTTCCCAACAATTTAAGATTTTTATTCTTATATTAAAATTTTTTAGATGAATAGTTGTATTCTTAGGAGGGATTTAAACCGAAACCGGTTTCAGTTACGGTTTCGGTTATGCGCGAATTAAGGTTTTCGGTTATCGGTTATGGAAAATCTTGGAGTATCGGTTTCGTAACGGTGAGCGGTTTTTTGTTTCGGTTTAAAAATACCTGTATGGTTTCGGTTCACAAAATAAAAAAATATTAAGGTTTTCGGTTGAATAAAATAAGAAGCGTTATTCATTGTTTTAAATGAAATAAGGCATAATGCTCTTATTAGCCTGGAAAATAATGTTATCTGTTTACTGGAATGGTCCAGCATAATGTCGATTTTATTATAATTTGACCTCATATAAATTTGGTTCATTTTGTTTGAAAATTTAGATTATTTTGATTTTACTGATTTTTAATTACTTCTAACTGCCATAACTTTGTCAAAACTCAATCAATTTCCATGCGCAATGTAAATTTGGGCATAATTTTACCTATACATTCGTTCTGCATTTAAATTTTGTTGATTTTGAAAATTCAAATTTTTTCGGAAAAATCATCAAAAGACAAAGACAATTTTCAAAAAAAATCGATTTTCAAAAATTTTTGAAAATAAACAAAATGTAAATGCAGAACAAATTTAAAGGAAAAATCATGCTCAAATTTACATTGCGCTTGGAAATTGATTGAGATTTGACAAAGTTAGGGCAGTTCAAAGTTATCAAATTTGCTCAGTATCTGCGACGGCCAGAACCGAAATTAACCCTTATAAGTGAATTGGTTACTAAACGGTTATTTCGGTTCAAAGAGTTTCGGTTTATGTGTTTCGGTACTGCGGAAAAAAGTTGTTTCGGTTAAGGTTTTTAGTTACGGTTCAAATTTCAATCGGTTTTTACCGAATGAATGTTTTTGATTTTAAAAGTTGCTGTCTGTTTTTTCAGTGTATGTGTTTATAGTTCTACTGTAAATGTTGTCAACATTCTGAATGTTGCACGCTTAAATGCAACACACACTGTGACTCAGATTTTTGCAGCTGCAGACATTTTCCCCCTCTCTCACTCTCTCCCCTCTCTATCTCTCTCTGTCTGGCATTGTGCCCATTGGACTTTTAGCCAAGGTCGTCGTCCTGTTAGTCAGCTAGTTTCCCCCTCTCCCCTGCGCCCCTGCCCCCCTCACTCTCTTTAACTCCCCCTCGATTGTGAGACGATGAGTCAAAAGCAACGACAAAGTCGCCGCAACAAATGAAATTGTCAACTGATTTTGTTGGCCAACTTAATGTGGCCAGTAATGGAGTTGTTGTTGTCGTTGTTGTTGTTGCTGCTGAGATCCTTTGTCTGTGGCGCCGCGTAGGCGATGCGAGGCGTCTATTGATTTTCCTTTTAGCCATTGCAGTGCATTTACCCTGGGCAAAAAACATAACAAAATATAATAAGTAAAGAATGAAGTGACGACATTTATGGCAACACTTCATAACAATGCTCATCATGATGGTATCGCTGATGATTATGAAGTTGCTTGATGAAGTTGTTGTTGTTGTTGTTGATGTTGAGTATGACGATGACAATGCCCGTGTTGCACATATGGAAATGCAGACACACTAAAAACTAAGCCGACTAAAGGGGAAAACAAGCTATAAACCCAAAAAGTCAATAGGCTGCTCGACTCTCGCATACCCTGTAGTATGCTACGCAATTTTTTTAAAATTTAATATCAACCCTTTCCAGCGAATCGCTGAAGTTAATTATAATTGGATCAATTATTACATTTTGAAATACCCCCAGAAACTTAATTTTTATTTTTGAAATTGAAACTTATTACAATATAAGTAATTTATTAATTTTACATTTTTATTTTATAATTGTATTTAAAATTCAAATAAGTATTTTTTCTCTCTGTCGACTGCTAAATAAAAAATAAATAATTTATCGATTAATATGAAATAAATGCAGTTAATCGATTTGATTGATTTTACTGTTAGAAATGTCACAATTATAAACAACTTTTTGTATATACGACATATCGATATCGACTAAGAATGTATGAATATCGATATTGTTATCGGTTTTCAAAAGCTGTACATTTTTTAGATAAAATGAATAAAAGTTCTTGTTATCGATATTTTTGCAGCCTATACAGATTCACATGTAATATATTGAATTTCAATTAATGACAGAAAATAGTTGAAATTATCGATAATTTATCGATTAATTTGAAATAAATGCAGTTAATCGATGTCATTGACATGATTAACGACTAATTTTTTCTTTTTTGTTATCATAAATGCAAAAATGACAAATACAGTAAACAACAACATATCGATAACCATATCGATTACTAATGTAAATTCGAATTTCGATATTGCTATCAGCATTTTAAAACTATTATTAGTTAGTATTTTAGATAAAATAAATAAACATATCGATAATGTTATCGATATTTTTTGCAACATTTATAGATTCACATGTAATTTATTCAATTTCGAAAGTTTGTATCTTTGAAATTCAGATTTCCACTTTACAACTTTGTGAAGTGCTGACATAGCATACCCTTTGTCTCCCATCCAGTACAGGGTATTCAAAAAGAGCAACAGCCGCAGCACACAGCGAATGCATCCATCATAGGGCTTTACATGCCACACACTCTGTGTGTGTGAAGTGTAGCACAAAAGGAGGCGCAAGTGAAGGGGCAACAATAGAGAGGGTAGGGAAAGGGGGGCGAGGGCGGTCTGTGAAGAGAGGGGAGAGGTGGTAAGGAGCCACGTTATGGGGTGCAGAGCTGTTGCATTGTTGTTGGTTCAATGGATAAATGGATAGATAATAACTTGTGAAAATAACTCTTGCACTTGACGTTGCTTGTTGCAAATACCCTGTAAATATTAGACAACGAGTGGAGTATAGTACAAAAATTGATCAAACATGTGAAACACATAAGGAGACACATTTTCTAACTTATAAAGTTAATATATGCAATGTGATCATCGCTACACAGAAAAAAAAACATTCATAAATTCAAGTTTAAAATTATGAATTTTAGCATGAATTTTTTAAGTACGTATTCAGGATATTTTTGTTAAATTAAGACAATATGCGGATAAAATGGCAACTACTCATTATTAAAAAGTCAAAGAATTAATTTACCCCGAAAACCAAAATATTGCTGAGAAAAGTTGGAATTACTTCCGATTTTTAATTATACTCTATATACATACATATATAAAGAACAAATTACAGTGCATAACAGATTCGGATAAATATACCGAAAATTTTAAGAAATAATATTTTAAAATTAAGTGATCGATTTATATTACATAGGGTAACTGCTAGTTGGATACTGCAATTTGTTTCCCTTGCAATTGATTCCCTAGTGAACTAAAGGAGATTGTGTGAGACAGAGAGAAAAAGAGAGAGAGAGGGAAAGAGAGGGGGGATCTGTCAAAATCATGGTCCATGGGTGTCGTCTGCTCCGTTTGCAGCTTCAACAGCTTTGTCTGCTGCTTGCAGCATGTTGTTGCATGCCACACAAAAAAAAAAAAAAATAACAAAAAAGGAAAAAATGTAAGAGAGAGAAAGAAAAAAAGCCTCGACACTGAAATCTGACAGATGCGAAGTGCAACAAACGCTTCAAATTCGTGGCATCAACGCTCCACATGTGCAACAGCAACAACAACAACACACAGGAGAAGATGAGGAAATGGGATTGGAAATGGTAATGGGAATGGGAATAGGAATGGGAATGTCTCTGTTGTTGCCATTGATGTCATTTTGCTTGAAACAAAATCGTTTCGATTGTCGCTTCAAGTGTCATTCAAATGCATCTGAAGTTAAACTTGGACTTGGAGAAGGAGAAGGAAAAGGAGTTGAAGCTGTAGAAGGAGTTGTAGTGCAAGATGTAAAGCTCTCAAGTTCCTTCCCTAATTTATCTTCTTAACTCCCCATCAATATCAATTCAATATCATTTCCCATTGTGACCCAATAACAGCAACAAACTGTAAATATATATATATAGATATAGTTATAGTAAGTATTACGATTGCAACAACCTGTCTCATCTATCAAACGGCAATTGTTAATTGAAAGAGTCAACATCTATTTTGTGATATGAGATACAATTTTTCCAACTCAACAACGAATTGAAAGTGCTTTTTTTGTTGTTGTTGTTACTGTTGCTGTTACTGTTGCTGTTACTGTTGTTGTTACTGTTACTGGCACTCTTTTGTCTGTCATTTGGCAATTCACACTTAACAACCTTTTTGAAGCACCTCATCGAAAGACAGACACTTGTACATGCATACCTCCAATTTCGTAAAGTCTTCGTCGTCATTTGATAATGAAAAACCGTTCGATAACAACAACAACAACAGCAACAACAACAACGCTTTTCAAAAAACAACAACAAAATAAAGTAGAAACAACAATGATAGTAATATGTGCACATAATAAAGTAAAACAAACATTGCACACACAATTTTCATATGGAGGCCTAATAAATTCATTAGCTTTATTTTTTCTCTTTTTCCATATACATACATTTATATCATTTATTAACACATTTTTCCAAAACACAAAATTCATTTCCTTAACTACTTTACAAGTTATACAACTGTTATACCAATCTATATAATAAATTTCAGCTCAATTTGTTGATGTCCTACTTGACTGAGGACGTTCTTTTGGTTCAGAAATTACTAAACCATATTACTTTTTGTATGAAAAACTTTGACATTTTTAAGCTGTAACTGAAATTGCACTTTTATTTGAGGTTAGGAAGTGTTATAACTAGCTATATACTCAATTTTGTTATTATTGTTATGTTTTTTTAGAGTATTTAGAAACATTTTTTAAGTCACTGTGTTTTTTGCTATAGAACTTAAAGTTCATCATCATCATTATTTTATCCTTTACTTTTCGCACTTTTATTTGAGGTTAGGAACTGTTATACAAATTCTTATACATGACATTTGATGTAATAGATGCAATTAATATTATATTATATAATTGAGATCATTTTTATAACATTGTTATTACACTTTCAAGCTGATCTTCATTGTGTGAACTTTTAGGTTATACTAAGAATAGTATAATTTATAATTAACAGAATAAATATTATTATGGCATATGCCAACATTCCTTGTGTAAATAAAACTCAAAGTTGGCGTGACAAATTTGTGAATTGCGAAAGCCAAAAGACAAATTCAAATTGCAGTTGCCAAATTTGACAAAAACAAAAAAAAAATTGGAAAAAACACAAAAATTCAATTACCAGTTAGAGAGAGAGAGAGAGAGAGAGAGGAGAGAGGATGAGATTTTGGGGACGGGTAACTGGCGATTGGCCTTATAAGCATTTGACGATGTGCATCCTATGCACAATTTGGATTTTAATTAAATTCACTTTCAAAAATACCGCTAATCATTAAAACTGAAATTTAAAAAACCCAAGCGAAATTCAAAATCGAAAGTGGAAATGGGGGAGAGGGAAGAAAGAGGGAAGAAGAGAGATGAAAACAGAAGAAATACATGCAAATAAATAATAATATAGTCAAATTTGCATATTTGTTTCACTGTTTTCACTCACTCATCAATGCCCCCTCGCCATGGGTGGGATCGATCCCATCGATCACAATTTATAGAGTCATTCACTGATCGACGACGATTGAAGATCTACGCAAAATTTGCGCAACATTTAACATAGGTGAATATCAAAATTGAGGAATCGAAATCGTAATCGAAATCGAACACTAAATTGCTTATGTCTTGCGACTTGCATATACGATCTATCCATCGTCCATCTATCCCAACCGATCTCATCATTAACTGAGATCTCGACACTGCGGGGAGTATTGTTTTGCTACAATTTCCAATCAAAAGTTGCACAAAACAAAATAACTTATCAAACTATTAGAGGAGAGTTTTGCAATCCGATCTGATCAGCAAATCCGATCGGCAATCGCTTGATCAATACCACTAATTAGTCAATAGTTAGCTATATAACACTTTGTTCGAGCGAGGGTTGGTTTCTTTTCACCCATGGTACAGGGTATCCACATGAGTATTTGAGTTGAAAATCAAATAAAGTAATTGTCTGTTATTTATTATACAATTTCGATTTGAATAGTTCTTAAGTTCGTTTACCCACGGGATTTCTCATGAATCTTCAGGAATAATCAGTCCTGTTTCAGCATTTACTTTCGACAAGAATTTTCGGAAGTGAATATCTTTGAACTTTACTTAACCTGTATTTAAACTGTACTTGTTTAAGTCCGATTAAAGGAAAAACAAAAATTTTTAAATACTTAGCCTAAACATTTCAATTTATATATGTTATATAAAATATAAAGGTAAACCGGAATAGTCCTGGGGAAAATTAGGGAAAATATGTGTAAAAACTGAGAATAATATTCACAAAATGTATAGTGGAAATTGGATGTTACACTTAAGTTCTAGTTATCGATCTCAATAACCTACAAGCTACCCTATAACTTTTCAATGTCTATGTTTGCCAAGAATTTCAAAAAAGTTATTTTGATTGCGGGGTATCTTAAGGGTCTATTCCTTATTGAACTCTTAATTAGCAAAGTCAGAGTATCTCGTATTCGTGGTGCTGACAATTACATGCATTTAGCTTTCCTTTATTGTTTCGCATTACGAGTAAGTTGCGAACTGCGAATTAAATAAACTGGGCAAAGCTGGAGCTTAATTAAGACTTCTTCGTCGTCGTCGTGTCATCGGATTGGATTGCCGGGAACGTTACATAAATGGCACAAGTAAAACCAAAGCAAGTAAGACACACAAGCTAAGCGTGCCTGACTTGTAGACACCCTGTAAAGAAAATATGTACTGAGTTGTAAAGTACAAGAATTCACGGAATGGGAATATTTAATTTGTTAATCGCCCAATTCTTGAGAAATTTGTAGAATTCAATATATAATGATGTTTTTTCAGCTAAAATGATTTATCCTATAAAATAATAGATAAGTAATAGAATATCATGCGAATGAATAGATTTGCTTATTAAAATGAAGCAAAAGTTGATTCCTTAATTATTTTATATTATTTTTCCCACTTTTTAATCATGTATGTATACCCGATTTATTGAAGAGTATGTAGATTGCATATGCGATTTTTTTTCGAAAAAAGCTTTTCAATTTTATTACTGAGCATTGTTTTTTTTAATATTTTTTTTAGGGCCGAGAAAGTTGCTTCGTAGATCGAGAAGTTTTTATGGTTAAAGAAAGTTAAAAATGCACCTGAGGATTATAAGGAGATTAAAAGCGGAAAGATGAGAACTAGGGGAAGAAATAAGATTTGATGTCAATTTTAGAGAACATAGAATGGACTGAAGAATTCTAGTTCTCTCCTGGGAAGAAGTGAAAGGAACAGTAGATGAGAGAAGAGCGGAGAAATAAAGAGTTAAGGAGGAAAGAGAGTAGATTAAAGATTTGATCGAAAATTACAACACGGAGATAAAAGAAATATTTAAGACGAAAGATGCGATGAGAAATGAAGGAAATAAAGTGAAGAAACAAGAATGAACAGAATTCGAAGAATTGAGTTAAGGACAAAAGGATATGAGAAAAGCTAGGGGAAATGTTTCAGGAGAGATAGATTATACAATATGAGAAAAGAAATACTGAAAAGTGAGGAGAGAAGGGAACGAGATAAAACTTAAAAGAGTTAAGGATAAAAGATACATGGGATTATAGAGAAGAAGAGAAGAAAAAGAGAGAATTACTTAAGTGAAGCGCTGCGAGTTCTACGACTTCAGCAAGGTCAATGGGGATGACTTGGAGCAAGTTTATCTGAAAGTTTGCCTCGAGCTGCGCTTGCAACACTCGATTTTTAGCTGAGGTTATGCAAGTTTTTGCAACAACAACAATTTGATAAATAGATAAGCGATAAGTTTTATGAGCGTCGTAGCCTTGGATATAACTATAAATATTGTATATGTATAGAGATACTTATTTATAGAGATTTGCCAAAAGCCAGTCAAGATACAAGGTACAACATTTAGTTGCAGCCACAATTCGTTGCGGTGGCATTAATCTTGCGACTTGCCACAGTCCTTTTTTCTTCTTCACAGCAAGTTCACAGTTCAATTGAGCTTACCGCTAATTAGCTCTGCAGATGAGTTGTAGAGCGGGTGGAGGGGAAGGGGGAGGATTGTTGCCCAGTTGCTGTTGGCGCCCAGCAGCAACTGTTGTTGCTGTTGGAGGCTTTTAAGTAACCGACTGCCGCGAGTCACTTTTATGTTTTATTTATTGATTTTATTTGTATAATTTTTTGTTGTTGTTGCTGCTGCTGTTGTTGCTGCTGCTGTTGTTGCTGCTGCTGTTGTTGCTGCTGTTGCTGTTGTTGCTGCTGTTGCTGTGGTTTTGTGTCCCATAATTATGTCAGCTGCAGTGCCAAAGTCATAAATTTGCGCCGTCTTTCAATTTACATTCATTCATTTGTTCAGGCTGGTAGAGCAGACAAAAGGGGGAGAATTGCATGCTAGGAAGGTGGGAAAGAAACATACTTAGCCAGGCAACAACAAACACAACAACAACAACAACAACAACCACAACTGCAGCAACAACAACCACAACAACAACAACAGCAGAGAGCAATCCATTAAGTGCAAATATGTATACGGAATGCAGATTTAATGGGAATTGTGCATATTGAAATTTATGATTCCACTTCAAGTTGTTGTGTTTCCCCCCTCACTCCCCCACTCACACCCCCTCATTTTCACCCTTGTTTCCCCTTCTTTATTTGTGTGTACTATTATTTTTTTTATATCTTAATCAAATTCCTAAACGTGCAGTTAATTTGTTATGCCCAGTTGATATGCAGGCATGTTCCGCTTTTCACTTTCAACTAGAATTCACGTTCATTTTCATTTCAGTCCATTTCATTCCGTCGCATTCCATTCCGTTGCATTCCATTCCAATGCGTTCCATGCATACTTTTATTTGCAATCTTTACGAATTGGAATGTAACACTCGCTGGAATTGTAACGAATGATGAATTCACATTCGATTTAATCCCTTTTTATTCCATCTTCTTGTATTTTGAAGTAAGTGCAATTGGAATTCCGGAATTAAACACTCGCTGGAATTGTAACGAGTGTGCTTTTTTCTATGGAAACTTTTTCACATTCGTTTTAATCGCTTTTAATTCTATGTTCTTATATTTTGTAGTAAGTGCAATTGGAATTCCGGAATGAAACACTCGCTTGAATTGTAACGAGTGTTGTTTTTCTCTGTCAACTTGTATTAACATTCATTTTAAACATTTAAACTCATTTTAATTCCATCTTGTATTTTGTAGTAGGTGAAATTGTAACGAATGATGTTTCTTCCATTAAACTTGAATTCACATTCGTTTTATTCCTTTTCAGTTGTATCTTCTTGTTTTTGTTGAAGTAAGCGCAATTGAAATGCTGGAATGAAGCACTCGCTTCAATTGTGACGAGTGGTGGTAAAAAATAAAAAAATTAAGCTACATTCTTTTTTTTTTGTTTCATAATTATTTAGAAGTTAACTACAATTCCTGAGTGCAGACTGTTAAATGAAATATCTATATTATATACTCGTTACAATAATTTACGAGTAACATATTAAACATATTAATGCACACAGCTAACAAACAATTTTATTGCTTACATTTATTTGCAGAACTGAGTAAAAAACGAGAGAAAAAGAGAGTGAACGACAAACGAGAGAAATCAAAATACGCAACTCTTTGTAAGACGAACGAGAGACAATGCACGACTTTCTGCTCTTGCCCGAGCCATAAAGTTAAGAGCGTGTTTAATCAAAGCACGATAACTAATTGATTTTCCCGTAACATCCAAGAATAAACGTAACGAGAAACAAATTGAGAAGCTATTGATTTTCAATATAACGAAAGATACGAAATAAGTTCTTGACTAACGAGAGAAAGTAACGAGTGAGGCGCCATGGCAATGCTCGAGGCGCGGCCTTACAGGCCATTTAAATCCAGCGAGGAATATCTGGAGGCAATGAAGGAGGATCTCGCCGAATGGCTGAGCACCCTCTATCCAGAACTGAGCATCAATGCTGAAAACTTTATGGATCGACTGGACACGGGAGTTGCTCTATGCAAGGTAAGTCAATCAATCAATCAGATATACATATACTTTTCATATATTGTAAGTATATATCCCCCTTTTAAAAAAAAGGGGCAATTGTAAGCAGTTTTTATGACCAGCAGCTGGCACACATTTTAGGCAGATGCTGCAACTGAAACTATTAGATATTGAATAGAAGAATCAGCCCCATTTCCAGCCCCAATTCCCGTTCCCCTTATCCGACTACCTTTTTGGATTGTGCCTTGCAGTCCATAAAACAAATTCACACATGCCTTCGATTGTTGGTGGGCGGCGAATTTAGTTTCTTCTAGAGATGCGAGAAATGTTGATCGATAAACTACAAGCTCTACTGTACAGTGAACTACTTTAATTAACATTCTATTTCTTTTGTTATTTGATTCAAAGTCTAGCTGGTTATTATTTAAAACTCAAGTTAGTTACAGAAGCTGAAAAAGTCGATGTTAACATGAAGATATTAAAGTCTACGCATATTTTATTCCTTAACTTGAACTGCTTGTTTTAGTTCCTTTTTCATGTGCCAGTTACATTTTAGAGCAGCTCCTAAATATCTGCTCTTCAAATTAGTTTTTAACATGTAGATAAAATATGAAATCAAAATTATATCACTTCTTTGCCATTAAGTTTATTTTATCATGTACCTGATAAAGGTCAAGGCTAACTTCTTCAGTAAATTCTAAAAGCTGGAGAAAAGTAAAGTAGCTTTTTAAGAACAACATTCACTTTAAACTCAGACATATTTGCTTAGCCATCTGCTCAGTTTCAGATTATTTTTCAGCTGATGATTACCACATTTTCAGCTAATTTCATCTCAAATGTAGATGAGAAAAAAAATGAATGGGAGAAGTTAGATTTAGATGTGGAGAAATGTCAAGTAACTTTTTAATAAAAACACTCACTTCAAACGCATGTTAAATTTCAGGTTATTTTTCAGCTGATGATTACCAGCTACCAACTTAATCTAACATGTAGATGAGAAAACATTTGAATTTCCATCGCAATTAATTAGCTATTCATGTGAATTCGTTTCCCCATTTCATATTTGTATGTTTATAAGTTTCGGTTATCTTTCAGCTGAATAATAGCTAATTTTTCAGTTAGTTTCAGCTAACATGAACATTTAAATTTCGTGTCACGTGTTCATCTCTAGTTGCTGCTTTTGTTGTTGCACCGCTTCATTGATGTCTGTTTGGTTAGGTGTTAAAAGCGCTGGCGATTTACGGATTTAGGTGCATTCGAATTTTATGGCCCAAACTGAGAAATAGTCAGTCAGTCAGTCAGTCGGCCGTTTGTTATGGCCATACACCACTGTATCACCAACTGGCGGCACATTATCAAAGCCATCCGGCTTTGGGCCTAAGCTAAAGCCTGCTCAGAAAGTGACAGAGAGAGGAAGAGGAATAGGAAGAGAGGTAGAGACATCCTGACAGTCGCTTTCGTCATGCATTTGCATTATCCTCCTCCCCAGCTTGTTGGCCAGGTCAAAGCTCCTTACTAGCCCACAATAACACCTACCCAACAACCCAACAACCCAACGAGGTAGTGCTCCTTTTTTGAATTGAGGTTACCTCCGTTCGTTGTACCAACTGGCTGCCAAAAGGCTTTATCCATCCACCTGGCCAAATGCATATTCAAATGGAAATGCTAAAGTTTTTCTTTTTTGCAGCTAAAGTGTTTCAAAAGTTGCACTTTGTGTGGAGTGGAGTGGAGTGGAGTGAAATGTAAGTGAAGTTTATGCTTTATTTTGCATTTGCTCCACTTTTGCCATTCCCGTCCTCCCGTCCTGAGCATTTACTTATTATAAGTAGCCTAACTCATGGCTTTTAATCCGTTTACAATCTTAATAAAAGTAAAAGAAACTTTTCTAATTGCGAGGACCTTAGCTAAAGGGGTTTCCAGTCTAAATTTTTAAAGTATCAGAGAAAATACCTTGAAGGTCACGTTTTGCATCTTTTAATCCTAGAATATACACAAAAAAAGACGATATAAAGGAGACAAAGAAGGCAGGAATGGAGGAAATTAGAAATAAAAATTAAACTAATGTTATTTCAATAAGAAAATTTCTTCGAAATTCTTCTAGTATTTGAGTCTTCAGAAGAAAGTCTATACCTCTTAGAGGAAAATAACACTACAACTATCTTTTAAGATTGGTTTTAGAAAGAAAGAACAACTTATCTATACACATTCTGAGAATGTTGTGAATGAAAAGATGTAAATTTTTATCGTTAAAGTAAATAACTTTCTATATATTCATCTATTTCCATATAAGAGAAGATGTTTTCGATCTCTTAAGAAAAATATCTCCTTCCGACTCAGAGGAGGAAAATATCTATATAATTTTTATGGATAGTGTAGAAAGGAACATGTCAATTCCTCCCCCATCAGTACCACTGAATTCTTTATTTATCTATTCTCTGAGAAGTCTGCGAAAAGAAAGTGTCAATTCATTACTCTCGGGGGAAAAATATATTTATACAACTATCTAACTAACTGAGGAGGGTGTGAAAGAAAAGTGCGAAGGGGAAAGTCATTACTTCCCATTCGTCTCTTTTAAGAAGGAGAAATCCATTCATCTATGCATCTTTCCTTCTGTATATCTTCTATGGGGATTCCTTTAATAGTTCCCGACTTGTGCTCAAGAGCAAAATAAAAAGGAAGAGATGTAGAAGTGGAAAAGTAGAATGAGAGAGAAGTAGGAATTTTCTTAAGTACTCGCAGATTTCAATGCGAATCGCTTTGAGCATTTGCCGCTGTGTGGCACAATCGAGGTATGCCGGCCACCCTGTAGCTCCCTTCATCCCGCTACCACCTCTACACTGATAAAAAAAATGTTCTAAATCAAGATTTTGGTCTCAGAACGAAGAATTTTGGTGTAATAAATGCTTCGAGAACATAACATTCTTAAAGTTAGAAAACACATCTTGATTTTAAGAAGATTTCAAATAAGAATAAGTTCTTAATTTAAGACCAAACAGTCTTAAATTCTTAAACCAAAAATAAAAAAATAAGGCAGGTGTTTTTTAAACTTTAAACTTATTTTTTTTTAATTTATACTTTTTTGGGATTTATTTTTTTTTATAAATATTCCGATTATATGTTTTTTCCTTGGCTTTTTATCAAACCTGAAGCGGCGACTGTAACCAGAGCGCCACGGTGCCATTATTGTCTCCATATTAAATATGACATATTTATATTTTCTTATCGATTTAAGATTTTTAATTCTTATATTAAGAACTGTGAATTTTTAGATTAATATTCTTAGTTTTATTAATTTGGTCTTAAAATGGTCTTATTTTAAGAACAAAATATTTAAGATGAATGTTCTTGATTTTAGAAGTTGGTCTTTTTTTTCAGTGTATACCCTCTCTACCTGCCCTTACCCCTTACAACACTCTAGTTGACTGCAGCAAAATTCCATGATGCCACTTTTAATTACCGATGCGTTGCCGTTGCCTGTTTTGGTTTTGGTTTTGGTTTTGGTTTCGGTTTCGGTTACGTGGCGCATGCCATAAAACCTCTGCCCATTGCCACTGCAACTCCTCCCCAACCCACCGCCCCGTCAACCCCTTTCCTCCCTCCCTCCTTCTCTCTGCTTCTCTCTCTCTCTCTCTGTGTGGTTTGTGCCATTGCCATGTTTTTTGTTTGTTGTGATTATGGCGCTGAGTGGCGCTGCCCGCGGCTACTGGCGCCAACGTCTTGTGCTCGGCTCCGACTTGGACTCCGAGACACCGACAACAACAACAACAACAACAACGACAACGTCATGCTCGTGCTGGAGGCCAATAGCCAAGACCTCAACGCGTAGACAATTTGTCTTGACTCGACTCGTTGTTGTTGTTGTTTTTGTTGTTGTCGAGTAGACCAACTGAATGCAGCCACAATCTGAAGCTGCAATTGTACACTGTGAAAAATCCACCAACTTCTTAAATCAAGAACATTCATCTTACATATTTTGGTCTGAAACTAAGACCAAATTACTTATTCCAAGAATATTTATCTAAAAAATCGCAGCTCTTAATATAAGAATAAAAAACAGGGATTAAAACCTTAACCGAAACCGGAACCTTTAACCGGTTAAAGCCGATTGAAATTTGTAACCGTAACTGAAACCGTAACCGAAAATAATTTTTTCCGCTGTACCGAAACCCATAAACCGAAACTCTTTAAACCGAAATAACCGTTAAGTAACCGATTCATTTATAATTGTTAATTTCGGTTCTGGTCGTCGCAGCTACCGAGCAACTTTGATAAATTTGAACTGCCATAACTTAGTCAAAACTCAATCAATTTCCATGCGCAATGTAAATTTGAGCATGATTTTACATCTTTATTCGTTCTGCATTTAAATTTTTTTCATTTTATTTATTATTTTTTTAGAGCGAGAGAAGCGTTTCTTTCAGTGTACTCGGATGCGTATCGGAATCGTTGCATCGCATTGCTTTAGGGGCTCTCCTGCTGTGTATGTGTGTGTGCGTGTGTGTGTGTGTGTTGTATTGTTGTGACTATTCCTGAAAGTAAAAACACACCCAGACAAAGAGGGAAAGAGTTGAAAGAAAGAGAGATAGAACTTGAGGCGTTTAAATATGCACATATATTTTCACCTAGATGCACACTCAGAAAAAAGCAGTACGTTTCGTTCTACAAAAATGAGTTCTTGAATTAATCCCGATTCAGTCTAGAATTTTTTAAGAACGATTCGGTCTTGAATATTCTTAATTCAAGAGCGCATCGTTCTTAACAGCAAAAAATAAGAACAAAATTTCTAAATCAAGAATTATACGTATTAAATAAAGACGGTTTCGTTGTTAAATGTAAACATGTTTAATCCTGATCAAAAAATACTTCGGTAAGAACAATATGACTTGAATCAAGATCTTTAATTCTTAAATATCTTTCTGCGGTTGCTTGCTTAGAATTCACAAATGGTTCTGACTTGTCTGCAATGCGGAGGAGCTCGACAGTCATTAAAAAATTAAGACTTTATTTGAAGACTTTGATCATTTCTGTAGTCAGTCTTTCCTTACTTTTGATGATGATTTATGATTTTAATCATTTTTATCATTTTATTTTGTTGTAATATGCTCATAATACTTATTTCAGGTTTTTATATTAAGACGTTTTTGTTCTCAATTATAGAGTTTAAAGGACTTAACTATGAAATATACTAAAATCTAGCACGTTTCGAAATTTGAAGTCTGAAAAGTGCTTAAACTAAGTACAAAATGTTCTCAAATTTATCCCAATTTCACAAAAAATCAGTTTAAAACTAAGTAATTTTGTATTATATCGCGACCATAAAATTCTTAAAACAATCCTGAATCGTGCTCAAGAATTTCAAGAAATTGTAAAATATAAAATTTCGTTCTTGAATCAAGAATTTTCGAGCTTGGCTAGATTTTGACATCGGAAATTCTTGATTTAAGTACGAAAGTACTTGATTTTTCTCTCAGTGCAGGAACTCTTTTGTCTGCCTTTCTCACTGACTGTCTGACTGTCTGTCTCAGTGATCTGGTTTGTGGTCCAGTTGGTCGTCAGATCAGCTGCTCCATATGGTGATGGATATGCATGGAGCATAATCATAAAGTTGCTTTGATCTTCAAGACTTGTGCTGTCTTTAAATGCATTGCATACACATATTTATTTATTTATTTAGTCACACACACACACACACACACACACACACACACACACACACACACACAGCATGCGTCACATTTCGATTTTGCATATGACAAGGGTGAAGTGAGCGGGGGGTGGGGGAGTGAGGAAGGGGAAGGGGCAAGGGGGGTTTGTCGACTGCTGCCGGAAATGTCATAAGCATAAATTTAATTTTTGATAATTGTGTGTGTCGCGAAGCGTTAATGGAACTTTAATTGAAACTCACGATGTGGATGCAACAGCAGCATCAACAACAACAACAACAACAATAACAACAACAACAACAAGCTAAAACTGCATGTATCTAGATGCATTTGTATCTTGTGGATGCGACACTCTCGAAAACTGAATGAAAATAAAGCAACTTTGTTGTCATGTCTTCATCTCCAGCTAACAGTGCATCTGCATGTGTGTGTGTGTGTGTGTGTGTGTATATATATATGTATTAATTATATGTATATGTTTTTAGATACATATGTATATCCCATTTGGTGTACGGATACGGCAGTTCTGAGCGTTTTGCCAATTAGCATTGCCAGGTCGTTAGTTGGCATCATTAGCGAATTGTCTAACGATCCACACGTTCCACACGTTCGTTCCACAACTATCCCAGCATCCACACATACAATTGACCATTTACCATCCATAGTTTCAGTCAGTTTGTTAACTAATTAATCTACCACCTGGCACTAACTACATAGCTATAAATACACATCTATTCCATCTATACAAATATCACAACAATTATAATTATAATTCTAATTAAAATTGAGATAAACAACGAAATAAATAATAATTTGAAATTCAATTTAACCTCAAAGTGCTAAAGATTAAAGTCGATTTTATGCGAGTAAATTTAAACCATAATTTTCGCTTTATATCATAACTTAGGTAATTTATTTAAGATCTCTAAGAGGCAAATCTTTAGATCGTGCAGAACAATATACAAAATTTGTAATCTCTTAATGAATACATTTATAAAGTCTCGGAACTATTTATACTTTTTATAGAATCTTGAATTATTTATAATCCAAGATCGTGTTGAAACAGAAACTTTTTGTTCTTTTATAAAATCTTAAATAGACTTTCTTTACAAGTTTCCTAACATAGAACAATAGAACTTTATTAAACGTACCCAAAATACATTTTTATTTATGTATATTTTATGCAACATTATTATTATTTCTTATTTATTAATAAACCTGAAATATTTGTAATACACCACAATGATATTATAATTGACTTGGAACTTACTGAGATTCTATAAATTATGTAAACCACATCCAAAGCTTTTAATGCTGGTACTCTGAGTTATTAAATACCCTATAAATGCAGTGGTATTTTATATAGGGAGTTTGCACATTTCCTTAAACTCTATGAAGCTACGCTTTCAACTTGAGGACTTTAAAGTCAAGAGATAGATAGAGATTGTATATTCAGCTAGGATATCTGCTAGTCGTGCATTTTTGTCAGTTGTTTAATTGGTTTTTTTGGGCCTGCCGTCAGCTCGATTGCTCGCGTCTACTAATTGAATTTGATAAAGCCGAGGAGAGCTTTTAATTGGCCAAACACTCACACTGCCAATTATCGCTTACTCCTTCTCCTCTCCCCTTTCTCTACTCGCCCCTATCCCCTCTCATTGCACTCAATTGAACGGTGAGCAGATAATAAATGCATTTCATTACTTCAACAGCTTCAATTTGCCTAAGAAAGTTTCGGGTTTGGATTCGTGCCCCAATTAAATGGACCGCATTGTGATTGTGGCAAGTGCCGCTAGTTGATTTCCGCACCAGAGATATCATATCAACAATGCCACCAGAGACACGAAAGTCTGGAGTATGGAAAAGGGAAAAATATGTAAAGTTCAAGTGATTAGAAAATTGCTGGAAATTGGGTTACATCCGCTTCTAAAGTAATTATTCCAACAGAAGTTTAAGCTTTAAAGTTTTCTAAACCTCAAACAATCCATAGTACATGATCTTTCAAAACTTACAACATTCATAACTCAAAATCAAAACGATTTAGAAGCGAAAAATGGTTTTCAAAAACTATTACAATAATGTAGACAATAGTTTTTCAAAATTGCCATCTTCAATGATAAAAAATAAATGTAAACATATGAAAATTAATTGAATTCTGATTTTTAAAGCTACAAGATATGTATCTATTTGTATATCGTTTGTTTATATGTATATGTATGTAAGTAACCGATTCGACATTGACATTAAATGAAGGAATTCTTGAATCAGTCAGTCACATTTGCATCGTGACTCAATGGCTCAATGGACACTTCGTGAGTCCATCCAATTTTATAGTCCAACTTCGGTCGTTGCCTTCTTAATTGAGACTCGACTCGATTCTGCTCTTCTGGCTGCTTTACTTTGTCTTCTTTGATGTTTTCTTATGTCTTTTCGGCCCCTTCGTGCATACAAAGTGGCCCCAAGTTATTGGGAAATTTGCAGTTAAATGCCTGGACATGCAACACGGACGTGCCACAATGCGAAGCGATTGCAGCCGATCGTTGATCCTAAATATATGATCCTAAATTATCGATAGCCCATTATCAGTTACAAACAGTGGCCGATTCAAATCATTGAGGGTCATACCCTATGTTTATTTAAAAAATTGAAGATCCTTAATATTTTTAGATAAAAGTTCTTGGAACACGATTATTTGTAACAGATATTCCTTGCTAAATTTTCTTTTTCCTGCAGATTTTTTTACTACAGAATCTTCAGATACACAGAATTAATTAATTAATTTTAAAAGGAAATATATATATTCCTGATACCTATGCTTTTTTTATTACTTATTTAAGCAATTGAAGATCCTTAATATTTTTAGATAAAAGTTCTTGGAACTCGAGTTAATGAAACAGACATTCATTGCTTAATTTTCTTTGCTCTGTAGATTTTATAGTTAAGAATCTTCAGATACACTTAATTCTATCAATTTTAAAAGGAAATAGATTTTTTCCTGATAATATTGCTTTATTTTACACTACTGTTGATTATCAGATTTATTGAGAAAGTGAGAACAGATAATATGATATGAGATTATCTTTCGGTTAGCTCAATTTTGAGAAAGACCTTTCGATTTCATAGTTTTCAAATTCCTCACACTGCTATCTGTTCAATCAGTTAACGAATGTACTGCCCACACAACGGACACATATGGGTCAGTCAGTATTTTCCTTATGACAACTGTCATATCCATATCCCCCCATATCCCCCCTCCCAGTGTAGAGCTTGATTTAGTTATTGCCCAAAAGCAAATCGAAATGAATCAAATTCATTAGTGCCAATTTATTGTTTGGCATTTTTTTGCATACACATATATATTTGTTGTAGTTATTGTAGTTTTTTTTATTTCTAACTGAGATCAAATATCTTTTCGGTATCGCCCGATATCGCCAGGGAGCTTGGGGACCAAGCTGCCAACTGGTGTGCAGCTGAGCTCAGCTTTAATGGTCAGGAGATCAGGAGGGTGAGTTTAGGCCAGGTCGGTTGAGGCGTGTCTAATCCGATTTTGACTTTATTAACGGTGCAATTTGTACGACACAACCAACTGTAACAACAACACAAGGCAACAACAGGCCGCAGTTATTTTTTATGTTTCTCTCCTGTTGATCCCTCCTCACCCTCCCCCATTCTTCATTTGCTAGCCCCATGGGTGCCCAAGGCGCCTGCTGTGAGATACCCTGTAAAATCTATATATATATTACAATAACTGTGAGCTTACAATTTAAAACTACTTGATTTTCGTACGGATTTATGAGTTTACAAATGATTTTCTAATACACTATATTTTGAAAAGTGTGGGCATCGAACCCAGTTATTTTTCAAACTGAAATTCAAAATTCAGTGTCGCTCCCTAACAATTTGTATCGTTCCAATTTCATTTGTTGCACTTATTTTCTTTTATTTCTAAAAAAAAAACACTCAAATTTTATAATTGGAGAAGTAAGAGATTCGATTCCACTCGTTCCAAATCAAATTGCCTTTAACTTCCGAACTTATTTTTGAAAATCTCAATTTCATTTGTTTCAAAACATTATTTTATTGTGTCTCATTTCCATGTGTTTCTTTATATAATCATCTAGACAACAACTTTGAGTTAAAAAATAAAGAATTTGTCGAGTTCATTCAGAGTTACAAAATTTAGAGTTTACATGTTACAGATTAAAATTCCGATTCAGTTCGTTCCATAAACAACTTGTTACATTTCGTTTCCCTCCATATCCGGACTTTCGTGTTACTAGTAATTCTTGATTGCACTATAAATGTGGTTCCGATTCCACTGGTTCCATATGCTACTTGTCGCTTTCTTTTGTAACAATTTTACCATGTGTAATCAGCGCGATAAAGCATATAAATGCTGTTCCAATTCCACTTGTTCCATAATAAACTTGTGGCTTTCCCTTGTAACACGTTATTTTCCAAGTGTAATTAGCGTCTTTAAACCATATAAATGATGTTCCAATTCCACTCGTTCCATATGCAATTTTCCTCTTTTCTTTAGTCATGATATTTTTCTGTACATTTTTATGGTCGTCAATAAATTCTGTTCCAATTCCATTCGTTCCATTAATGGTTGCCTTTTGTTCTCTCTGGATTAAGGCTTATCAGTTGTGTGTCCCGTGGCAAGGGTATCGCAATGCAATTTTATTATTTATTGCTGTCAATGCAACGTGCAACAACAGCGGCCACAACAACAACACAAGTTGCCACACAAATTGTATGCTAATCGTTCGACCCGGCAACAGCGGGCGGCCAACTCGATTGGCCAGTTGCCGCCAGTTTATGGCAGCAGCTGTCCGTCTGTCCGTCAGTCAGTCTGTTGTCCACAGAGCGCCAGTTCTGTTGCTGCTGCTGTTGTTGCTGTTGTTGCTGCTCTTGCAACGGCTTGTGGCACAGCACGTTGGGGGCAGCAAGAGACAGAGGCCTTTATGATTGTTTTTGCCGTTGTCTGATTTATGGAGTGTTGCTGACTAATTTGAACTCTGGCGTGTTAAAGTTCTTGTAAGTGGTCGCCACTGTGCGCCACTTGGCCATTGTTTAAGCCACATCTCGTTGCTGCCACCTTTTCTTTTTTCGAGTGTGTGGCATGTGCCGCGAACAGTTAATACTTAATATTTAGTTAACCGAATCGAACCTTGATAATTATCTACCCCCCGAACTTTACGTCTTGCTTAAAAATAAAATATATATTAAACCATATTATTTTCTTAAGTTAGATTTCTTACAAAATTAACAAGATTTGTATTCAACAATTTTATTGACTTAAAGGGGGGAACAATCGGTTCACTATATACGTATTATATTGCTGTCATAGAAACAATCATTCTAAAATTTAGTTTTAGTACAAAAATTTGTCTGGTTTCTTAAAATATTTCAATAGAACTTTCAGTTTCTGTTTATTGTTTTATACATACTGAACAAATTTGGTTTAAATCGCTTTACTATATCATTTATGTTGCTGTCATAAGAATGATAGGAGGAAATTTTGTTTCTTTCTTGTTTTGTATAAAATTGCATCCTGAAACCTGTTCGTACCATCGAATTGAACCTTCTTCTAAATTTTGAAGGCTTGCTGCAATTATTTGACACTTCGAACAAAAATTATAAGCCTTTAAGACATACGTAAATCTTTAAATGAATTTAGATTACCTACAAAGTTTTTTTTTTTAATTAATTACGTAGTTTAAAAAATCTAGAAAAATTAAATTTATTTTTGTATTGAATTGAATCAACTTTTGAACGGAATCCTTCGAGGACCGAATCTAAGTCTTGGAACCGAACCGAACTTTTACCAAAATTTTGTTGGTTAGTTGCCTTGGCTTGTAGTCTTCATTAATAGTAAAGTTAAGATCAAGTTTGCTGAAAGCAGTTGACACATGTGTTGCCGGTTATAATTACTTTGCTTCACACACACACACACACATATGTAAATGCATTTAAATGTCTCCATTAACGGTCATCAGTCTTGGAAATCGAGTTCTATATTTGTCACAGTTTTTTAAAATAGAAAACAACGTGCAGGGGGAAAGGTTAAAGTGCAACTGCGGCTCCTCTTCCTCCCCCTACTATTTGTTGCTGTTGTTGCTGTTGTTGTTGTTGTTGTTGTTGTCGCAAGTTCGTCGAGGAGGGCGGCACTGTTCATGCGTCACGTTGCCAGTTGTCGTGCAGTCTCAATGGCGACAATCATTTGGCCGCCACAAAAGGAAGTTCAAATCGTTGTCGAGAGTCGCCTACGAAATGTGACTATTTATTGTTGTTGCTATTTTCAGTTTATTATAGTTGTTGTTGTTGTTGTTATTGTTGCCATTGTTGTTGCCGCTTTTGCTTTTTCCGTTGTTGCCGACGATGAATCACTTTTGGCCAATTAAAGTCCAAGTCAAGCATTGTGTCGATTATGTGACAATTATTATGCTTCTTTAGCCATATTTGCCAACCACTTTCTGCTATAGCGTTGCCAACCATCGCGAATATCGAGATAACCAAACATAGCTAATTTCAGCTATAAAAATAGCTATACACTAGGTGATTGACAATAAAAGCGACAGTTTTGCTGAGTCAGCTAACGATTCTTTACATACATATATGTTTCTCTGCATTCTTAACAATTTTATTATTTTATTTAAATATTATAAATAAATAATATAGTGTTTTTTAATTAAATCAAAAAAAATCTCTTTAGAAATTGATTTCATTTAAGCTTAGTTAAATCATTTAATAAATAAATTTGAAATTTAACATTTAAAATATATTTTGTTTGAATGGCATTATATATTTCTAAGATTATTATTTTTTGACCATTTGTGTATATTATGTAATTTTAATTAAATAGATTTAAGCAACTTTTAAAAATCTAATATGCAGCAAATAATAAATGCACAAGTTAAATTAAAATGTGTATAGTTCTTAAATTGTTTATACCTAGAAATGTTGTCAGTAATTTATTTAGCTTAGTTTATTTTTTGGTAGTCCCGTAGCTCTATGGTTTAAGTCGCTGACCTGCCACAAAATAGAACTTTTTCAGTGCGTATACTGGGTTCGATTGCCATTTCGATAAGCATTTACTCGTACTTAAAATAGTGTCGATTTAACTATGTTTGATCAATTGTAATTTGGCCATTAATTTGACATAAAAATGGCTAAATTGTCATAGCTATTTATGTCGAATTACAGTTGGCAGGGTTACACCTGAAATGACCGCCAGTGTGTACACACACTGTATTGTGGCTTTCACTATTAAATGCAAGCGCATGTATTTACAAGGCGTTCAATCGTTCAACTCTCTAAAAATGTGTGTGTGTGTGTGTGCGATGAGTGTGCACAGTATTTTTTATTTTTTTCATATTTATTTTTTGCGTTTGAAATTCCGCAAATAGCCTTTTCCAACAGACTTCAAAGCAAGGCCGTCACAATTCCCACGCATTTTGGATGCGTTGTTGATGAACTGCCTCCGATTTCTCGACTCCAACGCCTGCATAAAAAGCACAGAGAGCACGTAGATCAGGCGGAGCTATAAGCACGGACGATGTCACCGACTTTACGACTGAAACGAGTCCAAGTCCGAAACGAAGACCTCAAAACGATTGTCGGGGCCAATCACAGTTACAGTGACAGTCGCAGTCGCAGTCACAGTCACAGTCAGATTCCAATTAAGAGTCACATTCGCATTCACAATAGTAAACAACAGTGAATTGTGAATTAAAAATCCAAATATGAAAAGCGGACACTGTTTAATCTATTTCTCTCTCTGTATTTGTGTGGGATTTTGGCAACAGTTAACAAAGAGTTGAGTTAGTGTCACGTTTGTTTAATAAAATTAATATTTACATATGCTCGTGTTTACTTGGCCAAAATGCTTTTGCATTTTCTTGTGACCAAAACTGGACAAATAGCCAAAATAAAAAATACAAAAAATACAAATCCAGACATGGCCCGGCAATTTGCACGATTCCGGCACACAATATACAATTGTTATGGGTATTCCCTGTTTATCACCCAACCTTACTCAACAAATAGGTCTATTTGTAGATGAAGAATTGACTTCTACACAAATTTCAATTCATTCAAAGTTATTTAATAATAAACTTAACCATTTTATATTAGAAATTAGTTTGTCAAGATCGCTTTTTAAGTTATTCGAATATGTATAAAAAATGTCTAATTCAAATATTTATATCTCCGTTAGTCTACTTAAATTTAAACTTAGAACTATTTTTTAATTTATTTCAATAATTTATTCAATACGTCAACATATCTTTCAATTAATTAATAAATATATGAAACATATATTGGAAATATGCCCATAAATTTTATAAAACTGTTTAAATTTTTGAGCAGTTGTAGTAAAAACAAAAGTATAATCCAGAACACACAAATAAATAAACAAATGGAGGGAATACCATTACAATTTATTTCTTATTTGTCTGTATTTAACCATTTATTTAATTAATATGGCTTTTTGTAGCAGGAAGCACACCAAAATATAAAAATTAATTAAGAACTTTAATAGAAATAGGAATTAAAATAAACTTTTATTAGTTTCATCCGTTTCATTTAATTTCCTATTGTTACATTTCAATTCTTTTCATTTGGTTATTTGAGTTTTATAATAAATAATATGCTATTGTTTTTAAGTCTTAAAGGGATTAATACATTCAACTTCGTTTTATTTTAAATGGTTTAATTTTCAACATTTTATTTTGCTTCTTTTTATTTAATTTGATTTCATGTTTCTATTATATTGGTTTAATTTTGCAAAATTTTAATAATTTATAATAATAATTAACTTTGAAGCGCTTCGCTTCATTTTATTTAAAATTCTTGGAAAATTTTATATAATTTTGTATCATTTCGATACATTCTCAATCATATTAAAGAATTTTGATTTAGTTTTGTTTAATATACATTTAAAATCAAGTAAGGCACAAATTCTTACATTTTCTAAAAACATTTTCATTCTGTTTATGTGGTTTTTTTTTATTTTCAATGTGTATCAATTTAGTTAAGACTGTATAAATCAGGGATTAAAACCTTAACCGAAACCTAACCTTTAACCGATAAAAACTGATTGAAATTTGAAACCGTAACCGTACTGACACCGTAACCGAAAATAATTTTTTCCGCTGTACCGAAACCCATAAACCGAAACTCTTTAAACCGAAATTTCTTAATAATTTTGAACTGCCATAACTTTGTCAAAAATCAATCAATTTCCATGCGCAATGTAAATTTGAGCATTATTTTCCTTTAAATTTGTTCTGCATTTACATTTTGTTTATTTTCAAAAATTATTGAAAATCTATTTTTTCTGCAAATATACAGTGTTACCCCTTTGTCTTTTTTGATTTTTCCGAAAAAATTTGAATTTTCAAAATCAACAAAATTTAAATGCAGAATGAATTTAGAGGTAAAATTATGCCCAAATTTACATTGCGCATGGAAATCAATTGAATTTTGACAAAGTTATGACAGTTCGAAGTTATTAAAAATCAGTAAAATCAAAATAATCGAAATGCTTAAACCAAATTTATATGAGATCAAATTATAAGAAAATTAACATAACACTGGACCATTCCAGTAACCAGATAAAATTATTTTCCAGACTAACAATGAATAACGCTTCTTATTTTATTCAACCGAAAACCTTAATGTTTATTTTTTTGTGAACCGAAACCATACCGGTATTTTTAAACCGAAACTTACAAAATACCGATAACCGTTACGAAACCGATGCTCCAATATTTTGCATAACCGATAACCGAAATCCTGAATTCGAGCATAACCGAAATCGTAACTAAAACCGATATTCGTTTCGATTTTAATCCCTGGTAAAAATTGATTTTCCTGAATTTTCTTACATTTTGTTTCATTCCATTTCGTTTCGCGTTGCAAATTCTTTGGTTGGGCAACATTTTGTGGCGCTCTCACCGTCGTGGCCCATAGTCAATCTATCTAATTTGGGCCGAGTCTAAATTCAAGTTTATAACTAAATATGCGCTTAGCAGGTTGGCCAAAAGAGGCGGTGCTAGCGGTGGGCGTGGCAAAGGGAGAGGGTGAGGAGGGAGGTAAGTCGAGAGGGGGGGGGCGCGTCTGGCCTCGATTGCGTTGCGCGTTTGCCACATTTTTAACAACTTCACCCACATTCAAAATTCGTTTTGGCTTTGGCTTTTGGAAAATAGCAACAACAACAGCAACAACGCAACTAAGCCGAACAACAACAACAACAATGATAATAATAATGAAAACCAGTTCAGTTTGGTTTAGTTTTGGCAGCGGCTTTTGTCTTGTTTCAAGTTGTTGTCGTTTTGCAGTTGTTTGTTGTTGTTATTGTTGTTGTTGCCGCCTTAATGAGCATTCAAGTTGCTAACAACATGTTATAGATAATACATCATATATACTTAGATGTCTATATATACACAGTTAGTCATGTAATTCTTTTGACAAAATAAAATAAATGCACATGTTATAATTTGAAAGAATAAAATTTTTTAATTTTTATTTGTTCTACTCTATTAAAAGGGAATACTATGCATAAAATTAACGTTTTTAAATATTTTAAATTTTGTTTATTCTACTCTATAAAATTTATAAAACGGGAATATTATGCACATATTATATTTTGCAAAAAATAACCTTTTTAAGTATAATAATTTTGTTTATTCTCTTCTATAAAATTTATTAAATGCGAATACTATGCACATATTATATTTTGCAGAAAAGTAAACCTTTTTTAGTATTTTTAATTTTATTTATTCTACTCTATAAAATGTATTAAAAGCGAATATTTCACTTATTATATTTTGCAAAAAATAGCCTTTTTAAGTCTTATAATTTTTATTTATGACAATTATTATGAAATTGAATTTATTAAAAGCCAAATGTGCGTCGAAGGCAGAAGAAGATGTGACAGACCCTATAAAGAACATACTTACTATCCTTGATAAAAATTCGCATATTTGTCCGTCTGTATAAATACCCATTTCTCAAATACTCTAAGAGCTAGAGATACCAAACTTGCTCTATAGGTTCCTGTATGTCCTTAGCAGATTAATTAATTTGTTTCCGAATTTTGTCACGCCAAATTTTCCGCCAAGGATAATAAGGATAAAAATATATCTAAATTTTTTATCGGAAAAAAAAAATGTACGTACATTAATGTTACATACAGTAAATTTCAAATTTTTAATTTATATATTTTTCAAAATAATTAAAACTAATAAACCTAATAGTTTGTTTTTTGTGTGTGATGTCAAAACAATTGCTTGACTTACTGTATGCTTAAAGCAATTCAATTCGAACGCAATGATTCTTTTGAAACTGTGAGAAATTGCATAAGGAAATCGTATGTGAAGTTGCATGCCCCAATGTGCAGCAAGTGTTGCAGCATGTATCAATTACCAATGTTAAGAGTCATATGTGTGTGAGGTTGTGTGTGTGTGTGTGTGTGTTGTGCCCACACACACAGAACCCTCGTACTAATGATCAACGATGCAATCAGGCGATCAATGATCTCATCTCATCCATCTTATGATGTCTATATGTCCATGGTCGTTTCCCACAACACAACAACAGTTGCAGAGCGAGATAGACAGAGAGAGAGAGAGAGAGAGAGAGATGGTGTGGCGAGCACAAACTTTGGCTAGCAAATGAAATACCGTTAGTGGCAATCAAAAATTCAGCCAAGATCAAAGAGACTTCCGAGCAGGTGACCGATCAATCGATAGAAATATGTATGCTTGTTGTAGGTGTTGTCCATAGTTGTTGTTGTTACTGTTTTGTTGCTGTTGTTGCTGTCGATTGTTGCAATAATCATTTGGCAGCAATCTATCATTGCCAAATGGTCAAAAAGACGTTAAGACATCGACAACCAGATGGTTAAAGCTAGGAAGTTGTCCATGAGAACCTTGAACTCCAAACAACAGCAACAACAGCAACAACAACAATACAGTTAACAACAGTTGTTGATGACGGCAACGTCGACACGGCTTTGAAATATCATTTTGAATGGAACATTGTGGACAGTTTTATTTTTGCCGTTTTTGATTTTGATTGAGTTGAAAGCAACAACAACAACAACGACAACAACAACAACGACAACAACAAAAAGCCGCCGTGCTTTGTTAGCCATGCTAGGTTAGGTGTTAGGTGTTATGGCCAATTCAGACAAGCTGGCTATCTGACAATCGGTGGCAGTTCGCTCCATTAGAGACTCAACTGTTTAAGCTCAACTCTTTTTATTCCCATTTATTTGTATTCATTTATTTATTGTTGGCTTTTTATTTTTTTGCAATTTCGATTTTGATTTATACATTTTTTTTGTGGTTGACGGCAAAATCCGCTTAGGCGTTGGCCAACTCAGCGTTTTGCCAAGAGCCAAACCCAACTACAACAATGTTCCGAGTCTAATCAGACGTCTGTGTGGCATGAGTTGCAATTTACAGGGTATACTGACTAGACAACATCAAATAAACGCACAGCAATAACAACACTACACCAATTAAATCGAATAATTATGAATTTAGGAATAAACTTCAATTATGTTAAATTTGCTAACTAAAATGTAAAACAATATTACAAATTAACAACTGAATTTATGTATAAACCAAATTAAAAACTGAAAGGAAATAAACAAAAATTTGTAATTCTAAACTAAAACTTAAGGCATTTACCAACACTAGTATTTCTCATAATTATACTATTTAGAAAAGTCATCAAAAACTCTTATAGAAGACTGAAAAAATAAAAATCAATAACAATGATTATTTTTAATTTTTCTTTTCAAATTACAAATAATTATTAAATTTGATTTATAAAATAAATGTCTTTAAATAACCACTAAAACTGATTTTTAATTTAAAAACTATTCAATAAAAGTTTATTAGCTGTTTGCAAAAATATTGTAAATTGAAAACAAAAATTGCACTGCTTTTTATAGTTGATTTTAAAGTTGAATTTTTGATCAATAATGATTATTTTTATTATTATAATGATGATATAAATAATACCACAGTTAAGTGCATGTTTATTTTTATAATATTTGGCTGCTTTAAAAGTATTTACCAACACTATGGTTTATTCAATTATACTTTTCAATATTTTTGAATATTTTGTTTGCATCGGAAATATCGATAAATAGATGATTAAAGATACAGTAAGTTGGAGTATTTGAATTCTATTTATTTTTAATTTTGTTCATTAATTTTAGTATGATATTGAAGTTTTTTTCTTTATCTTATTAACAATTATAATCGAAAGAAATCTCGATAGATAATTTATTAAATATGCAGTAAGTTGGGGTATTTAAATTTTATTGATTTTGAATTTTGTTTATTAAATTTAATAGGATATTGTAGTTTTTCTTTTTCTTATTTATAATTATAATTAAAAGAAATTTCTATAAATAATTGAATAAAGATACAGTAAGTTGGAGTATTTAAATTCTATTTATTTTGAATTTTATTTATTAATTTTAGTATGATATTGAAGTTTTTTTTCTTATTTTCTTAATTATAATTAAAAGAAATTTCTATAAATAATTGATTAAAAATTTAGTAAGTTAGAGTTTTTGATTTCTATTTATTTTGAATTTTGTTCATTAATTTTAGTATGATATTGAAGTTTTTTTGTTTATTTTCTCAATTATAATTAAAAGAAATTTCGATAAATAACTGATTAAAGATTCAGAAAGTTGGGGTTTTTTGAATTCTATTTATTTTGAATTTTAAGCAAACTGACTTTGGTTAAAGTCCTGCACGTAGTCGCGCATAGCCGGCATGTGCGTGAGTTACAGGGTATATGCAATGCGCATACATTTGTAATTGCGCGATTGGCGCTGAAATCCGGCAATTGTACAATAAACATTATGCTCGCCGTTAGTTGTTGTTGTAATTTCATTTTGTTGATTTTCATTTTTTGCAATGTCATTTCGATTGTTGTTGTTGTCGTTGTTGGTGTTGCACCTAAATTTTGTTTGATTTAATTTGGCGTCGTACTTTTTTTCCCAGTGGACGCGTTTGCGGAAGCAAAAAACAGTTACGGGTATTACGCTATATGCTCTATATACATACATATACACCTACATACATAAGTACAAACATATATCTATATCAATAACTTTGTATGTGTGTGTGTGTGTGTGCATAATGTGACAGGCACGTTGTTGTTTGCTTTTTTTTCTTTGCAATTGCCTTTTACCTAATGTTATTAACGCCATATTGACATACATTTTGGCCAGGCAGAAAGCTAAAATCTAAGCTAATTACGTGACAGCAACAACGACAATGATGCCACATGCCCCATGCCACATTATGCATAACACAAGTCGCATATATGTATATATGTATAACCCCTCCCTTGACACGCCCTCCCCCACACGTTGCAACATGGGGCGCTTCCTTAACAGCTTTCGCTCTCTTTTCTACCTGTCACGTACTCGAGTTGCAACACACACACACACACACACACACACACACTAAAGTGTGGCACAGTTGCATGGCAATCAGTTTGTGGCAGCATTCGACCAACGTTATGATGTCTGTCTCTCCGTCCGTCCGTTTTGGCCCACTTTCCGGGCAGCCATAAAGTGGGGGGAGGACTGCCAAAGTCACGTTAATTGCTTCGACAACTCGACACTTGACGCTGCCACACGAGGCCTCTGACCCCTGTGGCAAGTGTTTGCCTAAGCTAAACAGCAACATAACAAAAAAAAATACAAGGGGGCTATGCGCCCTGCTCGCTTTGCTCGCTTTGAGCTGCGACTATAGTAGGATACCCTGCGCCCAAGTGCTTGTATGTCCTTCGACACGCCCTTTGACACGTCCTTGATTGTTTCAATAAAGCTTTATGATATAGAGAGCCGATTTGAATCAAATTTGTTCAGAACTTGTAAGACCAACTTGAATGCAAGTTCTGGTAAATTGGTTGAGATATCTCAGAAAAAAGAAAAGTTTTTCAAACTAAAACTGTATTTTCGACCGATAATTCCTATAGCAACTATATAATATAGTTGACCGATTTGAACCAACTTTAGTCAGGATGTAAAGGACAAACCCAAATACTTATTATGTAAGATTGGTTGAGATATCTCAGAAAACAAAAAAGGTTTTTCATATTAAAACTGTTTTTTCAGGCCGATAGTTCCTATGGCAGCTATATGATATAATGGTTCGATCCAAAAATAGAAACAAACTTGATCTGCGCCCGGAGTACAGGAACGTAGATATCAAATTAAAAGTCTTTAGCCTTTATAGTCTGTGAGATCGACGGACGGAAGGACAGACAGACAGATGGACTCGGCTGTTGATGCTGATCAAGAATATATATACTTAATGGGGTATGCCACGCCTCCTTCTGCCTGTTACATATGTACATTCCAACGAAGCCATTATACCCTTTTTTGCGCATTTTTAATAGGCACAGGGCACAATAAATAAAATAATTATAGAAAATACACTGAAAAAAAAGACCAATTTCTAAAATCAAGAACATTTTGATATTTTGTTCTTAAAATAAGACCATTTTAAAACCAAATTAATAAAACTAAGAATATTAATCTAAAAATTCGCAGTTCTTAAATCAAGAATTACAAATCTTAAATTAAAAAGAAAATATAAATATGTCATATTTAATATGAAGACAATAATGGCACCGTGGCGATCTGGTTAGAGTCGCCGCTTCAGCTGGTGGTAACAAGTCGAGGGATCGAAACCCGCTCTAAGCCAAGGAAAAAACATATAATCGGAATATTTATAAAAAAAAATCAAAGAAAGTATAAATATAAAAAATAAAATAACTTTAAAGGTTAAAACACCTGCTTTATTTTTTTATTTTTAGTTTGAGAATTTAAGCCCGTTTGGCCTTAAATTAAGAACTTATTCTTATTTGAAATGTTCTTAAAATCAAGATGTGTTTTCTAACTTTAAAAATTTTATGTTCTCGACGCATTTTTTAGACTATAATTCTTAGTTCTGAGACCAAAATGTTGATTTTAGAACATTTTTTTATCAGTGTACTAATTGCAATAAGCAGTATTTTTTTCAAATGAATTTATTAGGTAGTTTAGGACACTTGAGGCGTTTGCCAACAGTGTTTGAATAATAGACGTGTTAACACATTGAAGTCTTTAAAATAATTTGATTGTGTATTTGTGATGTCATAATAAAGATTTCCATAGACGTCGCTTTCCAAAGTGAAACTCGAAATCTGCAGCTTAGTTTGTTTCTCTTTGAATTCTAAACGAACTTGTTGATGCTCTAATGCTGTAAAAAATAAAATAAAAATTGGATGACATGACAAATGGATTGAAGAAGGCCAAATACCCGAACGTGGGCAGTGTAAACGAAGATTCAGCTTAAATTTCAGTTTCAAATTCAGATTCAGTTTCAGTTTCTGAGCTATTTAACGCGTCTGGTAAAACTGCAACGTGGGCGTTCAATGATAAGAGTTAAAGCCGAAGACAAAGTCAGAGTCAGAGATGAAGATGCGAATGGAGATGGAAATGGAGATGGAGATGGAGACACAACGATGGAGAAATGCTCTAACCAAGTTAAAGTTGAATTTATCCGATCGATTTCATAATTGTTTGTTGCTTATCCTGCTGCTTAAAATGGGCAACTGCCACGCCCACATAATATACATATATATGTGTATAATTGTCAGACGTCAATTGTCAGTGTCAGCACTTGATGATGCCCTTTTTAAGAGTTAGGGTAGAAAACGGTTAAACAATAAACACCAAATAAAGCACTTTGAATGCAGTTTGTAAAGATATCCATAAAAAACAAAATAATAATAATCGAGAGAGAGAGAGAGAGAGACAGAGAAAGAGAAAGAGAAATATTGAAATTGTTTAAATATTAAATTATTACAAAAAATGTGCATAAATGAATATCGAATGATGTAAATGGAATTGGAAATGGAAATGCATGACACGTCGATTGTTGTTGTTGTTGTTGTTGCTGTTGTTGTTGTTGTTGCTGGCACTCGTCGTGCAACGAATCGAATTGGAATTGAAATTGAATTTGGGATTACATTAAGAAACCAAAGATGCGACTTCAATGATGACATAAGCTCAGCTCAGTTCAGTTCAAAAATTCAAAATGCCGAGGGCGTCAAATGGAGGCAACAAGTGTCAACACTTGCAACAGGATGCAACGAATGAGACACGACACTAAAGAAATGATAAGACATTTACTTTTATCATCTCTTATAAATGACCTGAAAAATCGACTGAAGAATGATCACAATAACTTTTTCCTATTCTCTAATATATGATTGGGTTTTTCCCAACAAATCATTTTCCATTTTATTTTAGTTATCCCCAGAACATTCACATTTAAATATAATTTATTTTGTTACTTAAGGTTTTTTAATTTAAATATACTCTATTGTTGTGTCGACTACTTATAGATTTACAATAAGTCAGAAATTAAAACCTTAACCGAAACCTGAACCGTAACCTTTAACCGATTATAAACGATTGAAATTTGTAAACGTAACTGAAACCGTAACCGAAAATAATTTCGCTGTACCGAAACCCATAAACCGAAACTCTTTAAACCGAAATAACCGTTTAGTAACCGATTCATTTAATTTCGATTACTAAGCAACTTTGATAACTTTGAACTGTCATAACTTTGTCAAAACTCAATCAATTTTCATGTGCAATGTAAATTTGATAATGATTTCACATCTTAATTCGTTTTGCATTTAAATTTTGTTCATTTTAAAAATTCGAAATTTTTAAAATTTTTTGAAAAATGATAAGGGGTAACACTGTAAAATTTCTAAAAATTCGAAATTTTCAAAACTTTCAAATCGAACAAAGTTTAAGTGTAGAACGAATAAAGAGGTGAAATCATGATCAAATTTACATTGCACATGAAAATTGATTGAGTTTTGAAAAAGATATGGCAGTTCAAACTTATTAAAAATCAGTAAAATCAAAATAATCGAAATTTTTAAACCAAATTAACCAAATTTATATGAGGTCAAATTATGATAAAATTGACATAACGCAGGACCATTCCAGTAATCAGATAACTTTATTTTCCAGGCTAATAAGAGCATTTAGCCTTTTTTCATGTAAAACAATGAATAACGCTTCTTATTTTAGTCAACCGAAAACCTTAATTTATTTTTTTTTTGTGAACCGAAACGATACCAGTATTTTTAAACTGAAACTTACAAAAAACCGATAACCGTTACGAAACCGATACTATAATATTTTGCATAACCGATAACCGAAAACCTTAATTCGAGCATAACGGAATCCGTAACTGAAAGCGATATTCGTTCCAGTTTTAATCCCTGCAATAAATAAATATAACAGAAGATATTAGACTTGTTTGATTATAAAATCCTTTTATCAATTGAAAATTGTAAACTTGGATAATCACAAATATCCTGATTGCAAATGCTGTGAGAAATAAGATAAAAACTGTGACTACCATTAAAAAAGTGTAGGAATACTGAAAATCGGCACAGTTTAATAGAGTGAGAAGAGGGTCCGGAAGAAACTGCAGTTCTATAAAGATTGTATGCGCAAGACAACAAAAAAGTTGAAGAATGAATAAATGTTAATGTAATATTTTATAGATTTGCAAAAAATAAGCTAAATTTTAGTGGATTTGGTGTATTTATCTATATTTCTGAATGTGCAGGATTGTTTGGAGTACTATGACCGCATTATGTCTATAAATGAAGCATTATACTGTGAAAATCTTCTATAAATAGAAATTCAGTCTGACTTCTAATTAAGCTGATTGATCACAAATTGATCGAATTTAAATTAAAAAATTAGCTAAGTTAAGAAGAACGCTTCCATATCTGAAATCTGATGAAATGTATATAGATAGAGCGGGAGATCGATTTTTTTGACCTTATATTTGCAAAATTAAATCTAAAGTTTCCTCTCTCCTCTATACTATATCATAAACAAAACAGAGTTATACCTTGTAAAATTTAATTCAATTTGTACAAATAAGTGGCTAAACCTAAAAACATAAATATAGGTTCAAAATTAAGAAATTTTTGTTTATTTAGTTGTTTTATTTTAAAAACAAACTTAATAGACCCCTGAACTTTTTTCAAGTACGGGGTCTAATAAAATATTTAATTCGGAATTCTCAAACTTTATTCATATTTATCAGATAAAGAGATGAACAAGTTTTATCTTATAGAGTTTATTTAAATTTGAAAGATTAGCGAAACTTTCTTTTATCTTTCTTCAATGAAAATGATTTGATTTTGAAGATTTCATGAGGTAATTCGCAATCGATTAAAGTTAATTGACTTATTTATCTCAGGAAATACCTGAAATGCAATTGCAGGCACTTCACTGAGAGTATCTGTGTCAGACGCCCAATTTTTTAAATTCTTTAATCCAATTCTTTCATTCACAAAACATTTCGAGTGGTCAAAATGATGACTGATGAGTGACGAGTGTCTTCTCGTGAGTGTGAGTTTTGTGAGTGTGAGTGTGAGTGTGAGTCTTTTTCTCACTGGCTGCACATGTTAATTAATTATGCATAACATTGCGGCGCCATGTTGATCCCCCCCCTCTATCTAAGTTCTAATCCCCCCCTCCTCTCTAACTTTACGCTTCTCTAGCACAATTCCTGTCCTGTTTTGCAACGGATTCCAAATTAGTTCAACTGTCCCGTCTAAGAGAGGGGCTTTGGCTTTGCAGAGGGGTCGACAGAAAAGAGAAAAATAAAGGGGGGAGGTAGGTTGGGAAGGGGGTTAGGTGCCCCATTGGCGGTATCCGCGTCGCCGTCAGCCTAAAAATGCCGCGCTAAATTCTTGAGACGCTTAAAAATAAACTTTTTCTAGATTTTTGTCGCGCTTTTAAATAAGCCAAAAATATTTGTATTTTCATTTTCATTTTCATTATTTTGTTTTGTTTTGTTTTTACCTTTCACTTGCAACGCATTGCATTGCGTCTAAGCAATTGTTGTTGCTACTTTTGTGTCTAATTTATTGTTGTTGTTGCGCTCTTTAATTTGTTTTCTATTTTTTTGGTTTTTCAGCACGCAAATTATGTGCGGCAAGCGGCTGAGGGATATTTGGCCCGGCGACAGGCGCGCAACAAATCAATGACACGCTCGATGACTTCCGGATTGGCGGGTCCAATACTCGCCCTGGGCAATGTCCATTATCTGCCGGCGGCCAAGAGCGGCACCTTCTTCTCCCGCGACAATGTGTCCAACTTCATAACCTGGTGCAGGTGAGTTATCCCATCATAACTTTCAATCGATTGATCATTGATTGATGATCATGTGATAATTAGGATCAATCTCTAGATCTATAGAAAAAGTATAGCAAAGTATTCAAATGAGTACGTAAAAAGTGAGCACTGATTCTAATTGAATTACTTATTTATAACTATGATTTAGACTTTGATTGATCTTTGATTGATGATCATGCGATTGTGAGAGATCAATCAAAGATCTCTAGAAAAACATATCAAAGTATTCAAATGAATATGAAAGAACGAGCACAGATTCTAATTGGATTACCACTAAATAGCTAAGATTAAGACTTTGATTGATCTGTGATTGAGGATCATGCGATTAAGAGAGATCAATCGAAATTCTCAAAAGTGATCACTGATTGTAGTTTATCATTTGATAACTAAGATTTAGACTGCTTTGATTGATCATTGATTGATGATCATGAGATAGTAAAAGATCAATCAAAGATCTCTAAAAATAAACAAAATAAAGAATTCAAATGAGTATGAAAAAGCGAGCACAAATTCTAATTAGATTACCATTTAAAAACTATGATTAAGATTTTGATTGATCTGTGATTGATGATCATGCGATTGTGAGAGATCAATCGAAATTCTCAAAAGTGATCACTGATTGTAGTTTGTCATTTGATAACTAAGATTTAGACTGCTTCGATTGATCTTTGATTGATGATCATGCGAAAGTAAAAGATCAATCAAAGATCTCTAAAAAGAAACAAATTAATGAATTCAAAAAAGTTTAGAAAAAAGTATAACTAATTGTATATTATCATCTGATAACTAAGATTCTGAAGGCTTAGATTGATCTCTGATTGATGATCATGCAATAGTAAAAGATCAATCAAACATCTCTAAAAATTAACAAATTAAAGAATTCTAAAATAGTATATAAAAGTATAACTAATTGTATATTATCATCTGATAACTAAGATTCTGAAGGCTTAGATTGATCTTGGTTTGATGATCATGCAATTGCGAAAGATGAAACAAAGAACTCTAGAGAAAACAGATAAAAGTCTTTGAATGCGAATGAAAAATGTGATCACTGATTGTAAATGAACATTTGATAACTAAGATTTAGACTATTTTGATATATATTTAATGGATGATCATGCAAAAAATGCGATTCAAAAGTCAATTAAATATCAGTAGAGAATATAAATTATCAAACAAATATTTCTGCAGTAGTCATTGTACTGATGATCAACTTAATAATAATATAGATCGCAAATCAGACTATAAAGATCGCGGTTAATTTATCGAGAAAAAAGGATTATTGATCAAGTTATAACTAAAGATTGATAAATGTGAAAACAGATTAAGGATTAGTAATTGACATTTCACTTTAACCATTTATCATTTATAGAAAGAGCCTTAAAATCATCGAGTGCCTATTGTTCGAAACGGACGATCTGATAATGCGAAAGAATGAGAAGCATGTGATTCTCTGCCTTCTTGAGGTGGCCAGACGAGGCGCCAAGTTTGGTAAGTGTTGCAAAATGTTCAATTGATCGATATACATGTTTCTTATGATCGATAACAGGCATGCTTGCCCCAATGTTGGTGCAAATGGAGCGACAAATCGATCGCGAAATTGCGGCCGATAACAAAGCCAATGGCGTCGGTTGTGGCACACAGACGAGCAACGGCTGTGCGGAAAGTGGCACCCAAACGGAGGCGCCACCAGCCGGTTCTGAATGCGTTGCCGTCGAAACGGATCTTTATGACAGCGATACCGAGAATGAGGATGAAAACGACAAGGATCCGATGCTGATGTATGGACCTCAACCACAGATCGTAACCAATGATCTGAAGAGTCTCGATGAGATGGTAAGTCAAGCAGATTATCTCAGTTATCGATTAACTCTACTATCGATTACTACCTTCCATATCTCTCTCTCTCTCTCTAACTCCCTCTGTGCTTGTGGTGTTTTCTCTTTTGTTTGTTTTTTATTATTTTTTGCAGGCGAACCTCACGACTTTTTTCTTATTGTTGTTGCGACTTTTCTCATGTCCATTTTTAGCCATGGCTAAGTTTCCAGTTTCAAACTTGGTCAAAACAAATCAAAAGCAAACAACAACCACAATACGACTAGTCAAACAAATGCAATGGATAATTGTTGCAACGATTCGTGGGGTGAAAACTTTGGCCAAAAACGGTTATCGGATATACTACTATGTGTATTACCCCGACCAAAATCGGTGATCGGTGATCGGTGATCGCAACCAAATCGTGATCCGTAATCCGTGATCTGCCGCATCCGTCGCCTGTTTTGGGCGATTGATCGGTGAGAGTTCTGAAGGTTTTGCAACATTATTCACACATATGTATTTAAATGATTTTGAAGTCAGTTAAATTATGAAAACACCTCTAAATATGTTTTGACACTTTAATGATCAATTTTAACCAGGGATTAAAACCTTAACCGAAACCGTAACCTTTAACCGGTGAATACCGATTGAAATTTGTTACCGTAACTGAAAATAATTTTTTCCGCTGTACCGAAGCCCATAAACCGAAACTCTTTAAACCGAAATAACCGCTTAGTAACCGATTCATTTTCAAAGTTTAATTTCGGTTCTGGTCGTCGCAGCTACTGAGCAACTTTGATAAATTTGAACTGCCATAACTTTGTCAAAACTCAATCAATTTTAGCATGAGCATGATTTTTTCCTTAAATTCGTTCTGCATTTAAATTTTGTTCATTTTTGAAAATTTTTTGAAAATATACAGAATTACCCCTTTGTCTTTTTTGATTATTTCGAAAAAATTCGAATTTTCAAAATCAACAAAACTTAAATGCAGAACGAATGTAGAGGTAAAATCATGCTCAAATTTACATGGCGCATGATAATTCATTGAGTTTTGACAAAGTTATGGCAATTCAAAGTTATTAAAAATCAGAAAAATCAAAATAATCGAAATTTTTGTTCGATTCCATTATTTTCCAGGCTTAGTAGAGCATTAAGTCTTTTTTCATGTAAACCTTTCATGTAAAACCTTAATTTTTTTTTGTGAACCGAAACCATACCGGTATTTTTAAACCGAAACTTACAAAAAACCGATAACCGTTACGAAACCGATACTCCAAGATTTTGCATAACCGATTACCGAAAACCTTAATTCCTCCAAACCTCCAAACGAAAATGCAGAAAAACTTCTTCTACTTCAAATATACAAAGTTATTGTTGGATCCATAACAATTTTAGATATTTTGCATCCTAGAAAATTTAAATCAATATTACAAACATTTTAGAGGAACATTCTTTTCGAATGCTGAAAATTGTCTTATCATATTTACTATCGTCTTCTTTGACCATTTCCTATTGCTAGTAACTTAATTGACACTCGATTGTTAATTCCTTATTTGATATTTTAATGCCTTAATAAATTTCTAAAATTTCTGAATCTTACACACTTAATTTTATTTAAAAATCCTCTCGAAATATCCTAGAAATTAATTCAAAATTTCTTGATATGCTGATGTACTGATCTCTTAATAATTTTATGAATTAATTTATTGATCGTGTCTATTGATGGATGGACAATTGGTTTTATTGATCAAATTTTGTATTGAGATATGTAATGGTGGTAGAGTTTCATTGATCTATCATTAGAAATGTTGATATATTTAATGATTTCATACATTAAATTGTTGCATTGATCAATGTACTGATAAACTGATCATAAGAATATTTATGATCTTTATTGATGATGATGATAATCTATTGATATTGATATAATTTGCAATCCGATATAGTAATACAATGAACTAATGTTTATTATATTGTAACATCTATTGATTGATCTATGGATATATTGCTGTTAAGTTGTTGCAGTTGCATTTCAATTGAAATCAATAATGCGATTGCTTATGTCACATTTGTGGTCTCATCATGTTGTAAATTAATTTGACAAGATGTTTTGAGGCGTGTTGCACGGTTGCCGTGTTGCACGGTTGCACTGTTCGCCCGGTGGCGCCACCGATGTGCCAACAACAATTACAACAAATCGCAATTGGCAATGTAATTGCAAAGTGCGACTGCGAGCAGCGATTGCGCGATGACAACAACGACGACAGCAACATGCGGCTGCAACAACAACATGCAACAGTTAACATACAACACACAACATACAACATACAACATACAAGACACAACAACGGCAGCGCCCAAGGATTGAGGAGCAAATCGGCAAACGGAAAACTAATGAAAAGCCATGCAAACATTTCCTCACGCCGCCAGCAACATTGACATCAATGACGACGACAACAACAACAATGCCACTCCCCTCTTGCCCCTCTTGCCCCCTCCCCTCTGCCCACAATCGACAGCTGCTGGATGGATGGATGGATAAATCGTTGCGCATTTATTGGACACAACATGGACTGTGCCTGTCTGTGCCACAACAGCGCCACATGCTGCCACAAACATTGTCAGCAGCAACAACAACAACAACAGCAACAATAAGAAAGAAACCTTATCTCCGGATCCCCGAAGATTTGATACTCTGCAAAGTCGTGTATTTCATTATCAGCTGATCGTTCCTATGATAGCTATTTTATATATAGTACTTTGATCTTAGCCAAATTTGACAATGAGGCTTGAATTTCGTTAAGATGTCTTAAGTAACAAATTACTTAAGGTTGATCTTTAACTGATCGTTCCTATAACAGTCAAATGTAGAATTTCCGCGACTTGTTGAAATATCTCAAAAACCAAAAATGTTTTTCATACTTAAGATTGATTTTCGAACGATCGTTCCCATGGTAGCTACATACATATATGATATAGTAGTCCGATTTTAGACAAATTTATTTTGGATGTTTAACACAATTTCAAAAACACAATCAGTGAGTTTCAGTCAGATATCTTAAAAACCCAACAAGTTTTTTATACTAAAAGTCAATTTTCAACTGATCGTTCCCATGAAAACTATATAATGTAGTGCCAATTTATATTAAATCTGGTAAAACAACACAACATACACAATCTGTGAGTTTGATTGACATATCTCAGAAAACAACATTCTTTTAAAACTAAAGGTTTATTTTCAACTGATCGTTTCTATGGCAGCTACATATATGATAAAGTGAACCGATTTGAATAAAATTTGATCAGGATTTAAAAGACAACACAGAATATATAATTTCCGAGATTTATTGAGATACCTTAAAAACAAAAATGTTTTTCATACTTAGGATTGATTTTTGAACGATCATTCCTATGGTAACTATATGATAAAGTAAACCGATTTGAATTAAATTTGCTAAGAATGTGTAAGGAAATAATTTACACAAAATCTGTGAGTTTGGTTAGGATATCTGATAAGACAACAACAGTTTTTAATACCAAAGTTTGATATATTTTAAAGGATTTGATGTGTTGCATATTTCGTTACATAATGAAAATACCCTCTGTTAGGGTATAATAACAAAGTGGCCCGGCGGGCGGACATGCTCAATGGATCGACTCAATGGGCAAGCTTAACCTGGCTCTGACTTTGGCTCTGACTCTGGCTAAGACGATCACTCAGTCGGCCAATCAATTTGTTTGCAACGGCAGCAGCAACGGCAACGGCAGCAACAGTTGCTGCTGCCAAATCAGCAAATAGCCTCAACAACTTGTCGAAAATCAAATGATGTGCCACCACGTTGCAACAACGAGGGGCAACTGACAACGACAACAGCAACAACGACAACAGCAACAACGACAACAACAACAACAGCAACAACGGCAACAGCAACTGAGCCAAAACCAGCCACGAATCATTTGTCGCTGCCGTTTGGCACGTCCGCGTCGTCAACATTGTTGCTGCTGTTGATGTTGCTGCTGCTGTTGCTGTTGTTGCTGCTGTTGTTGCATGCGATTTATGGCCTGGCCAGGATCACAGCGCCATTGACAGCGCCAGCTAATCTCGCATGCGTCACAGTCTTGCCAACAATGTTGTTGTTGTTGTTGTTGCTGTTGATGTTGATGTTGCTGCTGTGTTTTTGTTGCCGTTGTCGATTGCAGATCTCTTTTTGCGGCTTATCGCCAAATGCTAGATTTATTGTGATGTCGACTTACCTACCACACAAAAGGCAGCAACGCCTCCCACTCCCCCTCCCACTCCCCTCCCTCCCCTCTCCCTCCTCGGCCCTGCCCCGCCCCTTTTCCCCGTCCGCCTAGCCGTGACACGCATACAGCTGCGGCACAGTTCCCAATTGCTCCTGGGCCCTCCTGTTGGTTTTCCTTGTTGCAACTAACAACTCGAATATCTGTTTGGAATCGCAAGTCGCTTGCACGACTAACAGATACCCTGTAAGGTGGATGTAAAAAACAGATAAAGACAAAATTTGGATTAGAATCCGTTTAGCTACACTTTAAGCAGCAATTTTCCTATATTACAGGGTATTCAGAACATCTGTCTAGCAAGCAAAAGCAAGAAGATACCCTGTAGTCAGCTGTTCCATAAGCTTAGAAGCTTTGGAGAGACTAGAGTTGAAATAGATGCAGATTAGATACCCTTTAATGATATATTGCTAATATTACAGGGTATACAGGGTATCTTGATATCTGTTGTCAGCTGTGCGATGATCTTAATCACAAAAATGGGACAACATCAGTTCTGATAACCTCTAAGGATAATTTTTCCTAACTACAGGGTATCTGAAAGATCTATCCTGTAATCAGATTGTCAGCACTTATCATTTATGAGAAAAAAATTTAAATTTGCTTCGTTAGATTCTTCTTAAGTGCTTCGAAAACTAATGTATTTTACAGGGTATGTAAGAATCGAGTGATTGCAGAAACATACCCTGTAGTCAGCTCATAGCTTAAAGAGGAGAAAAGTCTTCACATAATAAATAAAGCACTTTAAATGTCAAAGCTATAATTTAGAAATATTTATATTACAGGGTATTTAACTCAATTCCTAAACTACATATCTGTCCGAAACTAGAAGCACTTTTTCCATTGTTAGATAGTAAAGCAAAAACAACAAAGCAATTTGAACGATTATAACTAAACTAAATCCAGTCTTTATCTATGTAATATATATGATTTTAATACCCTTTTATTTTTGATTTGCGGCACAAACTTAAACTGAGATTATCGATTTGTTGTAAATTAAGCTACATACGAAATTTGATAACTCTACGTGTGTTAATTGTCGAGTTCTAATGATAGCCTAGACAATAATAGTTCTTATAGATAGATAATGTAGGAATTGTGCTCTGTTTAAACCAGGAACTGAAAATAATCATTATTGATAAAAAATGCAACTAAAAAAATCAACTATAAAAAGCGCTGCAATTTTTGTTTTAAATATAATATATCAAATTTTTGTATTTACAATATCTCTGCAAACAGAAAATGAAATTATATTAAAGTACTTTAAAATTAAAAATCATTTTTTATGGTTATTTAAAGACTTTTATTTTGTAAATCGAATTTAATAATTATTTCTGATTTAAATAAAATAAATGAAAATTTTTTCTTGTAATTGATTTCTAATTTTTCAGTTTTTTATAACAGTTTTTGATGATTTAAAGTCTTTAAAGACTTTTATTTCTGACTGATAAATTTAAAAGTCCGATCGGCATAAGGAAAAGCGTAGTTAGTTTGTCGGATATAATAGTTCATAGAATGACTTACTGTGTTTCTGGTGTTTTAATTTAGAAATGTCGATCTTAAGTATTAGCGGAGACAAGGACAAGGACTTTAATCCAAAAGTTTTCAAATAATAAAAGTCTTTAAAGACTTTTGGTTTATTCCTCAAAAATTATAGTTTTTAACGACTTTTATTCCAAAAAAATCCGTATCTTCTAAAAGACTGAGAAAATAAAAATCAATAATAATGATTATTTATTATTTTTAATTCACAAATAAATATTAAATTTGATTTTAAAAAAAGTCATTAAATGACCATTAAAAATGATTTTTTTACTCATACCGCATAAAAGTTATAGTCGCTAGCTTAAACTCTCTCTTTATTTATGGATAGTTTTTAGAGTATTTTCAACAAATTGGCGTTTGCTAAGAATGAAAACACCCCACTTGCAACCACTTTACTGCAGGGTATTGGCAACTAGCGAAGTTCAAAGGTGCAAATGCGTTTTGTCTGTTTGGTTTGTCTCGTTGTTCGTGGTTTTTCCGCTGCTGTTGTTGTTGGCCAGGCCAAAACGGAGCTTTGTTAGCCAAGTCGAAGGCCCGTCAAAGCGATGTCGGCACAGTAGCCAACTTGGCCAAAACGATCCCTATAGACACGAATCTCGCAACGAGACGAGGCAGCTGCCCTGGGCTTTGGCTTGACTCTTCACTCTCCCCTTTCCCCTGTCTCTGTCTCTGTCTCAGGGTCTGACTGTCTGCTTCGGTAGTCGGATCTCTGCTTCTGTCTCGGAGTCTGCAATGAACTGTGGACTGGAAGCCAAGTCGTTTGCTGTTCCGCTCATTTGTTTGATCATTTGCTCGGACAATGGCAGCGCGTGAATTTATGCAGTGGTAAAGCTAAACTTGATCCAGGCAGCACTTTAACTCTAGACTCTAGAGATGAACGCGTGACACGAGCATGACACAAAATACAAAACGAAAACTTAGTTGAAGAATTTAAAAATCTACTAAATATTCCATATTCTTGAACAAATTGTGATAAAAGAGCTTGAGTTCTTCATTTCCTGTCTGTATCGAATTCATTTCAAATGTATTCATTCTCATCTCATGTTCATTTCGAGTTCATTCCATGTTCTTCATTCCATGTTCAACTCGTTGTTATTTTGCATTCATCTTGTATTCATTTTCTATACCATCGTCTATGTCTCTTGTTCATTATCAGTTTATTTCAAGTTCTTTTTTTTTGTTTATTTTGTGTTCATCTGATGTTCATCTTGTACGAATATTCATCTCACATTCATTTGGTATTCATCTTCAATAAATGTCATCGTTTTTGATTCATTTTGGGTTCATTTTTTGTATTTTGTTCTCTATCGTTTTGGGTTTATTCTATTTTTATTTCGTCTTCATTTGGAGTTTATCTTGTCTTCATTTCCAACGCATCTTTTGCTTATATTAGTTTCGATCTTTATTTGGAGTTTATTTAACTTTACTATGAATTTATCTTTTGTTCATTTCATATTATTTTCAGCTGATGTTTGTCTCCTATTCATTCTATTCTCAGTTGAAATTCATCTTGTGTTCATCTCAAATTTATCAATGCTTCTTTCATATTAATTTCCAATCCATTTTGTTCTCATTGCAATTTAATTCGGTTTCATTTGGAGTTCATTTCATGTTAATCTACAAATTATCATATTTATTTTCAGTTCATCTCATTTTGATAGCATATTTTTCATTTGAAATTCATCTCGTGTTCATTTTGTCCATCTCTAGCGAAGAGTCCAGTCGATAGTCTTCTGGTCGTTGGGATTTGTTTGTTGATCGCCTGTGGCTCTTGATCTTATGCAATGCCCTGTGGGGTCAGGTCTCGGGTTGCATTGCCCCCAAACCCACACAGAGACATCCTAAGAGAGCGAGAGAGAGAGAGAGAGAGAGAGAAGCAGAGAGAGAGAGAGAGACACTGACACATTTCTGTTATTTACTATTTTTTTTTCTCTCAATTTCTTGTTTTCTTTTTTTTGGATTGCAGGTCAGAGATTTGGTGGAGAAATGCACATGCCCCTCACAGTTTCCCATGGTGCGCGTCTCCGAGGGCAAATATCGAATTGGCGACACCAAAGTCCTCATCTTTGTGCGCGTAAGTTGAATCCAAAGAGATGCCCAATGAATTTCTCACCGATTTCCAATTATTATGATCATAATTAATTCGATTTTAATAATTATGATCATTTTGATTTTTCTTAGATTCTAAGATCCCATGTGATGGTGCGTGTGGGCGGCGGTTGGGATACCCTATCGCATTATCTGGATAAGCATGATCCCTGCCGTTGTCGTGCCCAGCATCGCAGCTCCATAACGGCCCGTCTGATGCCCAGGAACAGCAATAGCAGCAACTCCCAATCCGGCAATGGAGGCATCGAGTTGCACAATGCGCAGGTGATATACGAACGGTGAGTCACAAGTCTACAAAACATAATAAAAAATAAAACGAAAAACGAAAAACAACTGAAATGTGTGCATCTAAAAGGTGACAAGTCTCAGTTCCATTTGCAATACTTAAGCATGCATTAAGTTGTTATCGCCATACTAATTGCATGCATAAAGCCGGATAATGATGATGGTCTGCGGCGAGACATTGACTTAAACAGATGGCAACAAAGACAGAGAATCATGCCAGTCGAGTGTTGCTCCATTAGTAGCTCCATTATCTATGTAGCATGTGGCATGGTGATGGGAGCAGAAAAGAGGGCGTACTTTAAATGCATTCACTTATTCATAGACTGCACTCATTCGACAAGACATATAACACATTTACTAGTTGTAGAGCAACTTCCTAATCACATTCCATTTCAAATCATTTCATATATAATAGATCTGAGAGATGGTAAGAGCTAGAAGCACCTAATTGTCTATATAAATTTACAAATTTACTTCAAACTTTGGAAACCTTTACGAATTAAGGTTTTGCATCTGACATACAAATTTCATCACGATAGGATAATAAGCTGGAAAGATATTCAAGAAACAAATTCACATAACAAAGGAAGAAAAAGAGAACAATGTGGCGCAGGGTATCTCAAAGTCGTGCACGCTCGACTAAAGCATTCTAACTTATTACATTTAATTCCATTCCACTCATTTAATTTACTATAGATCAATCTGTGTAATACATTTCCAATCTTCAATCATGCTGTTCCATTCCACACATTCCATTGCATTTATTTCGATCAATTTGATTTCATTGAAATTACCTCGAATCATTTTATTTTTTATTGAATGAATGGAAATGAGATTAATATTTCATTTCATTCTGCTCGTTTCGTTCCATAACGTACCATATACCAATTCTCTCATTTAATGTTAGAACACAGTTCATTCCTCTTGCTGCATTCCACATACCATTTTATCCGTTCCCTTCCAATACACTTCATCCATTGCATTCCAAATAATTTCAGTCCCATTGCATTTATCCCATTTATTATCTGTTTCATTTCACACATTCCATTTTATCACATTTTTATCCTTTCATTATATTTTAGTTCATAACTTCTTCAAAGCCCAGTCATAAAATGATTTTTTCTCATTTAAAATTCCAGTCAGTTTCAGTTTATGAATTATTGTTGAAGCGCAGCCAACTTAACAAACAAATAAAGGAAGTTAAAGCGCAGCCAACTTAACAATATCAAATTCCAGTCAGTTTGAGTTTATGAATTATTGTTGAAGCGCAGCCAACTTAACAAACTAATAAAACAATTTAAAGCGCAGCCAACTTAACAATAACCAAAAGCTGTTTAAAAGACAAAAATAAGAGAATAATTGATTGAATAAAATTGCTCACACTTTAAGCAAACTAAATTCGATTCCCCCATAACTATTTTTAGCAATTTGAACAGCGCAATAGCTTAAGATACTCAAAGCGGAAATACTTTAAAACTATCGTCACATTTTATCAGTCAACAAAAATGACCACAATAATCACTTGTTATAGATTAATAAACAAAAACAAAAAAGGTTCTTCAATTTGTTGATTGCGAGTAGACAATAGAAAAGTGATAACAAATGGGTTTATAATCGATTTACCAATTGTATTGTCTGACTTGTTATCAAAGTCGAGTGGGGGAACAGGGGGCACTACAAAAAATAGAAAGGGAATATAGATACATACGTAAATAGAATAGTTTTCTATTTAAGCTCCCCACAAAAGAATCTTCAATTCCATGCTTATCTCTATTCGCTTTGTATGTTATGCTGAACCAGGGCTGCACTACATGTAATTCTAGGTTAGGTTTTCTCCATGCTTTACTTCTATTAATGTGTCTATAATAAAATATTAAACAAAATCAAGCTGAGCTACGATTGCAATACTAAAGAAGTTAGGTTATGCTCGATAATACTATCTCCATTTTTTCCGTTTTCTCTCAAATTTCTTAAATTCTTTTTATTCTTAAATTCTTAATTCTTTTTCTAATTTGCAGCTCACCGCATGCAGCTCGTCGCGTAATGTCAACGGTTGGAACAGGAACAGGAACTGGAACTATCGCTGGTTCCGCATCACCCACAGCTGGCACAGTGGGAACACTTGGAGTGGGAACAGTTAATGCAAACTTGTCGCCAAGTGGAATTTCAGGCATTGCTGGCAAACATCGCAGTCGCAGTCCGACACCTCAGCGAAAGTTTCTCAATCAGACGAACAATGGGAACAGTAGTTCGAACATGGAACCATTGCCCGGTTCCGGTTCACCCCATCTGACCAGACGCAGCATGTCGCCCACTCAGCGTCGCCTAATCAGCGACATGCGAAAAAAGCAAAACTCTTTGGAATCCAAAACGTTGCCGAATGCAGAGGAAACAGCTGGAGTTGGAATCGCAGCTGGAACTGGAACTGGAACGGGAACGGGAGCACAGCCGGAGCAGAGCAGCAAATTTGAGAACATCAGTGACAATGGCAGCGAAATTAGCGATGAAGGTTATCGCAGTCTCGGAGTCATCCAATCGACGGCCCAGAAACGCGAGTCTCTCCACAGTCAGGCCTCCATCGAGGATGCTGAAAGCAATGGTAAGTCTCTCCATTCCACTAGGTCTAAGAAATTTACATTTTTTGAATTTATTCACACATCCATAAATCAGTTTTCAATCTTTCCACTATAAAATTAGCTAATCCCAAAAAAACAATATTTTATTTGTGAAAAAGAAAATATTTAAACGGAGCAAAATGTAAAAAAAAAGTTGTAAAGAATAGAGATTATTATTTAAAACCCACCAATAATGATTAGTAAAAACAATAACCTCTTTCTACTAGACTTTTTTGTTGACATATTATTGATATTTATCTGTTAAACGTCCCTCACAACAAATTAACATTTTAATTATGAATAAAAATAATTAAAAACGGAAAAAAGATATAATTATTTTTTCAGTGGAGAGAGAATATTTTTAAATACTCCGCAATAATTAAATATAGTCCTGAAGCAACAATATTTTCGAAAACTCAGAAGCTATTTCGAAATTCAATTTTGATTGCTTGCTTTTCAATAGAATATTGGTAATTTTATAAGAATATTTAGAAAAATCAAAAAATCCCAAATGAATGTTGAGTTTAAATAAAAAAAGAAATGCCAAATATACCTATTACTTTTTAATGAAGTAAATAAAGTAAAATTTGTATTTATTTTAAATATAACTTTATCTAAATAAATATATTTTAAAGTAAAAGGAAAATTTCGATTTGTTTTTAGGAAATTATATCAACACTCTTATTTTCTTAAAATAAAATGGAATGCATTCTTTTTTCCCCCACTTTAATGCTACTTTTTTATTATCTAATAACTTAGGATCCGGAACTTTATAACTTTATCTAAATAAATATATTTTAAAGTAAAAGGAAAATTTCGATTTGTTTTTAGGAAATTATATCAACACTCTTATTTTTTTTTAAATAAAATGGTACTTTTTTTATCTAATAACTTAGGATCCGGAAATTATTTTCGAATTCTTAATAATGCAAAAAGAAAGTGTGTAAAAATGCAAGAAAAAAGTACATATTTTTGTGATGAAAATTAAATGAAAATCAAATGAATTAAATAATTTTCTAATTTTTGCAGCGCGTCTTGATCAAACGTCGAGCGACTCGCAGATCTCGCCCACGGATGAGCCGGGACAGGAAACCGAGCAGGAGTCGGAAAAATCCAATCACTCGCTAAAGGAGCATGACAAGGAGCAGGAACAGGAGCAGGATCAGGAACAGGAGCAGGATGATGAGGATTATGCTGTCTGTGAAATTGATGGACCACAATCTCTGCCCGCTGTGCTGGCGAAGATGCAAACGAAGCTGATTCAGCAGGCGGTCTACGTGGATCACAACAAGTTCGAGCAGTCGGGTGTGTTCATCACGGATGACGAGATTACAGTGACTACGGAAAGTGTTCAACCGGCTGGGAGCAAGATTCCCGCTCAGGTGCAGACTGTGACGCCGACGGGCAGCAAGATTCCCAGATCTCCTCTAGCGCAACGTCGTCGCAGGAGCAGCATTGACAACAGCACCTGCAGCGGCGCCGGCGGCAGTCTTCAGGATCTGAGCACACGTTCCGGCTCCTTGGCCTTAAGTCGCAAGCAGCCCGTCTATCGATCCGTGCGTCGTCCAGCTGCTCCAGCAGCACCAACAGCTCCAGGAGCTGCCGTGTCACGGGGCAAGGCATCACAGCTGCCTCTGGTGCGAGATGTGACCAATACATGGAGTGGACGCAGTGCAGCATCGGCTGTGCCGACCAAGAAACGACCCACAATCAATACGGAAACATTTGCACCGCCAGCAACGACATCCACATCCACATCGCCATCGTCGTTTGATCGGAGCGTAAAGACGCGATCCTCGCAGATCCTGTACGACAGCAATGGGAGGCGAGTGCGAGGATGCACTAGCTCATTGACCACATCCCCAGTGAAGAATCATGCCTCGTCGCCGCTGGCCCAGCAGCTCCTCGAGGCGGCCAGCAGTGCCAAGAACGATGCCCAGATTCTCGAGAAGATGAAGACGCTTCTTTCCCGTTATGCCGCTGGCAATCAACAACAGCGTCCCATCACCGGACCCGGACCCGGACCCGTTGCCGGTCCTGGCAATGGCAAAAAGACGCCGGTCGTCTATGAGGACTTCACCACGGCGTGGGTGCACACCAATGGCAATCCGGAGCGCTCCGAGAGCTGCTCACCGCCAGCGAAGGCGCGTTCGAAGCGCAGCTCGGCCGCCTCCTCCTGTGGTAGCAATCATTCGGCAGCTGGAGCAACTGCATCCACTGTGATTTCGCCACGTCGGGAGCGTGGCATGTCCAAAATTCCGGCCCCAGTGCGTCATCATACGGAGCTTTATTAACGGCACGTGCGGACGCCCAGCGTCCAGCCAATTGCCATTGCCATGGCCAAGACCAGGCTGCGAACCAGGTCAACAACGGTCAATGTCAAACTTCTTCCGAGTGTTTTCTGAAAACGGAGAAGCAGAAGATGGAAATGGAAATGGGAATGGGATTCCGACGAGCAGGATGAGCAGGGGGGAAACTGACACGGGGATAGCTGTTAAATTAATCTTAAGGCCAAGCTGGAATTGTCCGTCTGTGTGTGTAGTTGTGTGCGTTGAATCCGAACCGAACCAAAAGCAAACGAAGAGAATGGAACCGTTCCAATAGACCTCATACAGACATACATACATACGTATACATATATGTATATGCTATAGATCTACAATCTATAACAACATCAGTATATCTAGATATCAACTAGAAAGCGTAATCAATAAAGTGTAATTCGAACTGCCTCATCGGGTCCCATAGAGAGCAATGAAGATCGACGGACGTCATCAACAGCAGTTGTCATCAGTAATGCCATCATATCATTTTAACGAGTACTCGTTACATTTTCCCACTCGCTACTCGTCACTTCCTAATTCACACTCGTTATTCCTTCTTGGCATTTCAATGAGTAATTTTACTCGCTCTCGTTGCATTTCATCACTCGTTTCAGCGGGTACTCGTTACTTCCTATGATGTACATACATATAATTTGAGTGACTGTACATACATATATTTTCCCGTTTGTAAACAGTACTCGTTACTTTCATATGAGTATTTCTATCTATCTAATCGTCACTTGTTACTAGTTGGCTACCACTCGTTGCTTCTGACCAACATATCATTTAAACTAATTCCTTTTACGTGCACACGTTGCATTTATCAATTTGTGGATGGTTAGCTATCATTCCTTTGAATTCAATTTGCCATCCAAGCATTTCTACTCGACACTCGTCACTCGCTACTCGTTCATTGCTTTCATTTGACTAACATATCATTTAAAGGCAACCATTTTACTTGCATTCGTTGCATTTTTCTAGTTGCTACTCGCTAAATGGCACTCGTTACTTTCATCTGGCGATTGTGGCAACTGTTTTGTGATCCGTCGATCAAATTGCGCTAAGTGAACCAAACATTTACAATCCAAATTGAGACTTTCAACTACAATTTTACAAATTTCAGCTGTAAAACCTATTATAATTATTTTTTTTGTTAATAGAACTAAGAAGAAAGTGAAGATAAAGAATAGGCAAGAGAAGAAGAAGATGATAAAGAGAGGAAAACATTTTAAGATACATATATGCATAAGTGTCGTGATAGAAGTTAGTAGAACCCCTCAAAGTCCCCTCCCCATAAAGGAATGCGCATAATTTTCTAGAAATTTTACGATTAGTATACACATACAAATATGCATAGATCACACACACACACACACGCACATGAATGTAGTGTATATAGACAATGAAGAAGAAGAAGAACTTAATAGAGGAACGAATTTGTAGGACTGATTGTTAAGCGTGTGTGAGTGCATGTGTGTGTGTGTGTGTGTGTGTATGTGTGTGTGATTGCTATTTTCCGGCATAGTCTTAGAAGAGGAAGATTTATTTTTATACACAAAGCAAGCGACAAAGGGAAAAGCTTTTAACAAGAGAATTCAATTTTACAAAAGAGAAAGGTAGAAAATCAATTAACGATATGATAATATAAAATATGATAGAGTATACACTACTATATAGTATTTGCAGTAGTTAGGCGACATGGTTCCGATCAGAGCGTAGAACAAAACGAATTTGGTGCTTTACTTAGGTCAAGGCAAACACACACTTACACTACAATACAATATATATCTATATATATATATATTATATATCTATTTCGATTTATATATTCCGATTACCCCTATACTACAAAATGAGAGAAACATTCATTGACAACAGTCACAAATTTTCGAATCTTACAAAACTTACTTATATAAACGATATATACTATATACGATACTACCAATATCGAATCCCATAACCTAACTATATATATATACATATATGAATACAGTTATCATTTGACAGCAAGAAAGAGAGAAAAACATTAGTCTAATTTAACTGCCCGATGCAGAACTATACAAAATAATATACATACATACATACATACATATATTCTTATATATAAATAATTGTTTATTTTTTTTAAATGTTTTTCTTTATTATTAAAGCTTAAACAATATTTAGTACGTCGTACCTTTAAAAAGATACATAAGATATATTTCGTATATCGTATATGTTTTGTTTAATATTTGTTGGAACCGGCCTTAATCTTCAATCTTGACGAGTTCTGTTCGATGTTTGTTAAATGATTTGAGTCGAGTGTAAACCAAACATACACAATTATACTATAATTATATCAATAAATAATTAAACACACATATTCTCTTTCTCTATACATATGTATATATATGTATATATACATACATATATAAATGGAGGATCCTGGCTCCCAACTATGCTATTTCACAATTATTACAAAACATACATATACAGACATAGATCAAATCAAAAATCATTTCAGCAAAAAAAATGAACAATTTAATTGTTTACAACACACGCACATACAAAATGTAAGAACAGCAATTGCATAATTTACTATAATTATTATAATAATTAAAAGAAAACACAAAAGTATCTTGCAGATACACAACTTTCCCCTATATTTCTCTCCACATACATACATACATATGTACATATGTATTTTTCTCTTTTTCGTTTATTTGTTATTTTTGGGGAAATTGATAAAATGCTAAACATATAAAAAAAACTGTATTTCAAATACAATTAATTAATATTAAATCATTTAAAGCAAACTATTAAAAATGGAATAGATTACATACATATGTATTGCAAACAACAACATTATTGATTTTAATCACAAGAATTTAATACAAATAAATACGAGTATATGCTATAACTATACAATTATCAGCAGTTTTATTATTAATTTAATATATATTTAGAAATCAGCAAAGTCGACTGCCAAGAACAGAATATCACAGCAAACAGAGCTGTGTGCCATGAGACGATTGGCCAGCGACTGAATAGCACAGAAAAATAAGTCCAGCACTAACAGAAATACCAGGCGAACAGAATCAGCAGCAAGCGAAAACAAAACAATCTGGCTGTGATTAAACAGAGGACAGAGCGCAGCTGAGAGCAGCTGTAAAAGCTGTGATCCTCTCAGAGCTCACAAAGCTTTGAGTGAGAACTAAGCACCAGGTAGTAGCTGTAAAAGCTATGATACTCTCAGAGCGCGCAAAGCTCTGAGCGTTTGTGGATCCTAATAGCTGGAGAGAACCATATGTGTGTGTAGATGTGTGCGCTTGACTTTGTCTACCGCCACCTTCTGCGCATTTCTGTTCGCCTGGTAGTTTTCGTCGTTTTTCGATTTTTCTGGCACAGCTCGACTTGTGCATGCAAAGAGGCGGACTTTATGGGCGTGGCAAAGTCAAGCGACTTTATCAAATTTTACCCTTTCTACTACGCTTTTGTACAAAATTTTAAATTTCAGCAAATTTAAAAATTCAATGCTATCGACTGTTGTTTTTTCTTTTCTGTTTATTTTCAAATTTTATTTTAAACATATGGAATTTCGTGCGAGCATCGGAAAAATAAACGTACTACATACAAAAGTATTATTCACTTAGTTCTTTACATTCAGACAATAAATCACATGACTTAAGCTTATAAATCGCTTATAAAATTATCAGCAGTTTTATTATTAATTTAATATATATTTAGAAATCAGCAGAGTCGACTGCCAAGAACAGAATATCACAGCAAACAGAGTTGTGTGCCATGAGACGATTGGCCAGCGACTGAATAGCACAGAAAAATGTGTCCAGCACTAGCAGAAATACCAGGCGAACAGAATCAGCAGCAAGCGAAAACAAAACAATCTCGCTGTGATTAAACAGAGGACAGAGCGCAGCTGAGAGCAGCTGTAAAAGCTGTGATCCTCTCAGAGCTCGCAAAGCTTTGAGTGAGAACTAAGCACCAGAGAGTAGCTGTAAAAGCTATGATACTCTCAGAGCGCGCAAAGCTCTGAGCGTTTGTGGATCCTAACAGCTGGAGAGAACCATATGTGTGTGTAGATGTGTGCGCTTGACTTTGTCTACCGCCACCTTCTGCGCATTTCTGTTCGCCTGGTAGTTTTCGTCGTTTTTCGATTTTTCTGGCACAGCTCGACTTGTGCATGCAAAGGGGCGGACTTTATGGGCGTGGCAATAATAATTTTTAGTTTAGCCAGCGGCTGAATAACACAGGAAAATATCATTTGCACAAACACAAATACCAGGCAAACAGAATCAGCAGCAAGCAACAATAGAAAATTATCAATTTTATAATAGACATCCTAAAAGTATGCTACATTTTAAAAACATTTATGTTTAGACTTTTCTATTGCCACCTACTGCAATTTCTGTTCGCCTGGTAGATTTCGCTGAATTTTTGATTTTTCTGGCACAGCTCGCCTTGGGGGCGGACTTTGTGGGCGTGGCGAAGTCAAGCGACTTTATCAAATTTTACCCTTTCTACTACGCTTTTGTAAAAAATTTTAAATATCAGCAAATTCAAAAATTCGATGCTATCGACTGTTGTTTTTTCTTTTCTGTTTATCTTCAAATTTTATTTTAAACATATGGAATTTCGTGCGAGCATCGGAAAAATGAACGTACTACATACAAAAGTATTATTCACTTAGTCCTTTACATTCAGACAATAAATCACATGACTTAAGCTTATAAATCGCCGAGGTTGCCGAGATTACCGAGTCCGCCAGCCTCTGGGCCGAAACGTGCTTTCTCTTGACTCTCGGTCCAGGCCTTGGCAATGACCTGTTTTGTTTTTGAATCGCCACTGTTGTACATTTTTTTCATAATATTAACTAGAGCCTCCTCGGGATTAGCATTATCCTTTGCCATCTCGCTGTCCTGCTTTTGTTTTAAACGCTTCTGTATTGACGTCAGGACATCCCAGTTTTGTCCTTCCTCCGCCTTCTTCAAGTATATGGCAACCATGTCGGTTTTCAATTTACGATAGCTCTTCTCAACATCTATAGCAAAGAGCAGATTGTTAACCATCAGTCCAAAATCTTTGCCATTGAGATCGCGCACGTGGAGCTGCATCGAGTTTTCCGTGTAGTCGACGGTGACGTCCTCCTCTGAGCAATTTTGAACCCCATTTAATGTTATAAATAGTTTAACAAATTTGGCACTTTGATCCCAGCCATAGTCGGTTAGCTCGTGCAGATATCTGCAACGCAATAAAACAAAGAGAAAAATATCATCTATGTAGAGTCTAGAATCTAGAAGCATCGACACTTACCTTTTGGAATCGCCGCCAGCAGTGCCAGCTGCCTGACGTTCAGCAGCAAGACGTGCTTTTATCTCTAAATTAATTATTTCACGTTCCACTTCTGCTTTGGCCTGGGTTAGAACGCCCTTAACACGCCCACTTTTCGCCTGTTCCAATAACGCTGTGAACTCGGCGACATCGGCTTTGAGCTACATTCCATATAAATATATGCATTTAATAGAAAAACGTGCATCTTGAATACTCTTAAATTACACTCACCTGTTCGAGGGGCATTGCTTTGTAGTTTGTTGAATTTATTTGAAGCCAAAAATTATAGTTTACCTTGCTTCGTTCAGCAGAAATTTCGAGCAACAATGACGCCGGCCGGCAGAGTTGTATTAGAGGTGGAGAACTATCGATAGCACTATCGCCACTATCGATGGTTTGGCACTATCGAGCCACTATCGATGGCAGCAGACACCTTCGATAGTGGCCCATCCACTATCGATAGTGCCGTCGATAGTGCGCTTCTTACAACCCTAAACAATTTTTTCGCGCACTTTCTGTGTCGGCGCCAATTGCAAAATACCGAGGAAAAATTTAAAAGCAAGAAAAAATTAATTAAATTAATATGGATCGCTTTTTAAATCTGAGTATGTTTACTATATTATATACATAAGTGTTTTGATCTATAATTTGTTAAATTTAAGGTAAACGTCGAGTGTCTTCTCATCAAGTGCCGACAAGCCGGACTGTGAGTGCTCCTCTAGCACAGACTCTGAAAAAGACTTGGAACCAAATCGACAGAGTAACAAAAAGAAGTCGAAAATTTCACATGTTTGGAAATATTTTAAAAGGTCCGACGACAAGAAATATGCCAACTGAAACAACAAATATACAACTGTTGTATGTCGATAGATGCGATAGTCAAAGTAAATTAAGCGGTGTGGCAGCCTTAGCTTCCGAAAAAAGCTCCTTTCCCATATTCAGATCAAATTTAAAAACCGAGTTCATTTGAGCAATTCTCCAAAGTGAGCGAACGAATTGAGTTTATTGCTGTCGATAAACGCCGACCAGCTGACTGCGTTCGATTGTTCATTGTAGCTGTATTGTTGCAATCGGTTTTTCAAATTTAAATTGATATTCAAAAATTGTTTTGGATTACGATTTGCATATGTTTAAACAAATTGATGATTACAATAATTGAACTGACACTTAACTAGGACTAAAATGCAAAGCGACAATAATTGAATACATGCATGACTACTTGAAATAGATACCTTACAAAGCATATTAAAACATAAAAATACAAAAAAAAAATAAATAAGGATTCGATAGATTTAAAGATAAACATGGAAATAAATATTTGGGACTTTGGACTAAACACGGTTGGAATCGTTGCCTAAAAGTGGAATTCCAACCGTATATGTGGCATTGGTGGCATCCAATGTTTGATTGGGATCGTCGCATCGAGCACACGGTCCAAAGATGCGCAGCATGCGCGAAGCCAGCGATTTTTTTCTTCGGCCAATATGAGCATTGGCCGTGTACTGCATGAAACCAAATGATTGACTCTGAGTGCTTGTGTTGTTGCTGCTATCGGCATTGGAGTTGGAGTTGCCCGTAACTTGATTTAATGAGACCAGCTCGATGACACGGTTGTTGTGCTTGTCGATGTAAATGATATCCCGGCGATGACTCCAATCACCCACTGGACCAAAGTTAATTGTCTGACCACGATAACGGGGCTGCGGTGATCGCAGCTCGTGTCCCTCAATCTCGATGGCGGAGTCGTTGCTGCTTGGATGACTGCTGCCGGAATTGTTGGTGGTAATACGATTGGAGCTGCTCGGCTGCGAGTTAATGTCAGCACCCCCTCCAGCTGCAATTGATGGATATACATAGGAAAAGTTGAATAGTTTGACATTGGACATACCTGTAATAATAATGGCATTCCCATTGGCATCCACCTCGGAGCAATCGTTGCTAAAGTTCAATAAAAGTGGCTTTAGATTGCCGCTCATCTTGGTTGACTTATTGGGTTCAGGACGGACACTGAGTAATGGTATTTCAATGGATCCATCGCGGCTGTCATATGTGATATCATTAAGATTTGCATTGGGATGTGGCGTCGCATTGGCGGCGATGGCAGGCATGTCCGACAGGTCGGATAGATGCGACATGTGTGCTGTGGTCAACGCCACATCCGTTTGTGTGGCCTTTGCAACTCTCTCTCTCTCCGTCTCGTTCTCGCTGTGGTGGGGCAATGTCGGATAATACATCAGGGAATGCAGGGAGTGGCCAAGTGTACTATTACCACCTACTGCTTGGCGTTTTAGTTTGTCCTGGCACTCAGCCAAGTCGTTGCGTGCAGCATCAAAGTTCTTCCTCAACAGGACGACTTCCTCGAATTTCTTGAAGAGCTTCGACTCCAAATAGTCGATACGTGAGTCTTTTTCGGTCAACAAACGTTCATAGCTTTCATCCCGCGAATTTGTGTTCATTTCGCTGCTGTTTGCCGTCGATAAAGACTCATCCAGCTTTTGTTGATCCTCGGCATTGCCGCGTGGCGTCAAGGATTCTGGCATGGATCGATGGCGTTGAAATACGCCAGATGCATTGCGACGCTTCTGTTCCGTATCATCCATTTCGGCAATATATTTTCTCACCTTGCTGGTCACGTGCTGATAGCGACGCTTCGTGTATGCCGAATGTATGTCCTGGTAGGAAATCGCTTTGCTGCTCCGCGCACTTCCCAATTGTGCATTTGAGTGTGAACTCGTAATACCATCATTGTTACCTGCACCTGCCAATTTCATTTATCAATTTGTTTAAATCGAATTTCAAGATGACTTTACCACTTTTAACTTCCTCATGATCATGGTCAAGACCCACGGGATCGCTGGCACAAGTTTCTTCGGAGCAGTCGCTGTTCAAAAATGGCGACTCATTTTCTTGGAAGAGTTCCAACTCAGGGAGTTCCAGGCGCACGTTGCATTGCCGTTGAAGGCTTCGGTTCTTGCAAACTGATGACGCGTTTAAATTGTCGAAGAGATCGTCTGCGGGGAAGCTTTCATCCTGCAGACTCATTTTAAACATATAAAATTGCACATTAACAACTTTTTTCACAGTTGTAGCAGTAGCTGCTTGTGCAAAATCCACAAATACATTAAAACAAATTCAACTTGGAAGAGCACCGTTATATACCTGCAGTTCAACAAACCGATGCTGCCACCCAGAAAAAAGTAAACGTCTGGCAACCTTTCAATTAAAGAAAAATATTAAAAAATAGGGATTTTTCCAAAAACTAACTATTTTCAAATAAAAATTGGCAACTCTGCTGACTGTGAATCAAATCATTCCGATTAAATTCAATTGATAGTATCGCACAATTTTATCGAATATCGCTTTAAAATACATTATCACCAAAAAAGCTATCGATGTATAAATATTTTTTATCAACAACTCAAAGTAGACAGTGTTGCCAACTCATCAACGCTTTAAAAAGCTATATCAACATTTAAAAATAGCTAGAAAAAATTAAGAAATCTAGAAGAAAGCCAGATAAAAAGTTTTTATACTGCTTAGATTGACTTTATATTATATATATTATATTACAACTATATACAACAGTAATCTAGTAGTAATAATTTCAAATATTTCTAGTAGTTCTTTTAACTTCAAGAAAGCGATTGCTATTCGAAAAACACCAGATCTGACGGGAAAAAAAGCTGAATTGGCAACGCTGAAAGTATACCGCGTCGGTCGCATCGCAGTGTAAATAAACTTGGCGTATGGGTCGCATTTAATTAGATAATACGGAAAGTGCGGCGGCCGACTAGAGCTCCAGCTGATATTCGCCAACATCGTGGTTCGCTCCCCATACGTGACGTATAAAGGCGGCGATTGGCAGCGGGTGCGGTAGCAGCAGCGGCAGCGGCTAAAGAGAGACAGACACCAAAACAACAGCAGAAACAGAATCCGAATCGAGTAAAAAGAAAAAAAAAGTAAGCGGTTGGAATTCGACTAGCTGTGAAATGTGAAAAGCGAAACGGAGGCGGTTTGTGTCAGTTTTGTTTGGCAGAAACACAAAATTAAATCAAAAAATTAAATTTATTAAAAAAAAATAATTTAATTTAAGTTCGTTCAAAATTTCCATGTATTTATAGACAAGAAACCCTCCACCTCCACCAAATATCTCAAGAGGGTGGCGATAAAACACGACGCCACAACAATAACCACATCAAAAATAATATAGAAAAGCGGCTAGAGAGCAACGTAATCTTGTAGGGAACAGTCGACAACCGGAAAAAGCCGGACAACGAAAAGCAAAATTCCCAACTCCATCCATTTCGCACACTTTGGTCAGGCCGATGGTGCCCTTGATTACTTCAACGACGCCTGGAATATGGATAAGCGCATTAATTCCGGATCCGGCTGCTACGACTACAGCAACACGGTCGTAGCGGCTGCTCCAACAACAAAGCACTATACACACGCCCAGAGGCAGAACAACAACAAGCAACAGCAGCAGCAACTTATCAATACAACAACAACAGCTCGAGGAGGCAATTCCAGTCCCAAATTGGCAGCCACATTTCAAGGCATGAGTGTCAGTGTGGTACAGAGCGCCAGCAGCGGCGTTCACTCCTGGCCAATATCGCGTCAGGACGAGAAGTCGATGCTGACCACATCAACAACAATTGCTACTGCTGCTGCTGCAGGCTCAGCTGTTCGCAGCAAGCAAGTTCCAATGACGATGCTGCACAAGCAGCACAGTAACAACAATAATGCTGTGAAGCTCCAGAAACCGCCGCCGCCGGCCATAGAACAACAACAACATGCGGTGATAAACGCGGGCATCAGGACGAAGCCGCGCAATAAAAGCGAAGGTAGGAGGAGGCAACCATTTTGATTTTTGCGTCTCTTTATTTCTTATTTCCTATGGCAAGCACTGATTGTTTTTTCTGTGTGTGTGTGTGTGTGGTGATTGTATGTGTCTTTAAATCTATTTTTGTTCACAACTTTCGTTGTACTTGCGAACCAGTGTTGCCAACTTAAGCTGTTTTTCTTGGGTTAAATGTTGAAAAGGCTAAATTTTCCAACAAAAAATTTGATATTTTCTTCATGTTTATTAACATTTTATTAATTTTCAATAAGTTGTAATATCCTCCCGAAGTTTATCATAATAATATGTATTCAATATATTTTTTATGGTGCCTAAACAAATCCCAGAGCTATCGCTAACTATGTGTTCAAGAAATATAGCACGTACAATGGGATCTGACAAATCTTATCGCAGACAGAATTTGAGTTTTGGGCATAACACCCAAAACAAAAAATGTAAATCTTATTTTATACAGCCAGATGTGACGATAAAATGGCTGTTTTGGCAACACTGTTACGAACGATCAAGGGAGGGCGAGGAAGAGTGCTGCCATATTTTGGAAAAGCAACAGTCACATAAGTAATGTAAATATTAACCGTAATTATACTCTATCTACCCACAGAGGCCATTGGTGATCTACTGCAGCGCATCCCCGACATTGGACACATATTCGATGTCCACAGCCGCATTGGCAATGGCACCTTCAGCACCGTCCTGTTGGCGACGCTTAAACGGGAGTCTCATCTGCCGGACAACATGCGTCGCAAATTTGCGATCAAGCATCACATACCCACCAGCCATCCGGATCGTATTATGAAGGAGTTGCAATGTATGACCGATATGGGGTATGTGTTAATTCAAATTCTTCAGAAAAGAAAAATAATTACGATCAAATAGCTTTTATAATTTATAAGTGTGCGAGTGTGTGTCGGCTGCCGACTTACCGTTAACAGCGTCACGAACGACGTCAGTCGGTAGCCATGTAGACGTCTCCTCCACTCTACGTGCCTACGTCAATACGTCATTGCAATTTATTTAAGTTGCCATTGCCATTGCCCCAACGTTTATTGCACTTTCACACACCATTCACGTGCCCTGTTCTCAGTTACACCGCGACTCTCCATCTCTCTCGCTCTCTTGCTTGACTTTTGTTTTTCGCATTTGGTTTGCTCGTGTAACGTTTGTTTACAAATCATACAAACAATTCAATACACATGCACATATTCTCTTGTATGTGTTTGTGTGTGGAGGCGTTTGCACCCACATATGTACATATGTATGTATGTATGTACAAACAAAGAGCGCAAAGTGAATATATTTTTGTCATGTCCTGCCGTGTTATATATCGATTATACAATATGTATATCGATAGACGCCCCTCTGCTTAGCTGAGATTAGATAAGTCGCATACAAATAGACATCGTGTATTTATGTATGTATGTATTTAGTTATTAGATTATCGCCATTAATATTTAAAGCCAAATGCAACTGCCAGCTGACTTCGATTCCGTTAGGGATTGCTTTCGCTTGTTTTGCATTTTGAATGCCTGGCCCCAACCAACTGATTGAATATAAATGTGAGGCGGAGAAACAGAGGACAACATGATGCTTTGTGCGTGGGCAAAGAAGGTGGGCGGCTGCTTGGGTGGTACATAATATTTGTCTGACCAACCGACCGACCGACCAGCCGGCCGGCCGGCCGGCCCGTTAACCGATGAGCCAGCTGGCTCTCCTTTCTGTCATTCTCTTTATTTGTATGTTTCTGTTTTTCTCTCCCAGCCCTGCCTGCCTTGTTTGTCCTAAGGTGCCGAATGCTTAAGTGTATGTCTCTCGCTTACTCTCTGTGTTAAGTATATCTACATATTTGTATATCTTTCTCTATTCGTTCAACTTGCGCAAATTCCGTTGCCCAATTGCGTCACAGCGTTGATAATTATGACTGGGACTCGGATTGGGTCGTGCGCAATGCTTTGCGAATTATCATCGCTGTGACGTCGGCAGACTGTCGACGTGGGCGGCATGGACCTCTTACGTCGTGTGCTTACGTCTTTGTCTGGAAGGGCTTAAATAATAATCATCGTAATAATCGGCAAAGCTTTAAAGCCGCTTAAAGATGTGGATTAGGTAACTTACTGCTTCGCCGTCATGTTTGACATTGATTCTTTGCTCTTACAACATTTGATCCGGTTCAGCGTTGGTTGAGGGAACTGGTTCGCCGCATTTTTGACATTTAGAGTATTCAACAGGTATTTTCGATCAGTAATCGGTCCTTTACTTGTGGTGAATCAGTAATTATATAGATTGTAAACACACACTGACTTCTAGTGATGGGATATATACATATATAAAACGGACCTGTTGAATATCCCCATTTGCTCTTATAACATTTGATTCGGCGTTCCGACTCTGAACTGGCACAAAAGCTCTTTTTATATCGCTTCCAATTGAATCTATTTTTTCCCGTCTCTCTCTCTCTCTCGGTCTCTCGTTCTTTAAATTACATGCTTCCAATCTAATCTCTCTCTTCTCTTTTAGGGGCACGGACAACGTGGTGGGGATTCATTGTTGCCTGCGCTGCGAGGCATCGGCGGCTTTTGTGATGCCCTACATGCCACACGACCGCTTCCATGACTTTTATACCAAGATGGATGTGCCGGAGATCCGGATGTATATGCGAAATCTGCTCTTGGCCCTGCGACATGTTCACAAATTCAACATTATCCATCGGGACGTAAAGCCGAGCAACTTTCTATATAATCGCCGGCAGGGACAGTTTCTGCTTGTGGATTTTGGATTAGCGCAGCATGTGACTGTCTCACAGCAGCAGACTGTTCCTGCTTCTGGTGCTGCTCTGCAGGATTTGAGAAGAGGCAACATTGTCATTGGCAACAGCAAGCGTCCAAGGGAGCGGGATTCGCTGTCCGCCTCACAGCAGCAGGCAGGAGCAGCAGCAGCAGCTGCTGCAGCTGCCAATGCAAGGGAAACGGATGCCACGTTGGGTGGCGCCGTTAAACGCATGCGTCTGATCGAGGAGACGACGTCAAGCAGCTGGAACAAGATGCCCCTAAAGCCGGTCAACGAGATTGCGCAGAGCACAAAGGGAAGTGTCGAATTAACGACGCCAGATGATTCCAAGCAGAGCCTAGCCGATGCCGGCGATGCACTTGCTCAATCCCAAGTCCAGGGGGAGCAGCAGCCGGCGAGCAGCGGCAGCAGCAGCAAATACAACACGAATCGAACAGCTGGCGGGAATGGAAAATGCTTTTGCTTTGCAAATCCCTCCGTTTGCCTCAACTGTCTGATGAAAAAGGAGGTGCACGCCTCGCGAGCTGGCACTCCTGGCTATCGGCCGCCGGAGGTGCTGCTCAAGTATGCGGATCAGACAACCGCTGTGGATGTATGGGCGGCGGGCGTTATTTTCCTCTCCATACTGTCCTCAGTGTATCCGTTCTTTAAGGCGCCCAACGATTTTGTCGCTCTCGCCGAGATCGTGACCATATTTGGTGATCGGGCTATAAGGAAAACGGCGCTGGCATTGGAGCGCATGGTGACAATTAGTCACAGATCAAAGTCATTGAATCTGCGCAAGCTGTGCCTGCGCTTCCGTCATCGTTTAATCTTCAGCGATGCTCAAATGATTAGGAAATATGAATCACCCGATGGCAGATGCGATGTGTGCAAGAACTGTGATCAATACTTTTTCAATTGCCTCTGCGAGGAGAGCGACTATGTGACCGAACCCCTGGATCCCTATGAATGCTTTCCGGCCAGCGCATATGATCTTCTTGGTCGCCTGCTTGAGATCAATCCACATAATCGCATCACTGCGGAGGAGGCGCTCAATCATCCATTCTTCACCGAGCAGCCAGTGATTGCACAACCTGCTGCACCTGTCGTGCCGCCACGGAAAGTTCGCGCCGAGCCCACGACGACGACGCGCAGGCGCGCTCCCAAAACGGCAGCAGCAGCAGGAGGAGGAGGAGGAGCAGCTGGAGCTGGAACTACAGCTGCTGGTAACCAACAGTCAATGGCAACCGGCGAGCAGCTGCATCCAACTCTAAACAAACTGTGAAACTAGTCGAAACTACACAATATCCTGTATATATATATGTACACATATACATATTTATACACACATTAGAAATTAAACTTTCACCAGTGTCAGACTTTGTATATATGTATATACATATACAACCACACACACACACACACACGCACACCAACACATACATCATCAACACTGCCCAGTCATAATTCATGAAATGTCCAAAAAGGGCTTAGGATACTCCAATTGCCGCCCTCATATGGAACCCCCCTCAACATGGACCCAAGTCTACTCCTCTTACTAATCCCATAAACACTTGAAACTGTTTGTTACTATATACTCAAAAGTCCAAAATGCGAATCAGAATTTGATTGGTTTTCGATATCACTAAATGTACACCAAATATACATACATAAAATTTATATAATATATACATACTATAAATTAAATTAAATTGTTTTTTTTTTGTATTTTTAAAATCTATAACAGTTTTGGCAACGTATAACAGTATAACACCAGCTATATACCTATTGTATTATATAGAATGTATACATGTTGTATAATTCGAATAGATTTAATTGCATATATAAGTGTATATGACATATGTATAGGATAAATCAACTGAGCTGAGAACTACATACATATATACAATATATGACTCTTTATGTGTATATACAAACAAATATATTTATACGATGCTATTTCAAAAGAAATAACTATTATATCGATTTTAGATGGGTACTACGTGAGGATGGGGAATTTCTTCATGTCCTGACTCAAATAAAAGTCAATCTACACATGTTTTGTAACTTTTGCATTTATATTTCGGAAACTAAACATTATTTTCATCCAGTTGACATACATAAAAAAAATAATCGTATGCTATTATTTGTTGTCTACGTAACTAAGCCCTAAAAACTGTTGCAATTTATGTTGCCAATTTTTTAGCCCTCTTTCTGGTAGCTTTCTTGGATGGTGTGGGCTTTTCCTTTGTCTCCTCCTCCTCCATGGCGTTGTTGTCGGTGTTGTCTTCGGCAACTTCAACGACTTTGATGCGTTTCCCAGCGATGACATCGTCTTTACTTGGCTGCGTCTCAATGACACGCTTCTTGGGCTTCTGGAAGTTGCCACGTCCAGCTGCGCGTTCTGACTCCTCGATGCTGTACGGTTCTGTTTCGAGCGCCTTCATGCGACGCTTGTGCACTTTGGTGCGGAAATGCGCCTGCATGGATCTGTCATCGATAAAGTACTTGGCACAGTGCACACAGTAGAACTGGGCAAATCCCGGCTTTTCCAAGTCCACATTCTGATTGATGAGCTCAGCGCTGCGAGTGCGCATATCATCATCGATTTGGTCCAGATCCCTCCTGCGGTTGCGTACACGCCAGCGACGCTGCAGATGCGTATCGCCATAGTGCATCTTCTTTCGCTTCTGTACCATACCCATCTTGAAGTGCTTTTAGTATTTACTTCTTATAAAATAAATAAAATGATCCCCTGTTTTGTTTTGCAGTCCAGCGACTACACGTGTTTTTGTTTTGCACAACGTCACTCGCAGGCCCGACAGCTGGTAAACAGCTCAAAGTGCGAAATAGAATACTGTCAAAAGAGAACGTCGTTAAAAGCAAGAAACGGACAATAAATTCATTATTTACCCACGGAATTATTTAATAAATGTTTCTTGAAATTTACTGCGCACAAACAATTGTCAAAACTGAAATGCTTAGGTGCACACTGTAGTGGCACTGTGGTAGGGGTTAGGTGTGTACACACTGACTGCAATACTGACACCAGCTGTGTATACCCTGCACAGCTGTTTCCTATTTATTTATTAATTTGGTTTGCAATTCATATGATATAATAAGGTGAATTTAATAAATCTGAGTAAACATTTTATGCGTTCGTACATAATCTGATAATTAATTATATTTTATTCACATTGCGATCATTTCTCGTGTTGGTATCCGATAAGTAAATATGCTCGATTAAAATAACAATCGGCAGTGAATGGAAGCTTAATAATCGATGTTAACTTTGCCGCCATCAATGTTGGCAGCTTGGCGCAATTTAAGCCAAAGCACTAAAAAAATTTAACATTTGGCAAAAAATGATTAAATTTGATGAAATTTTTTAATTTGAAATTAGATAAAATGAAGGTGATCATTTCTAAGAAGCTTGGGAAAGAAGTTGTATAATTGAATTCTAAAGAAATACCAAAAAATTTACAAAATTCTAACAAAAATTGTGTAAACATTTTCTAAGTTCTAGCTTCAAAATTAAGAAAAATTAAAGAAAAAGGCTTTTCGGAAAAACACAATTTTTTAGTATGGGACAATTATTGCCAGACGTTATTTTTCTGGGTGGCAGCTCGGTTAAAAAAATGTTGGCTATTTTCTTAGCGATTTTATTTCGAAACTCAGCTATATTTTTTTGCTTTCCCACCAGAAATAGCTATTTTTCTTCAAGTTGGCAACACTGGCTGCTATGAAGGAGGTGGTTTTTTAATCGTGCGAACAAGTTGTCTGCGGGCAGACGTGCGCTTTTGCTTTCATAAATAGCAATACGGCGAAAATAAGTAAATAACACAGAATTATAAAATAAACAATAACTCAATTGCAGTGTGATAATGCAACAAAGTAACAATGCAAGCGCATATCGAAATACAAACATAAATATGTGATTAAATAACGATGTCAGTGAACTTTTCTTAATATTTTTTTCTGTTATAGTTTGTGCAAAATGAACAAAGTGCATTAGTGAAGACAATAAACATTTGCAATAAATTGAAGCTTATGATTAAACCATATGCGAACAGTCAGTCGGTCGTAGTCGTCGTTATTGTTATTCTTGTTGTTGTTGATTGTAGATTGTTCAATTATGCCGTTATGGACAAACAGCTGTTCTGATTGTGCATCTCTGATGTTGCATGCAGAGCAGCTTCCTCAGCATGTGAAAGCTGAACGTTAATGTGACTTACCATCATTTTATTACTACGATATACTGGCACAGTGCGAGCTTGTGTATGTGTGTGCTCATGTATGCGTGTCGATGTTGCATACATATACATATATGAAAACAGTGATTACACTCTCAAAAATATACATATATCTTTCTTATTGTTTTTGTTTTTACTGACTTCTGTTTCAGCTTTGCACATTCCGTTGAGTTTTTATACCGGCATTCGCATTCTTATTCGTAATCACAATATCACAGGGGCAGCCATCAAGTGCAGTGCAGTAAGTACCCTTATATACAATGTATGTATGTATGTATGTACATATACAATAACAATATGTAATTGTTGCTGTAGTTGCTTATAATACACACTTATCAATAAATAAAAGAACGTGCGAAGCTCGTTTATCAGTGGCTCGTTAATCAGTCGATTTGCCATTTAAACAATTACATACATAAATAAATGAATGTATGCATTTGTTTGAAACTTGCACACTTAAGCAAGTCACGTGCATCTGTGTTGGTATTTAAATCTTTTTTTGTTGTTGCTTTGTGATCGATTTTGAATTTAGTTCGAATCGTGCAATATTTGCAATTGTCTCGCAACTCTAGTGCCCCGCTCACTGTGACGTAACACACACAGCTCCCCCGAAACGCCCAATCAATGGATCCCCAACTCGTTTCGGCTATTCAAAACTGAACGCACTCACAAAGACATGCATATTAAATTGCTCACAGTCTCCGACTGACAGCTGCCAAAGTGTGTCTCTCTTCCTCTCTCTTTCTCTATTAACAGTGTTGCCCAAACTAGTTTGCACATTAAAAATGATTACAAGTGTTTGCATTGCGATGCACAATAGATCAAATGTCCTCTTCGATAACTACAAATAAATAAATGCAAACTAGTAATTTTAAGAGCAAATACACGAGTCAACAGTGTGATAAATATGTACTAAATAGATGTAAGCATATATTTAAACTGCATTCAGTAATATAAAGTCACATTCCCTGCATGCATTTATCGATAATTGAGTGCCGCCATCTTTGATTCTCTCATTTCCTTTTCATGCGCGTAAATAACGACTTACTTGAGTTGTCATATCAACAAAAGTTATGAAAACACCTTTTTGGACTTACGGTAGCCGTATTCACAGTTGCTAATAGCTGCTAATGTATCCAGCTGAAATCGAAAGTCTTCGCGTAAGGCAAATACTACATCATAGAAAAGGAGAATGGGAGAAAGAAAAAAACAAAAACAAATCAGGCAACCAGACAACATTAGCTTAATCTTTTAGACTGTGGCGGGGGGGAGTGTTGCATAATTGCGGGTCAGCGTCAATGTTGGCAACGCGGTATGCAACTTTACAATTGGAAACCCCCCTAATACACACATACTATGTACATACGTAATTATTTTCGTAGATTTGTGGCTCAAGTTGAATTTTAGATAATTCCGTCCGTTGATTTTTTGCTGCAAAGCAAAAGTATTTCTGTTCAATTGCATATATTTATAATTTTTTTTTGTTTTATTTTTTTTTTTGTTATGATTAAGCTAGTCTCAAAGCAAGTACAGCAAATTAATAACCTAACCAGAATGAATTGGAGTACAGGTAAAAAGACAGCTAAGACTACAGCTGGAGAGCCTCGTATCAAGAAATCAAAAATAGAAATATTACTTGCCGATGAGAATGATGAGAATGAAGAGAATGATTTGCCAAAAGATGTCGTGAATCGTGCCCAGAAATCCATATCGATGTCTGCGATCAAGCCAGAAGTCTTGGATCCATTCAGTGTGTCTTTAATTCAAATTGTTAAGGACGAAGAGAAGAGGGGAATCATTGAGTTGCATGTGGTGGCAAACAGTATTACGAATCCTATTGATAAGCAAAGCGCTGCCATTCTGATCACACTGCAGTCGCTATTTTCCCATCAGCTTCCCCAGATGCCCCGTGAATATATCAGCCGGATGGTGTTCGATCCAACGCACAAGAACTTGGCCCTTATCAAATCGAAGCAGACGGTTGGCGGCATTTCTTTTCGTTCGTTTCCATCGCAGGGCTTCACTGAGATTGTCTTCTGTGCCGTCTCGATGTCGGAGCAAATGAGGGGCTATGGCAGTCATTTGATGAATCATCTCAAAGATTACATTGTACAGAAGGGCATCAAGAATTTGCTCACATTTGCCGATTTGAATGCCATTGGGTACTTTAAAAACTGGGCTTTTCCCAACAAATTCGGCTGGCCCGTCCTGTCTATCAGGGATTTATCAAGGAGTATAGTGGCGCAACTCTAATGCACTGTGAACTGCATCCAAGTATCGTGTATACGGAGTTCACATCGATAGTACAACAGCAAAGCAAAATCCTCAAAGAGATCATACAGGAGAAACAAACTGGGGCTCAAATCATTCGACGGGGTCTAATGTGCTTCAAGGACGGCCTCAGAGCCATACCCGTTGACTCAATTCCAGGCCTACGAGATGTCGGATGGAAGCCACAAATCAATACAAGCCGCAAAGGGCCCAACAATAATAGCATTGACGAATTAGTTGATCCTTCAAAACTCATGACCGTCTTCACCTGTGTCCTTCAAGCTGTGCGTAACCATCCCTTGGCCTCGCCATTTCTAAGCCCCGTCAATGAAAGAGATGTTCCCGATTACTATAAGATAGTGAAATATCCGATGGATCTGTCCACAGTTGGACAACGTCTAAGTCGGGGCTATTACAAGACACGTCGCCTCTTCATGGCCGATATGGCAAGAATCTTCTCGAATTGTCGCATGTACAATTCCGCGGACACCGACTATTATTGCAGTGCCAACATCTTGGAGCGCTTTTACCAAATCCAGATGCGTCAACTGAGTTTGTGGGACAAGAAAATAAGCGACGATGAATGATGAATCCGACTGAATCAATAATATATATGTATATATATATATATTTTAGTATTATAACATTTAAGTTCTAGTCATCACAGTCATTATCACAAATAATGATTATAAATTAATTGAAGATTTGATCAGATCTTGGACAACAATTAAAAATGTTAAAATCTTATAGTGTTGAAGCATATTTGTAAAAGGCTTTGGTAGCATAAATAAATGTTGGAATTGATTGTGCAGCCTGTTAGACCAGTTGACCAGAGGCAAGCGAAGCTTCAAGGTGAACGTCTATTTAAGTCTGGTTGGCATCTGAATAACTGAAAGGCTGTGAAACCGTTATGGGTTATAGCTCTTAGTTGGGGTCAGATATAATCGTGTATGTATATATGTATGTTAAAAGTTAAGAATTAGAGTATGATTACACTTGGTGTTCAAATGATTTGCCTTATCTTAAGCAACACACACTCTGAAAGTTGAAATTCCAAAAACCTCAACTGCTTTTTATTGCGGTTTCTTTGTTAGAGACTCTTGGAATAAGATTGTGAATACTTGTTTGTTATTATTGTTATTCCGAATAACTTAAGAGACAATTTTAAGTTCGCTCTCTCTCTCTCGTTCTGTCGTTCTTTAAGCTCTTGTGGTTAACCTGGTCAGATAGCTACCGGATCATTAATGTAGAACGCGAGTCACAACTCGTTTCTCATTGCGGGTAAATACGTGTTTTGTTGATCAGTGATCATATCCCCGGACAGACTCATTACAGACTCGCGTGACTATTTAATTGCAAAAGCAAGAGAAATAGAAATATAAATTGATGGAGAACAGAGCAGTAGATGGAATCATTTGAATTTCCCAAAAAAAAGTAATTATAGTATATGTACACAGAAATCTTATTGCAAACGATCGTTGATTAAGTCAACCCATGTATTTGTTATCTGCGATCATATATTACACAAAGGTGAGACGGCACTAGAGTATACAAGAGAGAGAGGGAGCGTTTTCATTATAATATATGATATACATGACGTATTTTTGTTTAAATCCCATTCCCATCCATTATAATATCTATTTATGAATGACCTTTAAAACACTATGTTACCCCTTTTTTTTTCCATATTCTACTGATTGCATGCACCACAATAACAACAACAATTACAAAAAAAAAACCCTCTAATGCACGTTATCATCGTCGTCTGGTATTCTGATATGCAAACCACAAAACACACAACAACAATCTGAATTCCCCCGATTGTTATTGTTATTCACTTTTTAGTAAAGCCTTCCCTCTACCCCACAAAAACAGATACATATGTACTCAACTCAAGTCTTCCTGGCCCAAAACGTCAATTTGCGGTATCCCAAAGTGTGGTTAAGTCTGATAAGTAGTATTGTATGATATACCATAAGAATTTTGGGATCTATGGCACAGTCGGAAAAGTGAACTAGTAAGACAATTACATAGAAATATTATAGAAAGTTAAAAACAATTTTGGAAACTTGCAATTTAATATAAAATTCACTACAATTTGCAAATTTCTAGCAGTTAACAAAGGTATATTGAGCTACTTTAAATAAATATTAGGATTTTTAAAGAAATATACCAAATATATACTTTTTAAAACTCATAAATGTTGAGATATAATTAAAAAGTCAATATAATTGCTTTATTACAAGAGGATTAATTGAGAAACTATGGATAAGTAAATAAGTAATAATAAAACTTTAAGAAACGTGTTTCTATATAAAAAATTAAATAAAAGACTGTGTGCAATATAGGGTATCGCATAGTTGAGCATCATCTCATTGTTAATGTGCAATCATAATCGATTAGTGAGGTTAGAGTGAAGTTGGATGCCATATTGACATCCCCCTCCCTCTCAAGGCATTCACGCATTCGCACGCCAAGTAATGTTGGGAATTTCATTAAATGTTCATTTGAACTGAACTGCGTCCGGAATGTGCGACCTTTAAGGGAATGGGAATAGGAATGGGAATTGGAATGGGTGGGGCATAAAGTGGGAAAGTAACTGGTCTCTATCGCATTCAGATTGAGCTTTGAGCTGTGCTCTGTGTGCCGGGTGAAAGGTGTGCTGAGTCATTTGAATGATTTACTTTCTAGTTGCCAGCTGTGCAATTGATTGTGGACCCGAAAACCCAGTTAAAAATATGTATATTTCTAGTTGAATCTGTTATTTTTGTTTGTTGTTGTTTTAATTGCTTTGATACAAATTTTGGCACTTAACTTTCACCATTCGCAATACAGATACAGATAATAAAGGGCCACGATTCCAGAGCAGCAATAACACAAATTCGAAATGGACGCACATGCTCATGCACATCATCACGCCCCCAATGTCGGTGAGTAGTTGCGCCCATTTCAGCTGAATTTTCTGTTGCTAATGAATCTCTGCTTTTTTTTTAGAGCTGATTGATCATTCCTTGCACATGGCAGCACATGGCAGCAGTATGGATTCGACGACGCTTAATCCACCCCTGGTGACGCCTCATGGGGAGGCGGCCATGGACATGAGCATGCATGAACATGCTCATCATCATCATGCCGGCGGCACGGGCACTGGCATGGAGCACATGATGTCCATGGCGGTAAGTGGATGAGATTGACAATGTAAATTGATAGATTCCTTTAATTTCCATTCGCTTCCTTTGTATAGTTCCACTTTGGTTATAATGAGACCATTCTATTCTCCTGGTGGCACATTGAGACGGTGGGGGGTCTCATTGGTTCCATGATAGCCATCTTCCTGTTGGCCCTGCTCTACGAGGGCCTCAAATACTATCGCGAGTATCTGTTCTGGAAGACATACAATCTGCTCGAGTATCGGCCGGTAACGGGACCACAGCGTAATCCGGAGGCGCCACGTCTTCCTCCTCCAGCTGCCGCAGCGCCGTCGCCCGTGCAGTGAGTAATCCCCCCCCCCCCCTCCATCTCTTTTACAGATCCTCCAGTTGCATGTTGTTTCGAGTTTCGTTTGCGAGTTCGTCCTGTGCCTGCACCTTGTGCTGTCTTTTGTAAATATTATGTCTAATGCTTTCTTTTATCTCATTTTTTTCTCTTTCTCTCGTTTTCGTTTTCGTTGCCGTTTACCGTTAAATATCGTCTCTTGTGTGTATCATTCGCCAAAACAAAACAAAACAAAACAAAAAACAAAACCAAATATGCTTTTCGTTCAACATCAACATCAAAATGTAAATTATTCACATCATCATCTTGTTTATTATTATTCAACACTCGACTGTACAAAAAAAAAAAAACAAACCGAAAACAAAATAATCAAATAATTATAATTATAATGCTATTATTATTGATATAAATGCTAAAACAAAACAAAACAAAAATCGCAATACGCTTGCATATTGATAACGATAACGATAACAATTTGATACTGATCTCCCCTCCTCCTCCTCCATCTGTATTCGTATTCGTACACACGCAACTGTTACCCGTTTCCTGTTAACCGTTAACTATGCCCACGCCACAAATAAATCATTTCCTCAGATATGTTGGCGAAGTTGTGCACAAACAACCGTAAGTATCCCAAGAGTCCTCCAACTGTACCGCATCCCACTTGTAATATCTTATACATATGTACATATATGATATTATTAATTTGCACATTTAAGTTAAGTGTGTCCGTCTGAAACACTCACGTCTCTGATTTATTGGCTATGACAAATTGTTGCCAATTTGGACGCCATCTGTTTCCCGATATCCGATACTTGATATAATCGATTCCCCAGATTCTAGAGTCTAGACAGCCCGCCAGCTGCGTCCCTTAAATAACAATAAGTAACAACTTACATACATAGATATTAACTGCACTCCTTGCGGAACATTTAAATGATGCACATTATTTACGTAGTTCTATTAAATTGTGAATATAAGTAGCTGTAGAATTATTGTATACAAATTATTAGAATATTTTACTTAACAAATGCACTTAGTAATTAAACATTTGACTGAAAGTAATCACAGAACACTTTAACAGAAACTGTAATGTCACAATTCTGTAATAGCTTTCAGCATAACTACACAGAGAGCAGCTCTATCTCTCTCGCTCTTTCTCTCTAATAAGCTCAGCGCCATAAGCAGTCAAGCCGATACATGTATCGATAACTTTTAGTATTTAATCTATGTTGATTGATCGATTTAAAGCGCTCAAAACGTTTAATGCAATTAACGAATTTGAATGCTAGATTTTATTTATTTATGAACAATTACGAATCCACAGCTGAATAAGTTGCCATATAAATCATTGTTTGTTAATTTGTTTATGTTTTTATATCACAATGCAAGTTTCGTTATTATATGGGGCAAATGGGTTGATCAACTTGACACGAAATTGCTTCTAATCAAATGTATTAATTGTGTGCCACAGACCGACGATGCTGTCCATCAATCATCTATACCAGACACTGCTGCACGTACTACAGGTAACGCTATCCTTCCTGCTGATGTTGATATTCATGACATACAATGTGTGGCTCTGTTTGATGGTCGTGTTGGGCGCCGGCGTTGGATACTTCCTGTTCTGCTGGAAGAAATCGGTCATTGTGGATGTGACGGAGCATTGTCACTAGCAGCGAACCAGGGCCACAGACAACACAACCAGGGAGCCGATGTTCCACTCCAGCCAGCTTTGTCTCACAGATGAAACACCATGACAGATGCTCCGAATCGGAACTCAAGCCGGAACTGGAGCCGGAGCTGGAACCTGAACCTAAAAGCCTAAGTTATCGGGTGCTAAACTGAATAATGCCCATTATCTCGAAATGTCAACACATACACACACACACACAGGCGTTCTTCCCATTTGAACACACACACACACACACATTTTTAGGTATTAACGTATTTTTTTATCAGTGCAAAAAGCATTTGCTAGCACGCAAATTTTATAAACTACATAAACTGTGAATTTTTTCAGAAGAATTTTAAAAACTTTACACAAAACAAAGAAAAGCTGCTGCGATTTGGGCACACTTTTCTTGCAAGCAGCATAATTTGAATTTAAGTTGAAAGTGCAAAGAACAAAATTCAATAAATTTCTAAAGTTGCCCAGCAGATATTGTAAAAATTGTAAAAAAAAAAACTACACTAAAAGTAAACAGTGAATTTGTTGTTAGTTCTCAATGTAAGTTAGCAAAATAACAAATTTCTCAATTTGCTCAACATCCGTTATTTTTCTTTTTTGTATTGATTGCTATTTTTCATCCTCTTTCAATTGATTATCAATATTATTATACTTACATATACTTATTATACATCAAATTGTTAATAAAATACAACTTTTTTTATTATAAATATACATATATAATATATGTACATTCGTAAAAGACATAATTTTGATTTGTGTTTGCCAACAGTTTCTTTTTTTTTTTTAAATTTGTGTTATTATCGTAGACGTTGAAAATTTCGGAATAAATATGTTATTTGATTACCAAAATTGATATAAAAGATACATAGTTAAATAGACATTTAAAGAAATTGTAGATATTAAAGATGAATGCAGTAACTGGCAACAACAAAATTACAATACGTATACATATTATCTATACAAATAAATATATACAATTGCTAAAAGAAAATCAACTTTAAATTGGTCTTGTTTTTTTGTACTAAATACAAAAGCCTTGCTGATCAGATCTGTCATAAGTTTGTCAAAACTGAGCGGATTTGATTCTTGATTTATTTTTTTAAATGGAAAATAAAACTTGTTTTTTACAGGATGTCCCACACAAAAAAAGGTATCATAGTTTTTTTTTTTGTATCTAGATCACTTTTATTGAGCTTGATTATTCTTTTTTATTTCATAACTCTAATTTGCGATCTCTGATTTCAAATATGAACAGCGTCATTAAGCTTTATGAATTATGAAAATTGAATTTTAGATGAAACTTTTCTATTATATTATAAAGATTGGATTACCAATTCGCACAGCTGTCGAATGAGTAATTTAATTAGAATTATATTTATGAGCACCTGTTTTATTTTTACCCCCTCCCGTGCCAAGAAAAACAACAAATATTTTAAATTTTTTTTGAATTCGCAAACTTTTGCAAGTGTTTTCTGTATCATTTTTATTTTTTGCGTATTTTCTTTTGCTTTTGTTTTATTAGAAAATTATTGCGAGTCTCAAATTGAATGTTATTATCATTAATTGTAATAATTATTAATTGTAAATGTAGGTTATATATGTAATAATTAAAAACTTGCTTTACATGACTACATTTGTTGCTGTTGTCGTTAATTAGTTGTTGTTTTTGTGTATGTTGCTTTTTTTTTTTTTACTTTTGTTTCTCGTTCAAACATTAATGTATGCGAATTAAATTGAAATTAAAATATATTTTTACTAAAATACATAACGAAAGGCGGGTGCGACGTGTTATCCTTCACAAACGATTCGAAATTATGCGGAAGATCAATGAATTCGATACAAATATAGATATATATGTATGTATATATGTAAATAAATAAATATATATTTATAGTGCATCAATGGCAAATGTTTGTGAAAGATACTACGATGCCAATAGAATAAATTATATATGTATAACAATTGTTGTGGCTGTTGTGTCTGTGTTTTTTGTTGTTCTTCAATTCAAAGTGTGAAAACAGACAGATAAAGGCGGAGGAAGCAATATATAGGATTATAGGGTATATACATATACATATATATACTTATATATATATATGTATACATATGTATATATAGAGATAAAAGGAGAGAAATTGAAATTCACCTCGTATCTCATGCAGTTATTACATTTAACATGAGTGTAGTAGTAGATACGGTGATCCCGTCACCGTTACTCGTTACTCGTGACTCGTTACTCGTTACGGCGTCGTCTTCTTTCGTCTGTCTTGAAGAAATATTACTGGATGTTGTGGACATAGAAGTTACCTGGAGATAGTCTCTTCACCGCAGACAATCACAACAACAATTTCCCCCAAGTCAGAAAATGAGAGTTAGACAGAGAGAGAGAGAGAGAGTATTTGCTTCGCTCTCACGCCGCAAGTCGCATGTTGATCGTTGATCCTGCAATATTTGAGAGAAGAGCATGAGTATACAAAATGGCGATATAACAACAAATTTATCGATAACAATGCCCAGTGTAAGCTAACCCAACCCCAGCTGTGGGAGATATTCAACTCAAGTGAATTGTTGTTGTTTTGGTTTTTTTGAGGGGGAAAGTAGAGAGTAGTATGTATGAGATATAATACGAGTAAGATTGTTACGATTATCTCGAATGTCGTAAGTAAATTGTATTCACAGATATGTTACTGTTACGGTACTAAGAATCATATTTATATATATGTAATATACATATGTATTAATGTATATATTTTTTTTAATTTGCGAGTAGTAGTAGTATATCACAGAGGGAACTTTCAGGGGCTCGGGAAGGTAAGCAACAACTTGTTGAAGAACTTTTGCTAGTCTATTTAAATTTTGTAGTGTTTTTAAATGTATTTAAAGAACAATTTACCTGTGTAAGCGTTGAAATGGTGGGCAGTGGGAGGAAGGGGGCGTGGTTCAACATTACACAAGAGTGTAGAGGGGGGCGGGTTAACAAATACGTATCATGGCCTGCCTGGCATTCATTTAAATAGTAGTAAACATGTATGTACTACTCTCTCCTATCTAACTCGAGAATGTACATACAATAAGTATGTGATTTAATAGTAAGTTTACAATATTTTTTTTGACTTGTTTTCCGTTGAAATCAATTGCAATTACCTCGACTTCTTCTTCATTTTCATCATTATCTTCAATCGATTGCACATGATGTTTCGATATCGAATTCAATCCAAAAATTATCGATCACTTCAGTTCTTTGGTATTATTTTGTTGTTGTTTTTTTTTTGGTATTAAGTATGTACATGGGAAAGTACAACAGCAATAAACATGAATGAAAATTCGACATAGCCGAAGCTTCTATGCTCTTTCCATATGCATCAATTTCGAAAACGTATTAAAATTAAATATTTTATTTAAGATTTAGTATATTTGCTGTAACCCAGCCTTTTAACGGACAAACACAAGGAACGATAAATGAATGTAGTCAATTAATAAGGAAAGAGCATAAATATTATTTAAAGAAAATGTACCTGAATCGCGAGAGTCTCTGAAAGCCGTTTACTTGATACTGTTACTGTTCATGTGTTGTTGTTTCGTGTTTTTGAGAGCCTATTTTATTGACTACAAGAGATAGATTTTCATTGATAGACAGACAGAGAGATAGTAAGAAAAACACAGAGCGAGAGAGAGAGAGAGTGTGTGAGGACTACGTACCTCTGCAAAGGGTTGGTAGGGGGCGGGTCAACCCCCGATGGGGGTGTGGCAATGAAAATAAAACGATGATCCCTGATCGAAGATCGAATTCCCTGCCCATCAACAAAACACCACAAAGCACATGCCATTCCCATGCAATTGCAATAACGCGATCTGTGTGGATTTTTCATTACAATGGATGATTTATTTGGACCTATTTTCATTTTTTTTTTAACTTTAAGTAAAACAATAAAAATAGAATTGGATTTCGGAATTTTTGTTTTTGACACGTCAGAACCATCTCTGGCACAAATATAGTTTGTTTCATTCCAGTATTCCTATGCGGAACAGCGGAATCGAAACTTTTAAGTATAATTTGTAAGGTTCAATACAAAGGTAATGAACTTTTTAATAGTGTTGAAATGAAACACTCCCAAGTGGAACAATGGAATCGGAACGTTTAAGTCAATAAAAGGATCAGAGATTGTTATTTCAGGTCGCAATAAAGATTCCGACAGCCAATATTATTTAAAGTGTTTTATTTAAAATATATTTAAAAAAAAAATGGGTCCGTCACTATATCATAATATGGTATATGGTATATGCAATTATACATAAAAATTGTTGTTTTCTTGAGGTTAGTTAATTTGTTTGAGTCGAGTTGAGTTGAGTTTTAAATACCTGGTACAATCAATAGAACGTATTCTTCCAATAACAAGTACGATTACAATAAGGATACCTTCGTTCCCATCGATTCAGTGAGTAATATTTCATTTTGTAGGTGTTTATACATATGTAAGTGTTGGTGTATTGCTTATTTATATGTGTGTGTGTGAGTGTGTGTGTGTGTACATATGTGTGTGAATATGGGGTGGACGTGCTGCCCTTCCCCGCAAAGAAAAGAGTTTTGAGTTTTTAACCATTAACCATCAGTCGAATGTTCAAAAATTCAACTAACCTGATTCCATGAGTTTAGCATTTCTTTCTCCTCAATCAGTTGGGAATCGATCCTAACCCCGGTTACGTCTGTTGTGTCAAGAAAGTCGCAGTTATCGCAGTGTATAGTGTATGTATTTGTCGGTACAATCATTAACGCTTAGTGCAAAACAGGAGACATTTGGGGCCTGTTCCGAACCACACGTATTCTTTACAAAAAAAGACTACTTTCCTATACATTTCTTGATCTTTTAAGGCTTATTTCGTTTTTTGAAACAAACAGAATGTTTTATTCCAGCAATCCTGGAACGGTAGAATCGGACCAATTCAAATTCGGATGATTGAAGTTAAAAAACACGACATTAAGTTAATTTTAGAATAAATTTGATTTCTTTTTAAATTAATTTTGACTTTTTTTCATTTCATAATCTAGGTGTGGAATGAAGAACAGTGGAAGTGGAACAGTGATATGAATTTTGTGAAAAACATTTATTAGTATATTCTAATTTGGTAGAATTGTAGAACAGATTAGATTAGAGTACGTAGATATAATATTTCAAGTAAAATCCACACTGGAAACAAAGCCTATGCTATTTTTTTGGTATAATAGATCGGAACAGACCCGGAACAGATCTCGTGAAATTCTCTATTCTACATCGTACAGATGTAACTAACTGTGTATTATGTGTGTGAGCATTTATGATGTGATTTTTAAGAGAAAGTTTCCTTTCACTTTAATTTCATTATATGTTTTTGTTGTAGGGGAATTTTGGGATTTGGTTTAGCAAGCGATAGGAGGAGACTTTTGTGCCTGTCTGTACAATTGAGATGACATGTCTTTTGGGTTTTTCTTTATATTTTGACTACGAGTACGGGTGTACGAGTGTACGAGTAGAGTGGAGTGGAGTTGAGTATGAGGGAGGTACCGGACTTAATTGTGTTCAACTCACCTCCATTCGCATTTTTGGAAAGCTCACACATGTGTCTTGGTTTTTTTTTTAGGCTGTCTGAATTGTTTTTTTTTTTTTTTTTTTTTTTACATATTATTGAAATGTGTTATTATTATTGTTTTGGAGTACCTCGATGCTGCATGGAGACAGAGACAGAGACAGGGGCAGCGCGTTGGGTTCGTTTGACAGACAGAGATGGCGAGTGCTCGTTGTCGTTGTTGTTGTTGTTGCGGCTGCTGCTGCAATTGTTGTTGCTGCTGTTGTTGTTGTTGTTGAATCTTTGACTTATTTTGATTACAAAGGAATCTTTCACTTTATCTTTTTATTTATTGTTTGTTTCTTTAAATCTTTTGTTTACGTTGCTTTAGCTTTCGTTCTTGCTTTCTCATGTTATTATTATTGTTTATGTTGATGTTGTTGTTTTAGTTTTATGTATCCTTTTAGTAGCGACTGCGACTACGACTGCGACAATGACGCTCCCGACTATCGTGACGATAATGATTATGCCGACTGCGACTGCTGCTGCCGCTGCTGTGACTGCCACTCCGTGAATACGAATGGCCGTGATGTGATTTGTGGTGATCTGTGGCAAGATGTGATAGAATTTAGAAATCAATCAATATTGTTCTTCAAGATCTACGATTTATAGAGAGACGTGTGCAAACTTACGATGCCTTCTATCCGATGATTGTCGATTGGGCGCATAGTCACGACTGCGCTCCCGATAGTCACGTTGATCGCTGCACGAATATGAAAGAGACGGCGAATTATTAATGCAAATATCTTTCATATCAATTCAAACAATTTTCAACACAATTATTTGAGATCGTACATAATAAATTACATGATCTTTATACTATTTTACTAATTCCTAAGGTTATAAACCACATTATCTATTTCAAATATATCAAAATTGTTAAATATAATTTTTGAGTTAACCTTTTTTAATATCTTACTGACTTTTCTTGGAATCGTATATGACACAATTATTTCCACTTATTTCCTATATCACAGTTCACATCATTTATTTAGTATATTAATTATTTTCCACAATTTTACCTACTTTTGTACATTTCTAAAGAATCCTCTTCTCAATTCTTTCCACTTTACAATTATTCCTACTGATTTCCTAATTCATGATTAAATCTACTAATTTATATCTTCTTCTAGACAATTAAATTACATCTTCTTGTTAATTCTTGATACCCTACAATGATTCCATGTTGAATGTTTCTTACCGTCTATTGTCGTAGCTGTTGTGGAAGCGCTGGACACGATCATCACGACGCCTTCGCTCTTCTTCCTCGCGCTCCTTTTGACGCCGCTCGTTGATTTCGGTGACGGCATTGCGCAGCTTGGAGTAACCCAAATGTTGTTTACCCATCAGATGATCCTCGATGCGTTGCTGGGCATCGCCGACAATGAGAAATGCGCCACAGATTTCACAGACCTTCATCTGTTTCTCGGGCAGCGCATCGTGAGACCAATTGGCTGGCGATTTGCCGTCTGTTTTAGCGTCCGACTTGTTCTCATCGGACGTTGCAGCATCGCTGGCAGCTGGAGCACCTTCTCCTTCTCCGCCAGCACCTGATGCCTGATCTGTTGTTGATGCTGCTGCTGCTGCTTTTGTCTCTTCGCCAGCTTCAGGGGATTCGGTGTTGTCATTGGCGGCGACATCGCTGCTGCTGTTGTTGTTGTCGGCTCTGGGACTGGCAAGAGCCTCGTCACCGCTTGACGGATCCGTGGCGTTCGCTGATAACGTGGGTGTGGTCGCAGCTCCTGGTGCTGCTCTTAGTTTATTGAATTGCTTGATATTTGCCTCATACTGTTGCTGCAACGTCTCCTTCTCCTCCTTCAGTTCCTCGCAGATTGTCATTAGATCCTGAGCCTGATCCACATCCCCGCGTATGCCCGCCTCCTCGGCCTCAGCAAGCAACTTATTAATACGTGCATTCAGATTGCTCAACTGCTCCTCATGCTTGGAAGCCTGATTCACTGGAGCTGTCGGATGATCTCGCTGCATCAACTGCAAACGTTGTTTGCCCTTCTGTATCTTGCGATCCACATCGTGTAACATTACATTACAAAAGCGCAAAAACTCATCCTCCGTGTGACGCTTCCGTTGCGATGGACGCGCCTCCTCATACAAGTGTTTCGCCTCCTCGTCATGAATGCGCACGCAGGGACCCAGATCAGCTCTTGTGTTGATAAATAAGTCGTGTGGACAGAACTTAACATTGTAGAACTGACAAAACTAGACGAAAATAAATGATGCATATAAAGAAAGTTAATATTTGGCAAAGATTTGATAAAATTTTACAGTCCTCATTAGTTTGCATTACATATTTAGTAACAAAACTATAAAAATAAATATTCCAGTTAGTGTATGTTAGTAGTCGGCTTTAAGTTGACAACTTTCAAATGTAAACAAAAATGTAATTGCTTTATCAATGCTATTCTAATTATAAAATCTGTATGATACATATGTGTGTATGTTAACTTTTAGTACTCAGTGTTTATTCGCCGGCAAAAAGAAAAACAATAAAAATAAAAATAAAAAAGGCCATAAGAAAATGTCGCATTAAAAACATTGGGCAGCCATGCCAAGAATTTCGATTATATCACAATGAGAATAATAGAAATGATCTGATGTGATACATCTGGTACTTTACCTCTGGATCTTCCCAGTTGACGGCCTGTCCGGCCTCTGAAGGATGCAAATTTCGATTGCGGCCCATTAGCTCATCGAGCATTTGTCTAGCAGCGTCCACCATTTTGCTTGTGTGTGTTTTTATGTCTCTCTCTCTCTCTCTCTCCCTCTCTGTATGTGTGTATGTGTGTGTGTGTGTCGCTGGGTTTATGATTTGCTCAATATCCGTTGACAGTTTAACAGGTGCTCTTTAAGAGTTATTGCCGTTAGTCTTCTTTATTAGTACACACAGAAAACGTGATCCATCAAATCAGGTTAATTATAAATATTCCACCAAAGAAATTGTCGGAATCAATAAATCCCTCTTCACAACTTGCACGCTCTAGCGATGGCAACTTGCGCCAAGAACATTAAACGATAATACATTTCGATTGCGCTAACAGTGGTGCCCAACTATTAACAGAACATTGCGCTCAGTCATCGATATACGTTGGCAGTGCTGTCAAACTGTTGGAGGAACTTCGCGCCCAATCATCGAAATGTGTTATCAACTTCAATAAAGGTTTGTTTAGCCCGAGGATATGTTTTATAATTCACTATAAAAATAATAATAAATGACAAGAACACTGCAATGCAATTAACATGATGTGATGCAGCACTGCATGTTACCAAACGATAGTCGCTTAACAATCGATAACTCGCAAGTCGTTGCTGTCATTGCGGAATTGACAATGAAAAAGGCGCGAAAATTGGCAAAACACGCAGCTGCAGCTAAATAAATAGCATCAGTGATCGAAAGAATCTGAATAAATTTTGCGCGTTTACATTTTGTGTACAGAAATCAAGCGAAATGGATGTGGCGGATGCACAGATCGGACAGCTGCGCGTTAAGGATGAAGTGGGAATACGCACCCAGAAGCTGTTTCAGGATTTTCTTGAGGAATTCAAAGAGGATGGCGAAATCAAATATACGCGTCCGGCCGCCAATCTCGAGTCGCCCGATCGCTGCACGCTCGAGGTGAGCTTCGAGGATGTGGAGAAGTACGATCAGAATCTGGCGACAGCGATCATCGAGGAGTATTATCATGTGTATCCGTTTCTGTGCCAATCCGTGTCCAACTATGTGAAGGATCGCATTGGGCTAAAGACCAACAAGGATTGCTATGTGGCGTTCACGGAGGTGCCGACGCGTCATAAAGTTCGTGATCTGACCACCTCCAAGATTGGCACACTCATACGCATCTCTGGGCAAGTGGTGCGCACACATCCAGTTCATCCGGAGCTCGTGTCCGGTACATTCATGTGCCTCGACTGCCAGACGGAGATACGCAACGTGGAGCAACAGTTCAAGTTTACCAATCCCACAATTTGCCGTAATCCCGTCTGCTCCAATCGCCGGCGTTTCATGCTCGATGTGGAGAAGTCGCTCTTTCTGGATTTCCAAAAGATACGCATACAGGAGACACAGGCGGAGCTGCCACGCGGTTGCATTCCACGCGCCGTCGAGATCATACTGCGCTCCGAGCTGGTGGAGACTGTGCAGGCTGGCGATCGCTATGATTTCACCGGCACCCTCATTGTGGTACCAGATGTGAGCGTGCTGAGCACGCCGGGCACCAAGGCCGAGATGGGATCCCGCCACAAGCCCGGCGAGGGCGCTGAGGGCGTCACTGGCCTCAAAGCGCTCGGCTTCCGTGAGCTCAACTATCGCATGGCATTCCTCGCGTGCAGTGTCCAGGCGACAACAGCTCGGTTCGGCGGCACCGATCTGCCCATGTCGGAGGTGACCGCCGAGGATATGAAGAAACAGATGACGGACGCCGAATGGCAAAAGATTTATGAAATGTCCAAGGATCGTAATCTCTATCAGAATTTAATCAGCTGTCTCTTCCCCTCCATCTACGGTAATGATGAGGTGAAGCGTGGCATACTCCTGCAACTCTTTGGAGGCGTTGCGAAGACAACCATCGAGAAGACATCGCTGCGTGGCGATGTCAATGTCTGCATTGTGGGTGATCCCAGCACGGCCAAGTCGCAGTTCCTCAAACAGGTCTCGGACTTCTCGCCCCGTGCCATCTACACCTCCGGGAAGGCATCCTCAGCGGCGGGTCTCACTGCCGCCGTTGTGCGCGACGAGGAGAGCTTTGATTTTGTCATCGAGGCCGGTGCTCTCATGTTGGCCGACAATGGCATCTGTTGCATCGATGAGTTTGACAAGATGGATCTGCGCGATCAGGTGGCCATTCACGAGGCAATGGAACAGCAGACGATTTCAATAGCTCGTGCCGGCGTCCGAGCCACACTGAATGCCCGCACCTCCATTCTGGCTGCTGCCAATCCCATCAACGGACGCTATGATCGCTCCAAGAGTTTGCAACAGAATATCCAGCTATCTGCTCCGATTATGTCTCGTTTCGATCTGTTCTTTATACTGGTGGATGAGTGTAACGAGGTGGTGGACTATGCCATTGCCCGCAAGATCGTGGATCTGCACTCGAACATTGAAGAGTCTGTGGAGCGTGCTTATAGCCGGGAGGAGGTGCTACGCTATGTGACCTTTGCCCGTCAGTTCAAGCCCATTATTGGCACGGAGGCGGGCAAGATGCTTGTGGAGAACTATGGACATTTGAGGCAACGGGACACGGGCTCCTCGGGACGCAGCACTTGGCGGATTACGGTACGGCAGCTGGAGTCCATGATACGGCTGAGCGAGGCCATGGCCAAGCTGGAGTGCTCCAATCGTGTGCTCGAGCGTCACGTGAAGGAAGCCTTCCGTCTGCTCAACAAGTCCATAATACGCGTCGAGCAACCCGATATCCATCTGGATGATGACGACCATTTGGATGCGGACGATGGCATCGAGCATGATATCGATATGGAGAACAATGGGGCGGCGGCCAACATTGATGCCGATCCGGATGCCGTCGATACCAATGCCTCCATGGACACCTCAGGCAGCGCTCTGCAGAAGAAGAAGTTCACATTGTCATTTGAGGATTACAAGAATCTATCGACAATGCTCGTGCTGCACATGCGGTCGGAGGAGGCGCGCTGCGAGGTCGAGGGCAGCGATACGGGCATGAAACGCAGCGATGTTGTCACCTGGTATCTGGAGCAGGTGGCCGAACAAATCGAATCCGAGGATGAGCTCATATCCCGCAAGAACCTCATCGAGAAGCTCATCGATCGATTGATCTATCACGATCAGGTAATCATACCGCTCAAGACCTCCAATCTCCGGCCGATCGCCAAGAGTCCCCGTGCCGGAGCTGGCGAGGATGAACTGGAAAACGATCCCCTACTCGTCGTGCATCCCAATTACATAGTGGACTAAACATTTCTCCTTCCATTCATCATCTCATTTTGTATCCAGTTAAGTTTTTGTATGTTTCCCACTTTTTTTTCCATATTCATTGTTCTAGAATTTAGGATCATTTAGTATTAGGCTTAACTTTAATCTAAGGATTACTTGTATGCATTTGTAACCTGCATTAATATTTTATACTTTTTCGATTGTATCTTGGAATAAATACGTAATTTCCAGCAAGTCGTCATGATATTATATGTTATTATCTTGGTTTGAATTTCGTAACTAAAATTCGATTTTACAGGGTATCTCACAGACTTAAGAGAAAGATATCGGAGCACATTTAGTTTCATTCAGTTTTAGTTTTTTTAATTTTACATTGATAAATTTCCTATTTAACAATAAGAAGGCGGAACAAAATGAAATTTAAGAAGAAATTCATATGTGTGAAGATCACAAATGGTGTCCCAATCACTTCGTCCGCCTCCCGGATGCGATTAACGCTCGAAAGTGTAGTGCTTGACGCCGTCGGCGGGATATTGCTTGGCGGCGACGGGGCGATACATTTTCTTGTCCTCGAGCCAATAGTAGAGCGCCAGGCAGCCGGACATGACGCCCAGGAAGGTCAGAAAGTAGTAGGAATTACTATAGCGTGGCTTCTCCGCCTGTGAGTAACGATCCTCGCTATACAAATCATGATCAGCTGAAATCTATCAAAGCAAGATTAACATTAGATTTGTTGGTACTGTGAAGTATTGAATTAATTAACTCACGGGCTCGTTGAAATTGCGCTTGTGCTCGGGATAATCATAGGGATAGTAGGAATCCTTGCTCTCAACGCCAAGACCACCTTCAATTTTGGGATAATCACCATATCCCAAGCCATTGTCTGCATATGGTTTGTATTCCTCTGGCAGCAGATAGTATTTCTTGGCAGCAGCCTCGCGTTCCTTTTCGGTCTTAGGATACGATCCCGGAGTGTAATCCTTATTCCAGCCGGCAACTGGAATTCATTCAATTGTTCCGTCATTTAAACACATCAAAAGTTACGTAAACAAAACAGAAAATGCACTTACGGTTGCGGGCAATCTGAAGCGACAGCCGGGGATTTGCTGAGCTCAGTTGCTTGGCCAAGCACAGAGATTTCATTAACGCTGACATTGTGTTGGCGATGGCTTTGTTAGCTTTTCAATCAATTTCCGAACTTCCAATCTATTCGCAGCACTTTTCTCTCGCCTAACAGGGATTCGGCAGACAGCTGTCACAGCTGTTGCTTAGAGATGACCGATAAATATTTCGATATACCTAACCGTTTCTAACCTGCTGCTGCGGACAATCAATAAATAATAAAGTAAATAAATTGTTGTAAATAAAAACATATATATATAACTGCTTTAAATAATTCATAACTGAAATATTTACTACACCTGCACTGTTGGTTTCTTCAATACGATGAATGCATATCGATATACGCTGCTGTATATCGCTGTGTAATCGTCTATCGTACTTTTTGTTTTTGTTGTGTTGCCTGCCTGGTTCGCTAGTTTAGGGCGAGTGAAATATCCGCGGCTTTATTTATTTTGCCATAGCTGTATTTAACTACTAATATTTTGTAAAGATGGTGTTACCCTTATTGCAACGCTCCACGCTACGCGGCGTGCAACAGCTGACCAAACCATGGGCGAGCGCAAGTTGCAGTCTTCGCATGGTAAGGAGATTTATCGTGCAATGTGTGCGCTTATGTAATTTTTGCATTTCTCTTTTGGCCTGCACTTATGTATGCTTTTGGCCCATTTGACGGCAACGATCAGCTCAAACTTCCCCAGATGCAATCATTTATAAAACCACTCGAATGAAATGCTAAAGAATATCAATTGTTAGCGGCTGAATCAAATGCCGGCATTTTGTAATCGTCTGGCAGAATTTGTGCCTCTGTAAAATGGAGCTGCAATCGAATTCCACGCACACTTTTGGAGTTATTGCAGTATAACAATACAATCAACAAGTACGTGCAATATTCCAACTGGATGTGGAACGTATCCTCCATACATTCCAGTTAGTTCACTTAGAACATGCAAGCCAAATTCCAGTTACAAGTTCTTCTTCGTCTTAAGTTTGAAACCGTTGGATTTGAAACAATCGATCCATCATTTGCTGCATTTGATTGATGAGGAATATATATGTACATAGATATCCTCGTCTAAATACATGTACTTGTGCTACCTTAATCTTTGTTAACATATATATTACGAAGTTTATACGACAGCTTAAGTTGGTCGCCGTAAAAAAGTGAGTTAGCGAATTATGATTTTAAAACCGTGTAAAAAAAAGTCAAATCGACTTTGTTTAAAACAAATTTAGTTGCCGTTTAGACTTGGTATATCCTATTGAAAAGACACCTATCACAATATTTAAAATTGTGTGATTATTCCCTTTATTGTGATTTCGTTATTCTTAATTGTTGATTTCACAAATTTACTTGTAATTTAGCAGATTTCTCCCACTGCCAGTATATTTACACACGCAATAAATCGGCACTTATTCTGGGTTTGTTAAATGAAACCGGTTAATTATATATATTAGAAAAATGTTCTAATTGAAAGAGCCGACGCACGTACATACATACATACATATGTACATTCATACATTCATGTGTGTGTGTGTGTGTGTGTGTAATGAGGTGCGAGACGTTTAACCCACCATCCACACCGGTTAGCATCCACTAACTACCGTTTCTTATTCGAGAGCACTTTGCAGCCGCTGTCGCTGCCGCTGCTTCTGTCACTGCTCTGCTCTGTTTAATCGCAACTATTTAACTAGTTGTTGTTTCTTTTAGCACTTGCCTTGTGGATTGTGTACATATGAATGTTTGTATGTTTTTACATGTGTATTTATGTAGGCTTCTAAAGTGTGAATCTTAAATACGCACACACATACACACGCGCAATCACTGCCATTCAACATCCACACACACACACACACATGCACGCAGAGAGGAGACGTTGCTGAGCAGCGAAAAAGCGACCCCCGTTGGTCATTGTGATTTCTGCTCGGCATTGACGCACTTTGTATGCCCTGCAAAACAATTAAAACTCACAAAGTGCAAATTATGCGTTTTACATTCAAAAAATGTTAGAATTTAAAATGGTTTGTTTAACACATTTTATTTAGTAAATTATAAAATAAATTTGGGCAGTGCAATTAAGCCAATTTTAGTATATTTAGAAGGTTCTACATGAATTGTGGCGACTGTAGTAGAATTTCCATAGACCTAGCTTTGGTAATAAGTCTGAAATGAGCATACAGTTAGTCAAGTAATTGTTGCGACAAAACAATAATTTCACATAATTAATTATTTTTAAATTTATTTCAGATTTTGAAAATATTATAAAAACAATAAGCAACTACATATAATAAAATAAAGCTTGTCAAAACAATTACTAGGTCAACTGTATGTACATACTTAATAAAAAGAATACTTTTCTGTTCTTTCATTAATTGTTTTTATCGTTGCTTCTGTTTTTTTTATAGCCAATTTAAAATAATGAGAACCATTGTGTTGTACAATTTAAAAAAATGAAAAACAACAAAAAATGTAATTTTTGTTATAGTGAAAACAATTACTTGACGCATTGTAAATAATAAGTGTGTGCATAATTAGTGGCACGTGGTGTAGGTCATCCAAGAGTCAACTTGGCCCAACATTGGACAACAACAAACAGGCTTTACTTGTTGAGCTTGCTCTTTTGTGCCTTGTTTCTTTTTTACGTATGTAGTTTTAGTTGATTTTAGATTTTTTGCCGAGTATTTTATGGTCGTCATCAGATAAGACGCGAATTCACATTCGACTAAAATCAGAGCTGCAATCGCAACCATTTGATTAGGACAAGCCGAAGCAATCACATAATGGTCAGCGATTGTCTCCCAAAAGATTCACATACATATGTAATTTTCAGTAGAAATCTATAAATAATTCTTGGGTTTTGCAGGCCTCATCCTCCCAGGAGTTTCGTGTGGAGAGCGACACTTTCGGTGAGCTGAAGGTGCCCGCTGATAAATATTATGGCGCCCAAACGATGCGTTCCCAGATCAACTTTCCCATTGGTGGAGCCACGGAACGTATGCCCGTAAGTCCAATTGATTCCTAGCAATCCTCTCAAGATTAACTGGCAACTCGGCAACTCTTTCAGAAACCCGTCGTCCAAGCCATGGGAATCTTGAAGAAGGCCGCCGCCGAGGTCAACAAGGAGTTTGGCCTCGATCAGAAGGTCAGCGAGGCAATTTCAAAGGCCGCCGATGATGTCATCTCCGGCAAACTGTACGACGATCACTTTCCCCTGGTCATCTGGCAGACGGGCTCCGGCACCCAGAGCAACATGAACGTCAATGAGGTGCGTGCTCCAAATCCCATCTCCTTCTCCTTCTCATACCCTTGCCGAGGGTAATAGAAAGTATAAATATGAGTCGATATGTCTAAAACTATCTTAATGATCAGATCATTATATCATATAGCTTTATATATTATAAAAAATCAACCTTTAGTATGGAAAACTTTGTTGTTTCTTGAGATATGGAAACCAATCTCACAGATCATACATCCCCATCAAATTTGTTTAAGATCGAACCACTATATCATATATGTAGCTCTCATAGGAACGATCAGTTCAAATATCCATCTTTCTTGTTGCCTCTATTAAATCCTATTGAATCTCCTCAGGTGATTAGTAATCGCGCCATTGAGCTGATGGGCGGCAAACTGGGCTCCAAGACGCCCGTGCATCCCAACGATCATGTGAACAAGTCGCAGAGTTCCAACGATACCTTCCCCACGGCCATCCACATTTCGGTTGCCCTCGAGCTGAACAACAATCTGAAGCCAGCGATTAAGATCCTGCATGATGCACTGGCCGCCAAGTCCAATGAGTTCAAGGACATCATCAAGATTGGACGCACTCACACCATGGATGCGGTTCCTTTGACTCTGGGCCAGGAATTCGGCGGATATGCCCAGCAATTGGCCTATGCTCTGGAGCGCATCGATGCCTGTCTGCCCCGCGTCTATGAGTTGGCCTTGGGAGGCACAGCCGTCGGCACGGGCCTCAACACCCGCAAGGGATTCGCTGAGAAGTGCGCCGCCAAGATCGCCGATCTCACATCTCTGCCTTTTGTGACGGCGCCCAACAAGTTCGAGGCTCTGGCTGCTCGGGATGCGATGGTGGAAGTCCATGGCGTGCTGAACACGATTGCCGTGAGTCTGATGAAAATTGCCAATGATATACGAT